>JANFAF010000087.1:0-334762 GCA_024663475.1 Pisolithus thermaeus
GAAGAACGCTGGGACCTGGTGCCAGGCATGGAGGCTATCTACACAGAACCACCTAGAATTCTCGCTGCGGCTGCGGGTCCTGAACTCAGTGAGTGAGGTGGTAGTGTCTATCTAGTCCGATACGTGTTCGTCCTGTCTCCCCCCTCACAGCTAGTCACATCTCAGAGTACACGTGACACCCAGCACTGTCTGCTCGCAGTTGGCACTCGACAATCACAAGCAAAACGAGACTGCAGGTCGGTGTGGACTTGCAGCATCACTGGTCACTCACATACCTCGCAGATAGTATACAATTGTATGGTGGTCATGATAATAGAAGATGGGAGGTAACAACATGATAAAGGCTGTCTTATTTTTGGGCTGACCACACATTCCGAAGCACTGCGAAAATAATACGACAAAGCCGTCAGAGCCAGTGCCATCCCGGTACTGGACGAAAAGTGGACTTACAGCCAGCCTTGGTTGCTAACCGGTTTAGAGAATCATCCGACTCTCCCTGCGAGCGCACCTGGCCACAAAGTGCGAATGCCGTGTAAGTGGGAAGCGCGCGGCCTTCGGCGTCAACGTCAGCGATGTTAATTTGGACCGATGCGTGGTCCTTGGCAGTTATGAGGCGACCTGTAAAAGAGGTCAAGAATGTCACTGGTTCCGATAGCTTAAACGTACTAGTGGCCGCGCATTTGCGGGGGATGTAGAGATCAACGAGAATACCCTGAAAAAGATATATCAGCAATGCCACGCCGGGCGGTCTGGTATGCGAACACATACCTGATCGTTTTCCATTGTGAAACTGAGAGGCTGTCGAAATGAGAACCCAGTGAAGCTTGCGGCCAGGGAGGCGTGGGATGAAGCTGTATAGTAGTAGGATCACGTGATTATCTACAAGTTAATAGGGGCAAATCCCGTATGAGTTCATCTGTGCACGTCCACCCACAGGGCATGTGGTACAATTGCTAGGCCATTCGGACGGGCCAAGGCCTGAAACACGCTTTCACACCAGATTTGCGATAAACGATGAGCTCTGATTGGTGCATCAGTGAAACCTACTGGCGCTCGACGAGCACTTCGAGTCAGTCGAACGCTTACCCAGTTTCGCTTGTGTGCTGACTTCGAGTGGTGCTTAGTACAAGTTTCTGGTTAGCTCTGAGCGATACGTGCCTCGATGTCCGCATCTCCATTTCCTTACTGGGTTCCAGGGCATTTTTCTTCATGCTTAGGAAGGGCCAAGCACGACGATCAGTCGTTGCCTCTCACTGCTAGGTGTATCCCGGCTATGGGCGACGTATGAAGAGCTGGAAAAGCTCTATGGTAAAAAGCTCAGTGACTGGAAAAAGATTGTTCAGTTCGTTACTCTACATACTGGACGATCTCACTCGCAGGTACTTGGATCGTTGTCAACAGCGAGTAGGTCGCCCATGAGTGGTTGGATCGGCAGTCTTCTATATATTATGGTTGACCTTGTGTGCCATCCTTGGAGGTGCAGGCATGCCATGCATGCTGAAGCGAAGAAAACTCACCGTTAGTAAGGTATGATCTGTGTTTCGTCACGAGAACAACGTCCTACGGCGAAGAACAGAAACAGCATCGAAAGACGCACCATCTGGTCTTAAACGACTCAACGAAAAAGAGGCTCTGAAATACGGAGCGACGCAATTGCAAACGGCACATGGACTCCTTACGAGCTTGTTCCCGACGTCACCCAATCACGAAGACCACTTCCGTAATGTAGATTATCAGTATTGCCCACAAGGAATACAACTGAGCCAATACCCCAGGTTCTCTGTCGTGCTAATTATGGAACTTGCTTATGGTTATTAGTCCCGAGGGAGATCCATTTGTGGTCAACATAGTTCTTGAAATGCTTTCATTGGTCGTGGAGGTCAGGACTCTTGAGCGAGAGTCTGCACTCCTTGGAACCTTCCCATTCCGTGCGTTTCTTTTCAATCCATCCGATAGAGTTGTTTATACTACTCTAGTGGCTCATATGCCCTCGTGGAGACAACTGGCAAAGGCGTATCAGTGATTGTGCGCAACTTGTGAAGAACGCACTGGACGATCCAGTTTGGTGTGTGCGTGACAGCATGCTAAACTGCCATATACATAGTGCTTGCTTGAGACCACGCACTTGGGAGGTTGCCGGCACTGCAAGAAAAATCCGTGGTGCACGATATACACCAGGACAAGGATGAGGACTTGAACCTTGGTTTCAACAAGGAAAATAGTTACGAAACAAATGGTCACTATGGCATCTATGGGTGGGATGATTAATTTTGCATACCTCACCTTGTTCTCAAGTGGGGCAGGAAATGTGCTCCGCAACCGTGCTCTCCTTTCTGGGCATATATATTCTCTGAAAACGAGTCGTAGACAACTTCCGCAGTGTTGGTCTTCCTGCTTGCAATGGTTTTGCACCCAGTTGTGCAGAGAAAAGCGCAGGAAGAGACCCTTCACGTAGTTGGCACCGATCGCCTTCCTGATTTTGGTGACCGACTCAATCTTCCATATGCCCAAGCAATTTTATTGGAGACGATCCGATGGGTCCCCGTCATTCCAATTGGTGTGTAATGTGACCTATCCAGTGGCCAGGATGTCCTTACAGTAATTCCACACATGAGACTACAGACGATACCTACAGTATCTCAAAAAGGTAATGCACAGGATTAATAATCAGACAGATCATTGTCCTCCTCGTCAACAACTGGACCAATGACCATGATTAATAGCTCACTAGCTAGCTAAAGTACTGGACATGAGTGTGGTATGAAAAGGATAGACGAACTGAATGATGGTTTGACTACATGAAGTAATTAGGAAAAAAAGTGCTGTGCAATTAATATTTGGATGCTGGTATGTGCTCAAGAAAAATGGATGCCATGCGTGAGGTATTCGAGATATGAAAATGAGCTTTTTAATACTTAGTGTAGCCACCTTTAGCTTCAAGGAGAGCCTGAACACGTTCCGGCATACTGTTATATAGCTTCGCAATGTAGTCGTCCTCGATGTCTTCCCACTCCTCAACCAAAGCCTCCCATAATTGAGTGACGTTTGATGGTAGCTTCGTTCGAGTACGCACACGACGTTCCAAATAGTCCCAAACATGTTCAATAATATTCATATCGGGGCTTTGTGCAGGCCAGTCGAGTAAATCGAGTCTCTGATTCTTGAACCACTGAGAGGCGAGCTTCAAAGTGTGCTTCGGATCATTGTCTTGTTGAAAATAAATATGTTTTTTCTTGATTCCGAGGTCGCTAAGGGTCCCTAGAAGGTCGTCCTGCAGGATTTGCACATACAGCTTCGCGTCCATGCTGCCTTCAATGCGGCATATCCGACCCAGCCCAGTGGCTGTGACACAGCCCCATACCATGACACTGCCACCACCGTGTTTCACGACCTTCTTTGTGTACCGTGTGTCGAAACCTTCCCCAGGCCTCCTCCAGCACCATTCCTGCCCGTCTGAGCCAAAACGATTGAATTTTGACTCATCCGAAAAGACAACAGCTTGCCAGTCCTCTGCTGTCCAGTGAGCATGAGCCTTTGCCCACTCAAGCTGCTTTTTCCTGTGAGCCTCAGACAAAAAAGGCTTTGGACGGCGTACATAGCCCTTTAGACCACATGTTCGTAGCCTTACTCGGATTGTCTCGGCATTTATATCTGGGAAGAACTTCCTCTGCAGGTCTGCAGTGTCATGAGCTTTCCCCTGCCCAAGAAGTCGGACTGCATGACGAGTGTCATTAGAGGTAAAAAGGCATCGGCGACCTGGTTTTGGCTTGACAGCATAGTAGTCTTCGGATTTAGCATAACGCTTGACAATGCATTGGACTGTAGTACGATGAATTCCAAACTTTTTGGCAACATCACTGTCAGACAGGCCAGCTGCCTTGTCTCGACAGATCCGGGCTTTCTTTGTTGGGCTAGTGTACTTTGTCATGGTGAAGTTAAAGGAGAGATACTGCTGATGGCTTCTGAGGTGGTGCACAGGTGGTAGATTCAATAGCGAAAAAAGTGAGGCAAGTTTTCGTAACACCTCCTTGTCAGCCAAAAAAGAATTGCACAGCACTTTTTTCAATGTTCATGCTACAAAACACCACAGCAAAAAGATAATGCAAAAAAATAACTTTCAGCTGATTAAACAGACTCTGGGGAACATATTGGAGTAGTTATATGGGTATATAATTTAGTGTTACAGGATCTGCTGGCGGAGTGCAGGAAATATAGCGGGTGTGCATTACCTTTTTGAGATACTGTATAATGACAATATCCCTGAAGGCAAGCTGCCTTCATTATGTCTTTGACATACCCCCCTTCTTACTGTAATCGCAAGCGCTATTATTATTCCGCATGTTTAGTACGCGAGTCCCATGGTTTCGTTTCACTAACACTATTTTTGCAGGGCCATGACCCAAGACCAGGGGCGTTGCCCTGAATCAAAGGTTTTTAGTACGCATCGGTGCAGCAGAAACTTGAAGACATCGCTGTATTCGCCTTTGGGCGGTGAGTTTGGAGTGCATTGTGAGACTGACATGAAACGATCTGGCCGAGTCTGTCCCGGGAGACACCTCGCCAACCAGAGTCTCTGGGCCGTGATTGTGTCGACGCTGGCGACTTTGCAAATTGGGAAGGCAACCGATGATTCCGGTGCAGAGATGGAAAATAGTCCCAAATTCAAGAGCGGGCCGACTATGCACTCTCGCATAGAAATGAGGAAGGGCTAATGATCACATGCTGAGATTGAACCGCAAAGTCACCCAGCGACGTTCCCGTGTTCCATCACGGCACGGTCTTCGAAAGCTGAACATTTGATTACAACGTGCGCGGATTTAAACCAAACTTGATCCACGTTATGTCCCAGAGGGTTCGTTGAATATTGTCCGTGTCAGATATAGCGGTAATCCCACTATGGTCCCGCAGTGCCCACTATCAGAGCGACCGGAGGTTTCATCAAAAATGTCCGTTTGTCGAATGAACTAGTATCACGCGCTACGACCCTCCTGGTTGCAGGTTACGTGAACTCGCGAACCATCTGAGTCGTCAGCTGATTGGTAAACCGACTGTATGTTGATGGTACTGGCTACGTCGTCGTTCAATTCGCAAATAAGGCACGAACCTACTAGGTGGGATGTCGGGCATGATCCAAGCAGCTCTTTGACCCTCCAACGGCAACCGGTGTGTGTGGGCTCTTGTGAGGACTTATGGACGGGGTCCCGAAGCTTTGATATTTCGGTTCATCAGTGAATGGAATTTTAGTCAGAACCGGTCACAAACCAGTTGTGACCAGTCCTGACCAATTGCCGGTTCCCTGATGTTTCTCGTACGGCTCCGTCTCTGCCTTAGCTCTCAAGTACGAACACTTAGCCCACAAGTCACTTTGATGGAGCCTGCCGCGCTAGTATAGTTGGCACCGGTAGGTCGGAACGACCGCCTTTCCTAAATTCGAAGGCCCAAAATTTCGGACATTCGTCCGTGACGAAACAGGGTACTAGACTGAAGGCGCTGATGCGGTAATATCGATATGTCCGCTCTGCTGAAGAGGCGGCTTTGTGACTGTGCGAACGTGGGCAATTCGAGCTAGCATACTAAGGAAAGTTGAGGGGGAACCTTTGTGGTACTCACTGCGGGATATGATGAGCAGTGAGTACACTTTATTATTAGGCAGGTGTGTGTGACAGGACTTTTGATTTGTTTCCGATACACACTATTGCTTCCTTGATCTGGGAGAGTTCTCGCATATTGTTGGCGGCTGCCCTGAGTTACCCCATGAGAGAAAGACGCCACAGTTCGCACAGACGTTCGATGCAATGAGGGGCTGATGCAATAATACGGCTGACATTGATAATGATACTGCTGACATAAGCGTACTAAGATCGACCGAAAGAGAGGCAGGATCGTGAACGACGATCCATGTCTGATGGAAAGGGATAAATAGTAACCCAAAGGCAGACAGGCGTGCCATGGCAATACAAAATGATGTCGGCGGAGCCGATGGGAGCAATAAGTGCAGATTCGACGGAGCAGGTACACTGATGTCATCAAGATGATGTTAAATTGATTGTTTACAATGGGCATTGAATCGGAGGTAGATGGTCCGTTAATGATAAGCGAGGTGCCAAATCCGGGGTAGGGTAACGAGAAAAAAGTCAGGGAGGGGTCAGCCGGGGACAGGGAGTGTCATGAGTTCATGCGTCCGGACTGGCGCCATGTGGGAAGATAGGCATGAGATGCCGGAAAGTGACGCGACTGGGATCTAAAGAAATACGTGGGGGCGGCGTCGTTGGACATACGGACGGGGAAAGTGGCAAGGGTGGCATTATAGGAACGTCGGTTGGGTTGCTAGGTGTTGAGGAGAGAGGATTTGAACGCATAGACGTCTTTCTGCGACGTACTGGTCCACTGGCGGGTGTGGAATGCGAGAAATCCTCTTTCAGAGGTACTTGTGAGAGGTCCGCAATATCATGTTCTAAACACGATGGTGTGTCCAGGGCCGGTATCCACGAAAGCTGATCGAAGACGGCTGCACGCCTGAAGGGATCAAACGGGCAATCGATACGGGGCAAGTGGAGACGCCTTCTCGTTGAACGGGACGGTCGGGGAGCAGACCTCCTCTTCAATGGCCCATTACAGGGGGTAGGCGACTTGCAATGCTAAAGTCGTTGGTGATTAGCAATCACAGCGGCCACGAAAGCCAGACACATACCAAAGATATGTAGGGAATCTCCTGAAGTGCAATCGGTGAGGATAAGCGTGACGGCTGAGTTAAGTTGCATGCTGAAAGAGGTAGCTAGGAAGGGTATGAGTTGGAGCCAGAGTTGAGCAGACAATACGCACCAAAGTTTGAGGGGGAGATGGGCTCACTAAGCGTTGCGATAATGTTACCGATCGCGGCAACAAGTTGGATGGACGAGCACGGCGGGGCGATGGGGCTGCGATGTCGGGCATTGCGGGTAGGGTTACACTCGTGTGGACGGGGGGAATAATAATACAGATAAAAGGGAACGTGTCAGGCAAGCCTCATTGTCTCTGCAAAGGAGGACGACAAAGGAGAGTAGCTGCACCGTGGCAGCTAGCCAAATACGGAAACTATGACTCCCAAGCCGTATTATTGGGGGGTGACACCCTCGATTCGATTCATTTAGTGGACACCACTACACACTATGAGAGAGCGTACTGATAATTCGCACAAATGCAGACCAATGACACAGAAAAATGCGAAAGACGACGAAAATGCAAAGGCGTATGTATGATACAATTTCTGGGATCTCTTCTAGTCAATTTCCTCCATCGCCGACGTCGAGGCTTCTGCCGCTGGTGGTGGTGCAGCCGACGTCGGTTCCGCTGGTTCCTCGTCCTCAGCGACATCAAGACCCAGGCTAATCATGCGGTGAATACGCTTCGAGAACGACGACGGATCCTCAAGCGAGAAGCCAGACGTGAGGAGGGCCGTCTCGAACAGCAGATAGGTCAAATCGCGCACGGACTTGTCGGCCTTATCCTCCGCAACCTTGCGCTTGAGCTCCCGCACGATGGCATTGTGAGGGTTAAGTTCCAACGTCTTCTTCGATGCCATGTACGACGACATCGACGAATCGCGGAGAGCCTGCGCCTTCATGATACGCTCCTGTAACCCGCCAATCAGTTGTGATCACAACCATACATAAATGCACCGCACCATGTTAGACGACCAGCCAAATTGACCGGTGACAAGAACGCAAGGCGAGTCTGAAATACGGTTTGAAACGACAACCTTCTCAACTTTGTCGCCAAGCGTCTCCTTCATCATTGAGCACAAGTCGCTGAATTGCTTCGCCTCTTCCTCGCGTGCCTTTTTCTCCTCCTCGGTCTCCTCCAGCTCGAGACCCTCCTTCGAAACACAAACAAGTTTCTTTCCCTCGAACTCCTTAAGTTGAGTAATTGCATATTCATCAATAGGGTCCACAAGGAGCAGAACTTCGAAGCCCTTCTTCTTGAGTACCTCCAAGAAGGGGGACTCTTTCACAGCGGCGAGGGACTCTCCAGTCAGGTAGTAAATGGACTTCTGAATCTCGGGCATACGAGTGATGTAGTCTAGACGTAAATGCATCAGTGAACACGTGCCTTCGAGACGAGCAATCATACAAACCCTTCAGGGAGGTCGCCTCCTCCGAAGACTTGGTGGAGTAGAAGCGCAAGAACTCAGAAAGTTTGCTGCGGTTCTGAGAATCCTCGTGAATACCGAGTTTGATGTTCTTGCCGAACGCCTCGTAGAACTTGTTGAAGTTGTCCTTGTCTTCGGCGATCTCGCTGAAGAGGTCCATGCACTTCTTCACTATATTCTTGCGGATGACCTTGAGAATCTTGTTCTGCTGAAGGGTTTCACGCGAGATATTGAGGGGGAGGTCCTCAGAGTCGACGATACCCTTGACGAAGTTGAGGTATTCGGGAATAAGTTCCTCGCAATCATCCATAATGAAGACACGGCGGACGTAAAGCTTGATGTTGTTGCGCTTCTTCTTTGACTCGAAGAGATCGAAGGGAGCCCTGAGGTTATCGTACTTAAACACTCACGCATGAGAGGTGATACGTTCACTCCACCTACCTCTTTGGAACGAAGAGGATGGCTCTGAACTCGAGCTGACCCTCAACAGAGAAGTGCTTGACTGCAAGGTGGTCTTCCCAGTCGTTGGTGAGCGACTTGTAGAAGGCGGCATAATCCTCCTGCGTGATATCGGAGGGGTTGCGCGTCCAGATGGGCTTGGTCTTGTTCAGCTCTTCATTGGTAACCTGCTTCTCCTTGATTTTCTTCTTCTTCTTGTCTTTAGCTTCATCTTCGTCGACCTCTTCGATCTTGGTCTCCTCTTTCTTCTCCTCCTCGTCCATCTCCTCGTCCTCATCTTCGACTTCCTGCATACATCGTCAGACAGATTGAAAACACACGCTGCGCTGCACCGTCTCCACGAACCTTTTCGACTTCCTTCACCACAGCAAGCTGAATCGGATAGGAGATGAACTCGGAGTGTTTCTTGACGATATCCTTGATCCTCTTCTCCTCGAGGTACTCGCTTTGATCTTCCTTGAGGTAAAGGCGAACTTCAGAGCCGCGGCCGAGAGGAGGGTTCACGGTGTCAGGGGTGATGGTAAAAGTACCACCAGCGGAGGACTCCCAGATATATTGTTCATCGTCGTTGTGTTTTGAGATGAATTGTACGCGCTCCGCGACGAGGTATGCAGAGTAGAAGCCAACACCGAACTGACCGATCATGGAAATGTCGGCACCGGAGCTAAGAGCCTCCATGAAGCCCTGCGGACAAAATGTCAGCTGTGGGGATGAAAAAATCGTCATCAAACTTGCCTTGGTGCCGGACTTGGCGATGGTACCAAGGTTGTTGACGAGATCTGCCTTCGTCATACCGATACCGGTATCACGGATGGAGAGCACTCTGTTTTCCTTGTCAGGGGTGATCCGGATGTACAGCTCCTTTTCGGTGTCGAGGACCGAAGGGTCGGTCAACGATGCGTAGCGGATCTTGTCGAGCGCATCGGACGCGTTGGAGATCAGCTCTCGGAGGAAGATCTCCTTGTTCGAGTAGAAGGTGTCTGAAGATGGTGGTCAGAGGCTGACGCCACGTGGGCACTGACCAAGACGTACTGATGATCAAGTCAAGCAGTTGACTGATCTCTGCTTGGAATCCAAAGCTCTCGGAGGCCATCTTGCAGACTGAAATGAGAGGTGAGTAAAACGTCGCGTAGATGCGATGCGGTTCTGCCCTCACTCTTTTTGTTTACGGGAAAGATGTAAGAGGAAACGAAAATATGCAGCTAGAAGAGGGGAGACGCGTCCCTCCTCTTTATGTATTTTCCGGTCCTTCCAGAAGATTCGACCACTGTCTTTGCATGATACCAGCTGTGGCCAGTTGGTATCCTTCCGGAACATTCTCTCACTTGCCTTTTCCAGCGACTTATTAGTTACGGCTAATACCACCAGTCGATTACAGCGTAGATAGGAACTACTGCAATTAGCTCGTGACAGTTGGCCTTGGTCGTGGTTCATATATCAAACCTCGTTGACCACTGAGCTGTGCACGCAATCCTTCCACAGCAGCTCTCATTTCCTCCATTTCATCCTTGAGTTCTGCATTTTCTTCCCGCAGTTTCGCATTGGCCAAAGCAAGGTCAGATTTCTCAGCAACGATAGCCGTAATCTCGCTCTCGGGAAGTCGCCGATATGCATCGTACTTCTTGTGCAAGAGCGCCAGACGCCCTTCCAGTGCCTGGTTTTGGCGACGATAGGCCCTAGATCATTCCATGAGTCGATCACACACGTGGCTGCGAAAAAAAAAAGTCTACCGGGCTTCTTCCTCCATCTTTTCCAGTGATTTCTCGCAACTTTCCAGCATCATTTCCATTTGCTTGCAAATGGCCTTCATCTGTTCTATCTCCCGTCCCCGAGCATTGAACCTCTCAAAGTCCGCATCCCTAAACAACGTAAACCCGGGCATCCTGTGTCGACTGGACGCCTACACGCACCAGAGTTTCTGCATACGGACGTGTTGTTCGATCTGACGTTCATAGTCATGCAGACGATCGATCTTGTGTTGGTTCTCTTTTTGCCGGGTTTTCAACTCGAACACCTCTTTCTCCGCATCAGCTAGCAGTTTCTTCTGTGCATCGAAAAGTGCCTGGCAGTCCGAATCGGCAAACTGCACTAGTGTCATACAATCAATACCATCCTCACCAGGTTTTCCTTATTTGTCGTTCGCAGTGCCGCTTCCTCAGATACCCACCGTTTTTTCTCTTCTCGCAATTCGCGGAGCTTCTTCTGAAGTTCGTTGTTCCAGTCTGCGTATTTGGTCTTCGCAGACGAGGACTGTTCCTTGTGTTCGCGGATCTCTCGTTCCAAACTCTGAACTTGTGCCTTGTATTGGCGCAACTTGTTGTACTGCCGAAGATGAACACAATATATCATAAGCCATCATACACCTTACCAATCCCTGACGCTCCACCTCTGCATTCTTGGAAAGAACGCGATCTTGGTGTAGTCGACCAATATGTTGTACATTCTGCCGCGACAACCACAGCTCAAAGTTGAGTTCGTTCCTGAGTAGTAGGACCTCGCGCTGCAATTGCGCGACTACTTCACCGACCCGCCCGGAAAGTTGGGAACTGTCACACGTATTTCCGGGCTCAGATGGCAGGTCGACATTAGTCTTCGACGGTGAGTCGCCGCTAGGTGTGAAGAGTAGGCTTGGCCACTTCGCGGTCATTGGGTCGCCGATATCAACTTCCCGATTCGACTTAAGCGCGACCGAGGTAGTGATCATGTCCTGCAGTGATAAGCGCAACTTGGAAGACGAAAGCGCAAGACGGTCTGGATGAGGTGTCGGTGTTCCCGAAACCTCTTCTTCGTTGACTATCATCATGAACGGAGGTTCAACTTTGCGTGTGGTAGAGTGTCCTTCGCAGCTCCCGAGTGCCATTTTGTACGCGTCAAGCATCATACACTCGCTAGCGATCCGAGAGACGCCGTAATCAGCCCATGAGCCGTCTTCATCAAGTTCGGTCTGCCAGTCTCGCCGGACGACTCCGGAGTGCACTATGCGGGAGCGGAGAAGCGCCTCGATCCACACGTCAATACCTGTCATGACGGATAGTGAATGAAACATACCTCTGCTTTACTTCGTATATTTGTTTGGTCCAATGCGTCTTCCCAGCTTACGGTAAATGGTGTTTGGTAGCCTCTCTCGTGCAAGTATGCGGCGGGGCCGCGAAGAAACTGGATAAGATTGCAAGGAAAGAGATAATACAAGAACGAGAAATATGTGTCGGAGGAAGGTGCGGGTGGCCCAGCTTTGGTGGTTAGCTCGAGTCTCTGCCAACCTAGCTCGGGGCGTAATTCCAACTGTGGCGTTTCGACAAACTCGTCTGAGCCAGATTCATTTGGCCCCGTCGGCTCACCCACTTGGTCGAGTGAAGGTAATGCTGAGGGGGCGTGCTCTCTCCAGCACATGATTCTTGCAAGGACAACGAAAAGGCGAGGAAGCATCTTCTTGAGTTCCTGGTGGGCATGGACTGCGAATATAGGTAATAGTTTTACCATCACGGTGAGTCCGATGGTGCAGGAAGTCGAAGAATTGTCAAACAAGAGCGAGTTCAACAAGCTGTCGATCTGCGGATGGTCTGCTACTTTCGCTGCTAGCGATGGAAATGCCTGATCTGATACAAGAGAGTTTAGCAGAATGATCAGTTGAACGCGGGAAGAGGGTGTTGCAAATGCAGAGTGCACTTCGCCCATGAGTTCCTTGTGGGTCAACGACGATTATCAACGTTGGTCCACCTTTTTCTCGAGGACTTACCCGTGGACATAGTAAGCCAAGCGTGACGAGGACATCCTCCAGGTTAGATTTCCATTGAGACTTCTTATCTTTCTGTTTCTGATCGAGCTCTACCCACTCCAAGACGTCGCCACCGACTGACGTATCTAGAAAATACAGCTCTAGTAGCCTCCCCCGGAATTCAGATGCCTTGTCGGGGTGCTGTTCATCTGCATGCGTCGCTGCCGAGATGATGAGTTCCTTTGCATGATTTACCGAGACAGTAGGAAGCTTGGGTTCCCGTAGTGCAGGACGGAGGGCCAGATCGAACCAGGCCGAGATAATGGAAGTCGAGGACAGAAGTGAGCGTAGACCGTAGAGAACTCCCAGGAATATTTCGGCGCGTCCCAGTGACGTATGGTCCACGACATCACCGTGGATGGTCTGAAGCTCCTTTTGCAACTGGAAGAGAACTACCTCTGGTTCATCTAAGGGAGCCTTGACGAAGTCATCTACTGCACCCCCCAATTGCTCGCGCCGCACGACATTCGCGGGATCTTCGAGTGAGAGACGTATCTGGTGGGAGAGCGCGGCAATGGACATCGTTACGAGGCGAGTACAGTAACACTCCCCAGAGGGGTCACGACAGCGCCTTCAGCCTGTGGCTCAGTACACACAAGCAACACAAGTCGAGGCAGTTATATTCACGACTACGAAGCCATTGTTGGGGTCAAATCTCGTTTCGTTGATGATAATACACAACGCCCAGAGTGCCTCCATAGTCTCTGAAACACCACAGTGGGGATCGTGCGGACTCATGAAACCTGTACGGCCCTGCCTTCCATCAAGTGTTTCAAAACAGCATTCACGCTGACTAATCAGGCAACACACTGGACAGCCGATCCTGCATGACGATTTGGGTGCGCTCGCCGCTCGCACGCATCCGTCCTTGGCTAGCTTACCGACTAGAAAACACTTTAAATAGAGGCAAGTCATCGAAACCTGTGTTTATCTGACTCACCTTCGTGCTGATACGGCGCGGCCCACGTACACTTAGAGCCGGATCCTAGCCCTCTTTATGCCTTGCGGCTTTTCTTAACTAGAGCAACCTGGGACTCCGTGCCGAACATTCCTACTTATCTCTTTACACCATGTCCTCCTTCATTCGACTTCCGTCGAACATTTGGAATGCGTTTGGTACCAACCACTGGAGCGCTTCCGCTAACATCGAACTTCCAGAAGCGGAGAACGAACCATTGATGTCTCCAGTGCTGGAGGGAAGCACACCTGGAAGATGTGAGCTTCGAATAGAGGGCATGACTTGTGGTGCATGTGTGGAGGTGGAGTCCTGATGCTATCTTACGTGTTACCTATCACTAACGGCCATATAGTCGATAGAGGGAATGCTTCGTTCTCAGCCGGGCATTTATTCGATCAAAGTTGCTCTTCTGGCCGAACGCGGAGTCGTTGAATACGATCCCTCGGTATGGACTTGTGAGAAAGTCATCAATGTCAGTCAATAATGCCCCTGTGCAGACCGGACGCGTATTCACACTTTTTTCATAGGAAATATCCGATATAGGCTTCGACGCTTCACTTATTCCAGTAATGCGAACCGATGCTATCACGCTTCGAGTATACGGCATGACGTGCTCCTCGTGCGTGAATTCGGTGGAAAATGGCCTACGCGAAACGCCGGGCGTTAAGAGCGTCTCGGTCTCATTGGCAACTGAGATAGCTAAGATTGATTTCGAGCCTGGTTTGGTCGGCCCGCGGGAGCTTGTAGAGCGTGTGGAAGAGATGGGATTTGACGCCATGCTTTCTGACCAGGACGATGCAACGCAGAAGCGCTCGCTCGCTCGAACGCGAGAAATACATGAATGGTGGAATCGCCTCAAGTGGAGCGCTTCTTTCGCCATCCCGGTTTTCTTTCTCAGCATGGTAGCCCCTCACATATCCTTTCTGCGATCGATCACTGGCCTTCAGCTTCTTAACGGGATCTACTTGAGTGATATTGTCGTCCTATGCCTCGCCACACCTGCTCAATTCTGGGTCGGGCAGAAGTTTTATCGAACCGCATACAAGGCTATCAAGCACGGCAGTGCCACCATGGACGTCCTCGTGATGCTTGGCACATCGGCTGCATACTTCTACTCAACTTTCTCTCTCATCTCTGCTGCTTTTAACACTACCCCGGGGTTTCGCCCCTACCTCTTCTTCGATACGAGTACCATGCTCATCATGTTTGTTTCTCTTGGGCGCTGGCTAGAGAATCGTGCCAAGGGCAAGACCAGTGCGGCTCTCACAGATCTGATAGCTCTGTCCCCGTCCATGGCTACCATTTACACGGACGCTCCCGCCTGCACTCAGGAAAAACGCATACCCACAGAGCTTGTTCAAGTTGGAGATATAGTCAAGCTCGTCCCCGGCGACAGGATACCCGCTGATGGGACGGTTGTGAAAGGACACTCCACAGTGGATGAGAGTGCTATAACCGGAGAGCCTGTACCAGCAGTGAAGCAACTTGGGGATGCAGTTATCGGCGGTACTGTGAACGGCCTCGGGACATTTGATATGGTTGTCGTGCGCGCAGGTAAAGACTCGGCGCTGTCGCAGATCGTCAAGCTCGTCGAGGATGCACAAACGTCGAAAGCACCAATACAAGCATTTGCCGATCGTGTTGCGGGCATGTTTGTTCCGATCGTCGTGGCCCTTGCCCTCGCCACATTCTTTACTTGGATAGTGTTGGCGAACATCCTCAACGAAGATGCGTTGCCCACCATCTTTCATCGTCATGGGGCAAGCCATTTCGCTGTCTGTGTGCAAATGTGCATCTCGGTCGTAGTGGTCGCTTGCCCATGCGCGTTGGGACTGAGTACTCCGACCGCCATCATGGTCGGGACTGGTGTCGGGGCCATGAACGGGATTCTCATTAAAGGTGGAAGTGCCTTGGAGGCAAGTCGATCCATCAAGCACATCGTTCTTGACAAGACGGGCACTGTCACTGAAGGCAAGCTAACCGTCGCGGGAATGGCCTGGACGGCTTCCGTCAATAACCCAGAGTCTCCCCACGAAGGGGATGGTCCTCACTCGCTCTCGCTCAAATGCGCAGATGGATTTACAACCCGTGCGGCTGTCATAGCAATGGTCTCATCAACGGAAGCGCGATCAGAACATCCTTTAGCGAAGGCAATTGCTACTTATGGCAAGGAGCTCTTTAGTCGTTCTGGTGTGGTGATACCGGAAGTAAACGTGGAAACGTTCGAGAGCGTTACCGGTGCTGGCGTCAAGGCTACCCTGGGTCTATCTGGAACAACATATACCATTCTCATTGGCAATGCAAATTTCGTGACAGATTCTGATGCGACTTGTCTACCGTCTGCTCTTTCCCGATATGACGCTCAAGAAAGTGAACTTGCGCGCACGGTGATCTACGTGTCCGTGGGAAGAGGGTCTGCGGCACCCACGACTGTACTCGCAGTATCGCTATCTGATATCCCAAAGCTCTCGTCCGCCCAAGCCATCCGGGCACTTCGGGATATGGGAATCAGCGTGAGCATTATGACTGGTGACAGCATGAAGACGGCGGTCGCTGTTGCAAAACAAGTCGGCGTCAGTCCCGATTCTGTATGGGCAAACATGAGTCCGAAGGGCAAGGCTTCCCTTGTAACCGAGCTCATGAAGAAAGGTGAAGGTGGTGTCGCGATGGTGAGCTGGTTCGCTCTACTTTCATCCTTCCTCTGATTGGTGGTGGTACTAAAGGTCGGAGACGGGATCAACGACTCTCTCGCCTTGGTCGCTGCAAATGTTGGCATTGCGCTTTCTTCGGGTACTTCCGTTGCCATTGAGGCAGCCGACATCGTCCTCATGCGGTCTGATCTTCTTGACGTTGTGGCTGCGCTTCACCTTTCTCGGAGTATCTTCGCCACGATTCGACGTAACCTCATCTGGGCATGCATCTACAATGTCCTTGGGATCCCATTGGCAATGGGTTTGTTCCTTCCATTCGGTTTGTACCTGCACCCGATGATGGCAGGAGCGGCGATGGCATTTTCGTCCGTGAGTGTCGTGACAAGTTCCTTGTTACTGAGGTGGTGGGTGCGTCCAGAGTCAAGTGTCGTGCCTGGAATGAAAGTACAGAGAGAAACCATCTGGAGTGTGGTAGGTGACGTCAGGGATTCTCTCATTGCATCAATCCATCATCGACGATCAACGATTAGGTATACACCACTACCTGTAGAGATGAGCGAATCTGTCTAAGTACCGTGTAGCCATGTCATAGAATACTGTAATATTGTATTCAGTATTTATGGGTCGTCGTCGAGAGGCTTAATGACTTGATTTAGCCAATAGATGTAATCTAAAACAAACTCCACGTTACAGCGCAACAAGCTGACTTGAAGAGACAAATACAATACAGTGACAGAGACTGGATACCAGAACTGAGAGACCTGCGAAGTAGACTACTGGATAAAAGGTCGAGACTTGCATCTCCAGATGGAACCCGACAAAAAGGGCGGTTACACTTACGTAATCGGCAATTACCGAACCCTCCAAGTCCACGGTCGCCGTCGCCGACGACAGCGAGCAACGCAGCCATCCGTCCTACGACTCCTCAACAAATACCAAGGTGAGCTATTCGTCGGCGTCTGGTTTGTTTCTCTGTCGCCATGGAACGTATTTTTCGTGGTTGGTGATGGATTCATGTTCTGTGCTTCAGATGTCTGGTTCATCCGTTGGCCTTGTTCGCTGACGCTTGCCTAGATGTCTGCCGAGGAAATTCATTCAGACCACTCTGAGCATGAGGAGGATCCCACTTCCCAGGCTGCTCTGGACAAAATTCAGTCTCGCTCCGAGCGCAAAGCCCGCAAGGCTCTCCTCAGCTTAGGCCTCAAAAGAGTCCCCGGCATTACTCGGGTCACCATCCGCAGACCAAAGAATACTCTACTTGTGATTTCTTCACCCGATGTATACAAGTCGCACAACAGCGATTGTCATATCGTCTTTGGTGAAGCAAAGGTACAGAGTTTCGCTCGGGTAAAACAATCGCGCGATGTACTGATCGATCCAGTTCGAGGACATGAACGCTCAAGCACAGTTGTCTGCAGCTCAACACCTCTCTTCGAGTGCAGCGGCCGCTAACAACGTCACTTCCTTGGAGAGTTCCGGTTCGGCGGTTGAGGCTGACGAGGATGACATTCCTAATCTCGAGGCACCTGACGATGATGGACCTGTCGACGAAACTGGCGTCGATGCCAAGGACGTAGATTTGGTTATGAACCAAGTTGGCTGTTCACGAGCCAAAGCGATTAGGGTACTAAAGGAAAGCGGCGGAGATCTGATCAATGCCAGTGAGTTACTCCCGCTCTTCCCTAGACAAATAACTTATCGCGGGAAACAGTTATGGCGGCGAGTGAATGATGTTCACAATCCATGATGATCTCCTTCGTCACCACTGTATCATATCACCATCAAGCCTTCGCAATACGTTTTGGTTGTTGGTTGCTATCTTCGTAATGCATGTGTGAATATTGAACCACGAGAGGTCATGATATCCATCGTCGCAATTCTATATAATAGTTCGAACGTTCCCAGCCGTCCCGAATAACGTCACAACCCGACCTGTTCGCGACGTCGGCGGTCAAGGGTCCAACGATGAGACCCATCCCCTCTGCTGCCTCCTTGACTAGCTTCGTGAGCTCCCCCTTGGCAAACATGTGGTAATAACGGTTGTAAACGGAGACATCCACTGGTCTTTCATCGTCCTGCGTACTGGCTGTTTCAGCAGCTGGTTCACGTGTCTTAATACGCGTGGTCGTCTGTTGGGACATAACCCAGGGCACGAAGACGTCCTGGCCGCTCGATCCATCCCCCTCGCTTATAGGTACGCTTCTCTTTGATAGATCATCTTGTTCGACCGCCCAAACGTAAATCAACACGCGACCGTGAACGGGCGAAACACATTGTAGAAGTCGCTGAGGGGGGTCGGCGGGTAGGTCACGCGCAAAACCTGTGTACTTACCTGCACGGCGAGTTTTCTTCGCTGGTGAGAGGCCAAGTGATGTATCGTAGCTATAGAAATAGCATAATCCTGTTGCGAGATCAGTTGCAACTACTCAGTATGCTGACAACTCACGAAGACACCGTCCCTCCACCCATTTTCAAGAACATCGCCCCTCACAACCTCTCTCGTGGCCGAAAGTCCCGGCCCGCTACCTGCGTGCTTCGCGATCTGCAAGAGGTTCCAGCTTCGGTCCATCCCAATGGTGAGGACGCTGCCTGGCCGTTCTGTAGGAAAGGGTAGGTATTTGCCGTTGCCCGTCCCCGAGTCGAGGCCAATCCATCCCGTAGGCAGCGAATTGAGAAATGCGGCGATGATGGGCCAAGGCTACCTCGTTGGTATGAGCTGGACCAGACCAAGACCGGGCGTGTGGATCGACACACCTTGTAACGCGTCGACGAAAAATGGGGCGCTATGTGATTGTAAACGGCGTGTACATGCTGATCTTCATATGCTTGGGGATCGTCATCGTCGACGACGGTAGACGTGACGCTCTTCATGAAACCGTGCAGAAATTTCAAGACGCAGCTACCGAGAGTATCTAAGAAGGATTGACGTTGTATCCCATCTCCTGGTCGATCAATCTACGGAATCTACTCCCGTCAAATGGCGGAAATGGTATCAATCTCGATGGGTCAAAGGCACTGATAGTCGCTGCAAGGTTGCTAATGACTGGTCGATACGTCTCGAGGACGAGCCACGAGAGGACACTCACTCGACCGTGCTCGCCGTAAGATAACCAAGGGCCTCGAGTCTTGATGACAGCTCTCCTTGATGATCGTCGAGTAAGGTGGGATTTGGCACTACGATCATGGGCTTTCCCTGCCTGAGGGCGTCGAGAATCGTTCCCGCTCCTAGACGGGCAACGTCACGACAGTCGACAAGGATCCAGAGAACCCGATAATTGAATACCTGCATGACTGACGACGAGATCGGCACGTTCGACCTCTGACTGTACCGACGACTTGAACTTCCAAGTTTCCACCTCTAGCCCGTTCTTTTCAAATACCACCAGGTCCTCCCCATTGCTGCCTGCTTCCCTCCGGAAGTCAGAGTTGCCTCGCTGAATCACGATTCGCTTGTATCCCTTTTTGTGTAGGGCATCGAGAACTTGCTCAGAGACTGCAGCTTGCACGAGTGCATCAAATCGTGTCGAGCCTACGGTGACGAAAACGAGCATTGTTTTTTTCTTCTTCTTTCTTTTGACCAGGTGTGGTATATGATAAACGGGCAGAGTGAGATTTCGGCCGAGTTCGCAAGTATTCTCAAGTCGACCACCGTCTGCTACAAATGGGCTACACGCTCTGTGTGATAGGTAAAATCCAGACTCGATGCCATGATACAGCCCTGCTTACATGCCCTGCAGGATGCGGGACGATGGGGATTGCTATTATCTCTGGCGTGATCGCCAGTCTGCAGTCCAGAGATGCACCATATCCCGTCCCCAAGTGGGAGTCGCATACACCAGGGACATCGACACCCACTGCGGACACACCTGACCCATCTCTACCGTCCTTCTTCATTGCGACTGTCACGCGCTCAACTAGCGCGAAGAAACTTCAGCAGACTTTTCGTCTTCTGGGAGGACTCGGGCCATCTGTTCAGGTCGTCATCGGGCAGAACGTCGCTGCTGCTCAACAAGCCGATGTTGTCATCCTATGGTATGAGCACTCAGCCGTGGCTTTTATATGCAGACAGGTAACAGGAGAGCAGCTGCAAGCCAAACCAAGCCTACACCATTCTTAAAGAAAATGGGATGCAGGAAGCGCTCTCTGGAAAACTCCTCATCAGCATTCTGGCAGGTGTCACCATTGCACAGTTGAGGGAGGTAGTCCCTCCGACTACCAAGGTCGTGCGTGCGATGCCCAATACGCCATGTAGAGTAAGTCCAACGAACCCCCGCTATGCGTAGCATCCCATCTGAAAGGATATGTTTTTCAGATTCGCGAGGGTATGACAGTCGTTTCGAGCCTACCACTGTCCGACACCGACGAAGCTGAGTTGGACCGTTCAATCATCCTAAAAATATTCTCTTCCATTGGACGTTGTCGCTTCCTCGACGAAAAGCACTTCGATGCCTGCACTGCCCTTTCCGGTTCTGGCCCTGCATTTGCATGTATTTTCTTGGAAGCAATGGCAGATGGCGGCGTAATGATGGGTTTACCGAGGGCAGAGGCACTTGAATTGGCAGCGCAGAGTAAGTAATGCCTTCGAGCCGATCATAGATGTGTCCCTCATCCCCGTTGATAGCTCTACAGGGGGCGGCACGCATGGCCCTCCAGGCCGGAGCACATCCGGCTCAGATTAAGGACTCTGTGACAAGTAAGCGCCCCTTCAATCTATATCACGATTTGCCTGATGCCTTTTGTAGCTCCGGGGGGTTGTACTATTGCCGGGCTTCTGGCCATGGAAGATGGAAAAGTTCGCTCGACAATCGCCCGTGCCATCCAAATTGCAACCGAACGGGCCAGTGAGCTCGGTCAGCCAGGTAAAAAGTAGTCATGTCAAGCCAAAAAGTATCAGTTATTGCTATCGTGGAGGACAAGTTCAACCGTCATAAAATTTGTATTAGTTATTAAAAATGTCTCCCAGCAATACATTCTAGCCCTTCCATCAAATAATGCACAAGGGCCGACAACTAACTGGGTAGCTACAATATGTATAGCTCCTCTCTCTTGCTCTCGTAAAATGAGGACGAACGTGTGGGTGAAGAACGCCGCCCAGAGTGTTGGAGAGCGACTCGATCAAGATCGCGCAATAAAGTAGAGAAATACTCGATTCACTTCGGTGATAGAAGTAATACTCAACTCACCGGCATTACATACAGGCTCTAACGACGACCCATACATACGTTATGTTTCCTGCGTGTGAACCTCGAAGTTGTGCACGACAACGCAACGAGGTGAAAAAAATATCAGGAGAGGCTACCAACGCAGCCAGGATTAATTTCGCTCCGAAGAATGAGCGCCTCGCCGTGAGGGTGCGGAGGGACGCTAAAGTGAAAGAGCTGTCGGATATCCAATACCAATTCACGACGCGGGTGTCAGAGACCAAATCATGTATACGCAATACAGTGCTATAGCTGAGAGAACCATTTCAGTTGACGGCTTGAGAGTACAACAATAGACTTACAACCAAAGCAAGATATCTATCGGTCTGTAAAGAACAGCAGTAGAATTGAGTCAAGTATTTTGTGACATGTTGCTCCAAGGACTTACAGAACTCGTGAGTGTCGTCTGCACGCTTGACCGTTTGCTGAAAAGAAAAAGAAGTGGGTGGTTGAGTTTGGTTGACGTCGACCAAACACGGCACAAACAACTTACTTTCCACGCTTCTTCGAAATCTACCGGGAGGATGATGTATCGGTTTTTGCGGACAGCTAGCAGCGAACTGAGAACATCGACATCGACGAACACAAAGAAATAACTCGCACCTTGCAAACCAGCAGCTTGAACGATGGCAGCAATCTCCGCAGACGATAGTCGATCCGGTCTTGAGACGACTGAAAAAGATTAAACGTTAGAGTTGATCACATGTTGAAACAAAACTGAAGCTGACAGTCTTCCAAGTCAACGTCGGGACCGAGATTCATCTTACTCGTGCAAGTTTGGAAGATGAGTCGTTTTTCTCGTCTTGACGGCAAAGGAAATTCAATCTTTCTGTCCAGTCGGCCAGGCCGAAGAAGTGCAGGATCCAAGGTATCAGCCCTATTGGTCGCCATAATAACCTGTCCAACAAAAGAAATTTGCCATGAATGGAAATCATGCCAGAGTCATTTAGGTTACCTTGACATTACTGGTTTGGTCGAAACCGTCCATCTGGTTGAGAAGTTCGAGAAGAATACGCTGAACTTCACGGTCAGCGCCAGTTTGTGCGTCGAATCGTTTGGTTGCAATAGCATCGATTTCGTCGATGAAAATGATAGCCGGTGCATTTTCACGGGCCAGACGGAAGACGTCTCGAACCATTCGTGGACCCTCACCCAGGTACTTCTGCACGAACTCGCTGCCCACTACACGAATGAAAGATGCCGTGGTATGGTGGGCCACGGCCTTCACAAGCATGGTTTTGCCAGTGCCTGCACACAGACGGTTAGGTGAACCAGGGCATAATCATGCGAACCTCGTACCTGGTGGCCCATACAGTAGCACACCACGGGGAGGATCGATACCGATTTTCTTGTACAAGTCGAAGTGCGTCAGAGGAAGCTCGACAGCCTCACGGATCTCTTGTTTCTGGGAATCCATTCCACCGACGTCTGAATAAGTTACGTCTGGTGTTTCCTCCTTCCCGAGCATAGCGATGGATGAATCTGCCTCGGGAGGTAATATGTCGACGAGGGCATTCGAGTGCCGGTGGAGGGCAACAGATGACGAAGGCTTCAACAGTTCACGGTCCAACGTCGACAGAATACGAACTACGTAGTTGGACCCTGTTGTAGAGCCGACAATACCAGTCTGTTGATCGATTGCTTCGAGGAACTGTCCGATAACAAGGGGGACAGACTTGATCCGCTTGACTTCCTCCTGTGCACGTATAAGTTCGCGTTTGAGGTTAGCCTGTTCGTCCTTGATATAACTCTCTTGGATATCGAGAAGCTCCAGATGGCGCTCCAGTTTCTTGTACTTTGTATAAAGGTCCTCTTCTTGAAGTTCCTTATACAACGCAGCCTTTTCAGTCACGACAGACTCGAAAGTAGGTTCCTGTACAGTAGAAAAAGATAAGCTCTCGAATAAAGAGAGAACGGCAGACTCACCTCCTTCTGTATTTCCATTCCTATGACCTCCATGTTCGTAGCCATGATTTCGACTTGAGCAGTCTTGAGCAACCCGGACGCGACCATTGGCAGATGACGCGTTCACAAGTGCCATGAGAAGAAACTTCCATTTTTGGATGACCTGTCTCATAACCGGGTTCACTCTCTCAAGACCTCACAATATACTGGCCATGGCAAACGTCGTCCAGCCTCTCGACCAACCGTCAAACTACAAGGATTCACAGGCCAAAGTCGACAGGAAGAGGCAGCAAGATTTTCTTTCGAAATCATCGACACTATACGTACGACGCTACCCTTCGTAACTTGACTTTCAACTGAACCAACGAGCTGCCAGATTGGTAACTTGAGTTTCTATACGACTGAAGAGCAAATATATGAGTTATTCAGTAAGTGTACCAGCCCAGAAGATGGCGGAGGCATCAAGCGTATTATTATGGGTCTCGACCGCAATACACGGTATGGTTTTTCGTCGCAAGAGGTAACCTTATACCCTTACCTGACATTCTCCTCTCCGAAGGACACCTTGCGGATTCTGTTTCGTGGAATACTACACACATGCAGAAGCACTCGCATGCATGAAGTATATCAGCGGTACCAAACTTGACGAACGCATCATCCGCTGCGACCTCGACCTTGGGTACGCGGAAGGACGACAATTCGGTCGTGGCAAGAGCGGCGGTCAAGTGCGTGACGAACACAGAACAGACTACGACCCTGGTCGCGGGGGGTGGGGTGCTCAGGCCCAATTAGAGAGGAGGAGAGAGTTCGAGGAGCGTTATGCCGACGTTCAGGATGGACCCGGCGCTGTCGCGACAGGTGGTGGAGACTGGAAAGCGACAGAGGTTCCCACTACGACGCTCAAACGCGCACGGTCGCCAGACGATGATGATGACATTTCCCGGTTGGTCCGTACCATATTCGTACCTTGATCTAAAGATCGTCGCTCAATTTTGGCGTGTCATAGGCTCATCGTTCTCGTCTAGACGATCAAGAGAGAGACGGAATGTAGTAGGGTCGTTCTGAACACTTCGGCACTTGTAATACCAATATTGTATGTACTGCTCTATTCGAGTTCCATAGACTGTCAACCGTCCCAGCAGTGGGCGTGCTCGGAAGTGGCATTAACGGACTACACAAGCATGCACCTGGAACTTTTTCCCGAATACCTCGGGCTGAAAATAAGTCATATGGATACGCCGTACGATATGGTACGAGTCAGACAGCGACTGCGTTCGTAACAAGTGCCTTGAGAATAGCGAAAAGGCGCTCTCCGGTCTGAAACAAGGGTCACCACACCGCAAGCGCCGAACGAGAGTATACATACAGCGGTACCTGGTATATTTCAGTCTTGTCATCCAATTTAGTCAGTCCGAACTTCTGGAGATACTCCCTAATGCTGTCCGAAGAAACTTTAGGCGGAAGGCCCCATATACAAACGTGTCTCCCGTTATTTGGAATGCATCCGGATGGCCCAGTCCCCGTGATAGCCCCCCGCTTTGAGGCTAGTTGGCGTCCCTTGACACCTCGCGACTCTGAGTTGACGGAAGGTATGTCTGTTGGATATGCACTGACAAGGAAACCCCCCACGGAAGCCATTTCGAGTTTTGCAATATTCGGCTGAAGGAAGTCCGGGTGGGAAAGGGTAAGGTACGCACGACGGTTTGAGGTGAAGCGATACAGATCGACCTGAACTGGTCGGAAGATGAGAAGGGCGATAGAAGTGACCATAAATATCTACCATCGTCTACGCCAACAACTCGTTCACGCCTGAGAGTCCTCCGAATGTCTGCAGCAAGTGCAGTTCGAGGTAGATTCTCCACTATGATATGCTTTTTAACATCTGCGCATGAACCATCGATTCAGAACATGCGAGTGGTAGACGCGAGCAAAC
This sequence comes from Pisolithus thermaeus, assembly GCA_024663475.1. Lineage (NCBI taxonomy): Eukaryota > Fungi > Basidiomycota > Agaricomycetes > Boletales > Pisolithaceae > Pisolithus > Pisolithus thermaeus. The sequence goes on from JANFAF010000087.1 coordinate 25,011, forward strand.
TTACTACGGGCATCTTGAGCAGCTCGACGGGCTACGCTTGCTCTGAACATGCAGATGTGGCGCTGAAGCGTTGTTACTGGGAGGCAGACCAGTCATGTGACCCGCCTCCTACCACCACCATGTCGTCGAGGACAGACCACAGGCGACGCGAACGCAGCTGGGAGCGTGAAGACAGAGATCGAGACAAATACCGGGACAGAGACAGGGACAGGGATCGGTATTCTAGGAGCAGCAGGCCAACCACTTATCGTGACAGTGGACGCAGACGAGACTCCCGGTCTCGGAGTCCAAGAAGAGGTACGTTTTTCACGTTAGATGGGTTTTTCGAGAAGAGTAATGTAGATGCTGCACATTTAAAGACAGAATCGACTATGACAGGGAAAAGGACAGAGATAGGGATCACAAGTCCACAAGAAGGGATGAAAGACGGGATTACGATCGTGACGACCGCAGGGCAGACCGAAGGGAAGACGAACGAAGAGTTAGTAGAAGGGACGGAAAACGTGACCATGAATCACCCGAGAAAGTCCCCATGAAGGACTTAGATGGCCGTTCAAAGGATGCTGCACCCGCGCAGCGTGTTGCCCCTCAACATCAAGATGAACATCCTAACAGAGAGCCTGTACCGGAGCGAATGCAATCGCCACGTAAGTGGTTCGCTACGCTTGAGGCAATCGGTTAATCCCTTCTCAGAGTTGCCCCTGTCGAAACCGGACCACGACTCGAATGATGCCCCTGAGGAAGGCGAAGAAATGGAAGTTTCGACCGCTGATGAGGAGGCCATGATGGCGATTATGGGTCTCTCAGGCTTTGGATCAACCAAAGTATGGGTGCACTCTGCTGACGGTTGCCCACTACTCACACACATGAATGACAGGGAAAACACGTCGAAGGCAACCAAGAAGGTTCTGTCGGTATCAAAAAGATAAGGACTTGGCGCCAATACATGAACCGGTACAGTCCCGTTCAGTTATCTACTTTCGAGTTAATTTTGACCATGCCGTTTCAGACGTGGAGGATTTAACAGGTATTTCACTCGGTCTCAACCCTGTTGTCTTCTAGTTGACGCTTTGATCTACAGGCCACTTGACAAGATTAAATGAAGTGCTGGTTCAAGCCACAGTGCATCATCTTGTTTTATAGAAGTTGAGTCATACCCTTTGCTGTTCCAGTGCCTTTCATTTGGCATATGCAGTGTAGCGTAGGGCATGCTGAGGTATTGCGCCGGTCAGCCCGCTTATGTTCATATGCAAAAAAAATTTAAGTGTACGAATGTAACCGGGAAATACATCTAACTTGCAACACAACATGCATATCAGCCATGGTGATACATTGTACACATGAAGAGCGTAAAACAACAGCGCACAACTTGAGGTGCAGTACCTCCGGATAACTGGACCGTTCTCATCAAATTCCCTCTCGTCCACGACCGATTAGAAGCCGTGTATTTTGATGGAGGACCTACTCATGCCTTGCTCTACAAGGAAGTTGGCGATCTTGGCCCTCTGATCTCCTTGTAGTTGGATGACTTCGCCCATCTCTTCGTCTTCGACCACGGTCCCATTGCAAGCGAATTCCTGGGTGGCGGGAGGTTTATCAGAGACTTAAGAACTCCTGCGTCGTATGACTGATACAACACACCTTCTTGAAGGCCTTCAAGAGCTTTTTCGGATCATATTCTAGACAGAAATGTAAACCACAGGGAGATGTAAGCAGATTAGGTAGCTCGCACCCTTTGGCAGACCTTGTAGTGTCGTCAAAGTCTTCCTACCATTCCTCTGTTGAATACGGATGTGAAGATAGTTCGACTGGGAGCCGACGTCTGCGTTCCCTGCGAGAGGATCGTCCTCATCGGCAAAAGGATCTGAGAAGCATCGTAATCAGTCATTCCGCCAAATCATTGAATAGAGCTTGTACTCACCGAAGTTGTTCAAGTTCTCTACGTTCATGCGACGAAGGGTACAGCAGACGAGTTGAGTGTTGTGAGTGTGTTTGTAAGACAAAGAGACGAAGCGGAGCTGGCACGGTCGTTACCCATTCCAGGGATTACGTCAGCACATCCTTCCTGCTCAATGCTCAGTGCCATGACAGGCCCAGAACGAAAATCGAAAAAACATCCTACATTCCAGTACCTCCCAAAAAACCGAGGTATTTCACCAGCCGTGTTTACATTCTATGGTCTGACCCACGCAGCTAAAAAACTCAAAAGATTGTGGGTTGATAGCAAAAAGCTGAAGAGTCAATGGAAGGCACAGAAGAAAAGGGAAGGGATATGGAGCAAATCCAGCTCACAACCTGACAATTACGGAGGCGAAACGGCGATACAGAGCTGTCCTGTTGGTTTATCGGATCCCCTCGTTGATTCCGATAGAAAAGTTACCGACGATATCTTACCCGTCGGCGAGCACAGCACAGAAGCTTCGACCACAAACAAAGTATCTTTGCGTGAACTCAAGAGGCAAGCATATTCCCCAAGTACCCTCCATAACCACAAATCGGATCCGCGCAAGCGGCGGGGTGCAGATACTTCATCTCCCCATAGCGCGAGCAAGAATCCGTCTCGACACACCAAGGGCCAACCAAATATGAAGTTGCGAATGAACGCAGTGTTGGAAAAAATTAAGCGTGACTTGTGTTAGGCGTGCAGCGTTGTTTGTAGGTAAGCAAATTATATACCAGAGAGAACGCTCTGAAGTGTTTGGTTTTCGTTAGTGTCCTACATCCCATGACTTTTATCTTCTGTTTCCTTGCCGCCAGTGCTATCAACTGACATTCCTGTCTCACCCTGTCCGACCTGTTCTCCACCTCTCACGAATCTACTCTCCAAGGTCTCGATGAAAGGATGAGTCGTCGTCACCGCCGTGATTGCGGTTGGATGCTCGCTCATGTGACCAGGTCTTGGATCATCGAGCTCATCGACCAGTCCTATTGCCCGCTGTGGCAATGCTTCCCCTAGAGGTTCTATATTGCTAGCCGCCTCCATCGCGGCGAGTGTGAGAGGGGAAGGTGGTGGACTACGCGACTTTGACCGTCTTGCATCTCCATGTAAGAATGGGATGGGTGAGAACATGGGCGTAGGCGGCGTGGACCGGGTGGTAAAATTGACTGAAGCACTCCCAAGGGAAAGACCATTTTGTGACGTCTCCGGCGGGAAGGAACTCCACGTCGACGTCACAAGCAGGGACCTCTCTACAGCACGGAGATATTTGCCAATAGCCTTGTAGTGTTTCTTCGGATGCACGCAGAGTTCACAGACACGTTGAATAGTAAACGGGGGACTTCTAGTTAAACATCTGATCAATTGCTGGAGGTAGTACACGATTTACCCACTCGTCAAAGTCGTGAAGCTGTTTAAATATAAGAGTTTTTAATTCGTTGGCCTCTTCCCGATTCATGTGCACCTTCGGAGCCTCGATGGGATTCAATTCATTCGGTTTATGAGGCGGAAAGGGAGGGAGCCTCAAGTTGCCGGAGCTGTCGGGAATACCAGTGGACAACGTCGGCGAACCGTTGTTAACTTCAGTGCGTTGTTCTGCGTCTGAAAGGAAAATAGCGACATTCTATGTTCTGATGTCAACATGGAAAGTCGGTGAGGACAGACCAATCCGCGAACGAACCTGCTCTAGCTTAAATTTAATCATCTCCCGAAGCTGACTCCATTCTGTTCTGGCGTGAGAGGGCTGGTCAGCTCGGACGACTACGTGCGAGGGGCGAGATAGCGTTCTGACTCTGATCCTACGATGTCTGTGGCAGCTATGCGCTCCAATACCGCCTCATAAGCTGTACGCGCATTGTGAGCCATTGCAGAGCATAACAGCGCACGACTAGCTCCTACCCGGATCCCATTGAAAAGTAGGTGACAGGTGGTACATTGCTGCAGTTTGTGACATGGCGTGGAGTGCACTCGTGCGTTGGGTGCCGACTGGCACGGCGTTGAGATCAGGCTGATCAAGTTCCAGCGGTGGCTTGCAAGTTGTCAGCCTTTTTTAGCCGCAACACGCTGTTTGGGCTGACTTTTTTTTTTTTTCCTTTCCCCTTCATCCTTCACAGCACACCTCCAGGTTAGAGGTATCATGATGACCACACTCCAACAATACTTCAGTACCGGTACCGCCAAGAAAACAGACAACAAAAGACGCCTCCAGCTACTCAAGTCATACGCCCCTGACTGGTGCGTCATTCTGTCAGCCAACCTTGCCGTGCGCTCACCCGCAGTCACGCAGGATTATTACTATTGCTTTGGCGTACGCCGCTCCCTGGGGTGTATGGTCGAGTTACTCATATATCTCGCAGCGCTGTTTTCTTTGCACTGGACAGTGTACATGGCTTTAGGCGGGAGTTTTCCGTCGACGACGAGACGTGAGCCACGGTTCATCATCAAACGTATTCAGCTTACCGCTACCCACCACATAGGTTACGTTTTCCGTACGTTCAGCATCTGGAAGTCTGTCATTAGCTGACCGCGAAAATGCAGTTATGCTGTTCACGAACGCGTCCCGGTACGATGGCTCTATTCCCATGTGCTCCCCGATTCTCACATTCATTCTCTAGACTTGGGCACTGTATATGATCGCCCTCGTGGCCCCTATAGTCATTCAGTTCCTGGTAAATTTAGTCACCATCCGCTCGTTTTGGGATTTCCATAACAGCGTGCTCGGACGTATGTGCATTTGCAGCACTCGTGTCATTTGTCCGAGCTGAAATGTCTCACAGTTATTTTGGGCCTCGCGATAACAGGAGCCATTACCCAGTTTTCTAAGATTACCACTGGTCGGCCTCGACCTGGTGAGGCTTAGAACCAACGTTTTCCCTAATATCATTCACTAATACCTCGACTGACTACGTTCAGACGTACTGTCTCGCTGCATGCCAACGGATGGGTCTCAAGATCCGATTTACGGCTTGTCCACTGATGCCATCTGCACTCAGACCGATAACGCCATCATGATCGACGGTTGGCGCAGCTTCCCGAGTGGACACTCGAGCCGTACGTAGTCATCCATGAATCTCCTCTTGCATGTCTCACGCAAGACGGTGGCAGTTTCTTTCGCGGGACTCGGCTTCTTATCTTTTTACTTGGCGGGAAAAATGCACCTCTTTGACAAACGGGGACACGCGGTACATCCCAGCAATATGCATACGTTCTACCAGTTCTGATGTAAATTTGTGGTCAATTAGCACAAAGCTTGGATATCTCTAGCTCCATTTTCCGGCGCAGCCCTTGTTGCCATCTCTCGCACAATGGACTACAGACGTATGTTCCCCCTTGGCTCGTCACATTTAATGCCTAACCATTATCAGATCATTGGCAAGACGTCGTAGCTGGAGCTATTTTGGGCACTGCTATCGCTTATTTTACCTATCGGCAATATTTCCCGTCACTTGCTTCTCCCATGTCCCACCGCCCATATTCCCCACGCGTTCCCCGCGACGAAGATGTTTTACCCACTACTACTTCTCACGGTGGCTCACGGTACAGCGAGAGTGGCGAGGCTGCAGAACAGCTTGAACTCATCGACGGAGGTGTGCGTAAACCGGATCCTGGTCCTCTGGAAGAGGTCTGGCGTCAGGGTGATGATTCAACGCGGAACGATGCAGAACATTCTTGAGAACGATTTGATACGGACTCGGATTCAGTAGTTACATTACGCCTTCACATGGATTTGCTCCTGTAATACTTTTCGGAGTCGAAAAGGCCAGGACGGACTGCGTTACTACCACCCTGCTTTGCACTTTTAAAAGTATGGTGCGATCTGTATAGTACTAGTTTTCATTCTTGGTCTTTTCCCCTTCGGCCGGCTGCATTGCGCACGATTCCAGTGTCCGATCTGAATGGGTGTCAGGTTGACGAGTCACTTTTCCTGAATGCTGAGAGGATGTTGTTGCCGATAGGTCCGATTTCAGTTACCTTGTCTAACCCTACATAAGCCCAGGTGTGCAAGGTCCTCGACTCCAGTATTCCTGATCATCTCATTCTCGTCACCAATGACGCCGCGCGTTCTCAATTTTGGTGCAGGGCCTTCGGCATTGCCGGAGTCCGTGCTAAAGCAAGCCGGCGAGGGCCTCTTGGACTTCCAGGACACAGGCATTGGCATCGCGGAGATCTCGCACCGTTCGAAGGAGTTCAAGACTTACCTCCAAGGTGTCGAGTCCGACATCAAGAAACTGCTCAAAGTCCCAGACAGTCATGCGATTCTCTTCACTCAGGGTGGAGGATCAGCACAGTTTTCTGCTGTCGTATTGAATATGCTAGCTAGACATCATGAACTCTACCCCGCGCTCGAGCCGGGGCAGCGAGTGATGGACTATATAATCACAGGATCGTGGAGCGACAAAGCAGCGAAGGAGGCAAGGAGGCTGGGGGGTGGAACAGTTAATGTCGTCGTCGACTCGAGGAAGTTCTCAGCTCAAGGAAAATTCGATAACATACCCGGTCACAAAAATGACACCTACAAGTTCTCGAGGAGCCCCGTCCTCATTTACTACTGCGCTAACGAGACTGTCGATGGGGTTGAGTTTGCCCGCGAGGAAGGCAACGAGACCTCCTTCCCCTTCCACCTCCTTCCCGAGCATGCCCCTCTGGTTGGGGATTACTCTTCCTCCTTCATGTCACACCCTATTCCCCGCCTACAAGACCACGCGATTATCTATGCTGGAGTCCAGAAGAACCTTGGTCCGGCGGGGTTGACGGTACTCATCGTCAGGAAGGATTGCATCGTCGATGCAGACAAAGCCGCTCGGAACGGTGCCATACCCGTCCCACTATGCACTGCATATCGCACGCTAGCTGAGCACCAAAGCTTGTACAACACGCCTCCCGTATTATCGATCTATATCACTGGACTCGTTCTCAGGAAAATGATACAGGACTTTGGGGAAGACGCGTTGGAGAAGTATGCCGCACTTTCCGCCAACAAGTCCGCCAAGGTATACGACGCACTGAAGAGGGGAGAGCAAATCGGTATCTTTAAAAGTAAAGTTAGGGACGACTCCGGCAGTCAAATGAATGTCGTTTTCGACGTCGTCGGCGAAGGCAAATTAGACCAGTTTATTACCGGTGCCGAGGCACTAAACATGAAAGGGCTGCGTGGGCATCGGTGAGTTGTGTTCAGAACAGCTTCATTTCACGAGGTCTGACGAGATCCTGAAGGTCTGTTGGAGGTAGGTCTATCCTGTGTTTCCATCTTACTTGATGGACCAACTCATTGGCAGGTGTCCGAGTTTCACTTTACAACGCAGTCACCGAAGACCAAGTCCAGACGCTGGTAGATTATATGACTAAGTTTTCCGAAGGAAAGGGCGTGCCGTAGCACAATGGATGTAATGTTTATCTCGTACTTGAGAGCGGGGGGAGGGTTGTGGTGTTACGATGATCATATCAAGGACTACTTGCCGCTCAATTGCCAAGTCACTTTGCCGGAGTGGTTAACGGGATCGCCTGCTATAAGTCAAGCGGTTGGGCTTTGCCCGCGTGTGTTCGAATCGCACAGGTGACGCTTTTTTTACGTTATGCGTCAGATTCTTGCCAAGTCTTATTGCCTTACGTAAAAACAAAAAGCAAGGGTTCCAATGCACTGGCGACAAAAGGCCACCTTTTGTCAATGGCACCTGCATTTTATCTGTGTCGTGCTCCAAGCCCACTTGTGTTTTCAGTTTTTGAGGAATGTTCCGTCGCTACAAGAGTGGACAAAAGAAAGGACCAATTTGTATATGCCCCATGGCTGAGTTGGTTACAGCGTCCGACTGTTACTGGACCCAAACATCGGAAGGTCGTGAGTTCGAGCCTCACTGGGGCAGGTGCTTTTTTCATTTTCTCTTACGGCATCCTGACGAGCGCTCCTCTGTGGTATCGGTGCTCTGCATTTCACGGTGATGCTGATGCGATCGAAGAGTGAAGATATCATCGTTATCATCCTCGCCGCCATGGCCTGCAGGAGTGGTAGAACGTGCAAGTGGGCATTTAAGAGTTTGTAACAGATGCCGAGCAGCAGTGGGCTGTGGTGTCCTTTTGATTGCAGAGGTAAACCCGCTTCCAGAAGGAGCGTTTATACATGGGCCCCTTAGCTAGCGAAGCTCCGACAGCCAGCCTCCCATAATGAACTGTTTCTGTTTGGCCATCCATACCACGATCATGCAGTTCGTCATTGTAAGCCTTGAGTCCTTCTAGGAAAGAGGTAGCGTTCGAAGGCATTCTTCTAACGACTGCGCCCAAAAACTCGACTTCAAAGGGGGAGAGGGCCTGGAGTTCTGATTTCGATGTTGTAGACGTCCGCGATACATCATCGGAGACACCAGCAGCAGCCACCAGAGGCTTGGCAGGCGAGGACGTAGTACAAGGCTTAAAACCAAACATGCACCGAGTGAATTCCTCGTGCTCGGTCGCTCATATCACAGCCAAGTCTCCTGTGTTGACGCGATTTTGGGATTCACTACCGCGAGAGGCACGTGATCGGAACAGTGGACTGACTATTTATGTAAGACAGCTACATCGTCTCTCGTACAAAGGCCAGCGTCCCCAGCGACGAGGAAAGCAGCTCGAGGATCCGTGCGCTTTCCTTTTTTTGCAACTCCAACAGTTCCTTCAACTCCAACTGCAGTTCCACATTCTCGACGAGAACGTCCCCGTGCAGCCGTAAAAATACATTCTGCAATGTCTGGATCCCTTCGAAGTCTCGGTGAGAAAGTAACCGCTGCTTTAATGCACGAAGGAACTGTCGGTGATGATCAAGTGTAACCAACGAGCGTAGCTCAACGTCTATGGCGGCAGGAGACAAACTCTTGATGTAATCGAATAGGTCATTTTCTGTGGGAGACCATGAACACGGTTGAAAAGCAACACGCAGATTAGTAGTACTGACGTTGACCCTTCTGATCCAGTTCTGCTAGTTTCTTTTGGAAGATACTCTTCGACTTTGCCATGGCCTTGTCAAAACGTGTCTTCTTATCAGTGGTGTCGGATTGTTTCTGGTCAATTGCGAATCGATGCTCCACCCCGGGCAGAGTGGGAAGGAAGAATGGTGCTTGTTCAGGTTTCTTTGGTGGTTCCTTGGGTTTGTTCCGTTGCTGGATACCAGTCGTGAGTTACAAGTATGTCTGTAGCTTGCTTCCCAACACTAACCTCGATAACCTCAAGATTCAACAGGGTTTGCCATCGCGAACGAGGCAGTAACGTCAGCGTTACGAGGTCCCCATCTAGCTGAGGCGGCGTAGAGAATACGTCCACAGGTTTATCCTCCATCGTCAATGCAGTCAGGGCTTCTAAGTCTTAGAACATGTCAAGCACGGAAGACTCGAGGAAGTTTATTCGCTTACTTTCGTCCTCAACCTCGCCTTGCATTAAAGGCATTGAGACTTCTGCTAAATCCTCCTCGGAGACGGACCGGAATCCGACTTCCGCAAACTGGGCACGGTTCGCCCTTTTATTGTCAGGATGGAGGTTCATTGACCATCAAGAAGGGCAACCTACCAAAGAAAGACGCCGACACTGTCTACGTGGGCTGTCGCCAGAAAATCTCCAGTGGGCGAAAATGCGATACTGGTGGCCATACTTGGTACGCGAAAAGCGTCTATAAGGCGAGAAGTGGGGATGTCAAACGTTCGTATTGTGGAATCCAGCGATGTAGTCACGATCCACCGGGAATCGGGCGAAAATGCCTGGGATAAGGTCAGTCAGCTGTAAGGAACGATATGAAGAAACCGCCTTGCAATATCCAGTATTCGGCCCTTTGAACCGCACACTAGCTCCCTGACAACTCGCCTCGTTTCGATATCGATGACGCGAACTGTCATGTCATCGCAAATTGCAGCTAGAAGCCCTGAACTACGATGTAGGTTGATGGACGAGACCGGTGCACATAGTGTTAGTGTGTGCTGCAGCTTTGCCGTGTGAAAGTCAAAGAACTGAAATTTCAGAGTTAACTACATCATCGGCCTTGCTTCGGGAAACGGCGTACATTGATTGTCCCGTCTTGTGTACTTGCAATGACGACGCGATTCAAGGCGTCTGTAGCTAACCCCGTAATAGCACGATCGCCTTTTTTTGTTTCCACCTTCGCACCTGGTAGTTCGGGTGGACATGGCCCAAGTTTAAAAGCTTTCCGTTTGATGCCAGATTGCATATTCCACATATGAATTTCGCCTGTCGATGAACCTGCAATGCCAAAGTTGCCACATTCCGTAACGCAAACGCACTGCGATGCTTCTATCTTATTCAGAGCACACTTAGTACGATCAACGTGACAAACCTTCACAGTGCCTGAACGTGCGTTCCGTTTAGAGCTCTCATGATAATTCCACGTATGCTCTCCGAGGCGTTTATTGAGAACGCTCCAAGAACATACCAAAGGCTCGTCCACGTGCGCTGTAAGCACGTCATCCCAGTCTTTTGACCTGGTTGTCGAGAACGAGATGGAAGTGACCGGCGGAAACTTCAGAGAGGAGAGGGATTTTGACAAGGTGATGGCCTTGCGGGAAAGGGAACCTTATTACAGAAGAATGTTATAGACGTTACCCACGAAAAAGGTTGACCCCCTACCTTGGGACAATTCAAAGGAGCGGGAGTCGCGGACAACGGAAGTGTACCGGAGGCTCCGGTCAGCCGAAGCGGTCAATAATTGTTTGCCATCTTCGCCGTAATACCTAATAAGGTGAGGGGGAGCGTGATGCCCCGCCCGGGCCTTGAGCAATCTTGGAGCGGCTGTCGGCGAGTCGAACAGCCATTGCTATCCTCAGTAAGTAACAAAAAAAAAGAATCATAAAGAGAGATTCCGACTAACCTTGACGCTATTATCCTCTCCAGAAGTTATTAGTACCGGCTGACCTGGGACCCATTCTGCATTTGTGATACCGCCGTCGTGCGCGCCTCGGACAAGGTGAAGAAGGCGACCACCAGCATTCAAATCCCAAAGTGCCAAGTGACCCAACGATGATACAGAAGCCAGGACTGGGTTTCCATCTGAAATTTATCGTCAGTAATCATCCGAAGAGTTCCGTGTCAACTGACCGCTTCGGAAAGAGAGGGCTCTAATGCCCCCACCTTCCATATACATCCTCATGAGCCTCTCATCAGCGCGTATATCATACACGGAGATTTCTCCGGACATAAAACCTACGCCGACCACGTCAATTGCAGGCGATTGTGCTAGGGCTACAATTGGACTCGAAAGAGGACTAGAACTGGATAGTGTCAGTAGTGTTGAGGTGGAAATGGTGTGTATACAAGTCCTGCGCCGAGAAGAAAAGGTGAGTACTACTACCTGCCAAGGCAATTTAACGTACTGTGTGCGTATATTCCACAATTGCATTTGACCTTCTCGGCTTGCTACCAGCACTTTGTTCAAATAAGTTGCGGGATGCAACATCCGAACAGCGGTGAAACCGATGTCAAAATTGATGGTAGCAAAAAGCGACGGTGACAGCCCTGTAAGCTGTCACTAAAGAGTTACATCCCGTCGCTAAGATAGCTGACCGGAAACGTCCCAAATTAACATATGTGTCCCGTCTTCTGTGAGAACAAGGAGGTGTGACCCAAATAAAATAAGGGAAGATAATGCGGAACCCAGGGGGTTTGTCACCCTCAAGACCTTGATGCCTCATGAGAAACGCGAGTAGCAATTCAGCAGATGTACGTACTTCTTTTCCTCTATGGTACTTGATAGCATGCAGGCCTGATGCACACCAAACTGCATCACTGTCCATGGCTACGCAGGATATAGGATCCTCAACCTCCGGGCCTGTTAATTATGTTATATGCAATAGCCAAATGGTCAGGAAGGATAGACTCGCCAACAAATAAGAGCGTCATCTTCCCGCCTTCCCATAATGCCCACGACTTCCCCAAACAAGTCAGAATGTGAACGCGTGGGCCATCCGTGGCTCCCTTATGGGATCGGGTTTGCACGTAAAATGGGATTTCATTTGTTATGAGACCGAGTGCGCGGAAAGGCGCGAACAAACGCGGTTCTGCTGCACGTTGCGTACTTTTGGTAGACTTGCGCTTTGAGCTGGTGCGTGTCTTTTTGCGAGGCCGGTTATCGTCGAGAACGTCTGATTCAGTCGGGGCTGCCATGGCTGGATGTCCGGACCTCCACTTGAGTCTTTTCTCGACAAATGCATCGGCAGTGGCTGTGCGCACTGGCTCCCTTAGCCAAAAAATCAGCTCACAAAACAGTATGTAGTCACCAAACTGCGCAGGGGACAATACGTATTAAAATTCGTGGGGCTCGTTCGACCGCCGACTTTGCGAGTTTCGTTTTTCATCCTCTGATTATCATCCATCGAACGTAGATGAACCGAAAGCAAAAAAAAAAAAAAGAATCACTGCCCCAGTGAGGCTCGAACTCACGACCTTCCGATGTTTGCGTATAGTAACAGTCGGACGCTGTAACCAACTCAGCCATGGGGCACACGTGCAAAGCATTTCTTTTTGCACTTCTGTTAGCAACGCCTGATAAATGATAGAAGATGAGTCGCTGTTCTTTCCTAGACCGCACTCGGTACTTATGGTGAGGAAGGGGTCGAAGCAAGATGCTAGGCCGGCACCACCGAAACGTGAGGATGAGCGCATCGGCTTTCCTCCTGTCTTTCCAAAGAACGACCTGTTCCCTCGTGTTACCCTCGAAGACCAGATAATTACAATCGACGTGGGTTGTTGCCGCTTGATGGCTCTCGTGCTAATTGCGATTGTGACAGGGATTTTTATCTGCAGGGGAGTGTAAACAACTCGTCAGATTCATCGATGGATTGCCGCTTGAGCTTACTCCACCTAAGAAGAAAGGAGAAGCTGAGAGGGTCAACTGTAAGTGGGCATCCACCCGTCCGTGCACTACGTACCGACAGAGATTTCCCGCAGACAGGTTGTCTTTATTTTCTCCATCCTTTGCCGAGAAGCTACATTCCCTGCTACTCCCACACTTGCCATCATTCCCTTATCCTGCGTCGACTAGAAAACGACTCACTGCCGTGAATAACTGTCGAAGTCGGCTGCCACACTCTTGCAACTCCAATATCCGGATATACAAGTATACCCCCCTACAGCATCTCGGAGCCCACTACGATGAATCTGTCAAGGACATGCACACAGGGGCAAAATCAGAATGGACACTTCTGATCTATCTTACGGGTGTCGAAGACGGTGTCAAAGGCGGAGAGGTATGCGGTCGTGGATATACCAGTTTCAGTGTTATATATGTGATCCGCGCAGACAGTTTTCTACAACGACAAGGGAAAGCTGCGTGAGACAATTGTTGCACCCCTTACCCGGGGCACGGCCCTCCTTCACCGGTATGTAACCAGACCTACCGACGATGTTTTTCGCAAACCCCTTGGATATAGGCATGGCAACGAGTGCCTACTACACGAGGGAACGCTTGTTCAAGAGGGAACCAAATATGTACTTCGTTCAGATTTGATGTTCCTAGACTGATTCCAGTGTTGAGTGGCATCGTAAGTAGTTTCTAGCGACGGCTTTTAGGTTTCTTAATCTCGGGCATACCAGCTTCAACTACATCGTCATCTCGATCCCTGTCGTCCCTGCTACGACCCTCATCGCGTCTCCGCTTTTTCCCTTCACCCTTTGTATGTTCCTTAAGCTCGTTGATAGCCATCCGGCCCGCTTCATCGACGCGTTGCTTGAGTAACATCACTTCCTCCTTACTGACAGGCCACATGTCAAGTTTCTTTTCAATGACCTTCTCTATGCGTTGCAACAGCTCGACGTCGTATTGTGTGACGATAGTTATTGATTTTCCAGCGCGTCCAGCGCGGGCTGTACGTCCTACTCTGTGGATATAGTCTTTGGAGTGAGTTGGGACGTCGAAGTTTATGACAACGTCGACGGATGGCAAATCCAAACCTCTAATTTCCACGACTCATAAGCATATGGACCGGCTCTCGTTAACAAGGACCCTCACCGGCTGGCAACGTCTGTTGCCACCAAGACCTTGCGACCTCCTGTTTTAAACTTGTTTAGCGAACCTAATCGTTGGCTCTGGCTTAGCTGGCCATGTAGAGGTACAGCGGGGAAGCCGAGAGTGCGCAACATGATAGATAACCTAGAGTTCCCCGTGAGTTTACGCTACGCCTGCCGAGTATGTGCGTACCGCTGCGCGTCATGCACGGTTCTCGTGAATATGATGATCGAGTTGGATGCCAACTCGTTAGCAAGGTATATTAGATGCACGTCTTTGTGTATTAGCGGCACAAAGAGATAGTATTGCAGAAGGGTCGAAACGGTCTGATATCTTGCATTTTGTCAACGCAGCGTCGATAACATGCCTGATGAACTTACTTAGATGATACTTCGATCCGCACAGGGTTTGACAAAGAGGCTCTCTGAAGCTTAGCAACCTTTGTGGTCATCGTTGCAGAGAATAGATAGGTCGTACGCTCTTTCGGAATTACTTTGAGGATTTGGTCAATTTCAGGGCCAAAATCCATGTCCAGCAATCGATCAGCTTCGTCCATGACCTGTTTCCTTTAGCGACCAGAAGGTTACTTTACAGTGGACCATACCAGGAATTTGAGGCTTCGAAGACTGAAGCCTTTTGTGCTTTGTAGATGATCGTTGAGGCGACCTGGGGTAGCGACTATGATGTGGGGTCGTTTCGCAAGAGCAACAGCCTGAGGCATTTTGTCCACACCACCGATCAGGACCAGACACCTCACGCCCATCGCGGCACCTAATGACTCGAACTGCTGTGATATCTGGTAAGCAAGTTCGCGCGTAGGTGCTAACACGACTGCGAAAAGTCCCTTCGGTTCCTCCCATAGTTTTTGGAGGATAGGAAGAGCAAAGGCAGCAGTTTTTCCGGAACCTGTTTCGGCCACGCCGATGATATCTCGACCTTGAAGAGCATGTGGGAGGACCTGAGACTGTATTTCGGTAGGAGACTTGAACTGCACTTTTTCGAGGGCTTCGAGTAGAGGGTCAATAAGCCCGAGCTCCCTAAACGACTTTTCGGGTGCCGTGGATGTGGAGGCTTCCTCTGGCGTTGGCATTTTTCGAGTTTCCGGGCCAAGGGTGACTTGAGTCTCCGGGCAAGGGTAATTTGCTGCAAGCGAGTGTTTCCCACGCCCGAGTTTAAGCAGAGCAGCTCCTGAGTGCTACACAGGCTCAGTGACTGGCAGCCGGGGTTGATGCTGAGCCAGTCTCTATCAAACGCCGACGAACAGTCTGCCATGGCAAGCCAGCGCGTGCTTGTGACCTACGTCGCTGCCCAGTCATTCCAGTCCTCCGATAGTTGGTCACATTTTTTGGCAGCCTTGCGTTCCCTCTTACCCCTACGCAACCTTCATTGGAAACCAGCCTCCCGTCCGAACCTGAGAACCGTTCAGGAACTCGACGTTTCGCTCGTGCCCCTCGACTCTCTTCGCGACGAGCATACTTCTCAAGTACCCGTCACCCTGCTCGAGAAACCCCTCCTGAACCTGTATGTGTTGTCTTGTGAGGTGAGCAGGCGGCCGCGAAAGTTACGCGCAAAAGGGCAGTCACATATTGATGCCTTCTAGGATGTTGAGACATATAAAACGATTGTTAAGAAACAGATAAAGGATTGGCACACTTCCGTCAACCAACGTAAAAACCAGGAATGGCTCATTATTCACGTCGCACGCCCCGATAGTAAAAACGTGGATCGTAAATTCTTCAGTATGAAAGGTTCGGTCCTGGACAAGATCAAGGCGGATTTTAACACCGACAAGCGAGACAGGTATGAGTACGGGATTCTCAATTCTGTCAGTTATGCTGCAATAACGTTGTGTAGGTGTGTACAGCTGGCCTGGTCTATGGGTGAACAGAGTCCAGCAGTGTGGGCAGATCTCATTGGAAAAATCAAGGACGGACTCCTTGCCGCATTCGACACAGCCGTACAAGCAAGGGAGGAGGAAGTGAAACGTTCCGAAGGCCAGCGTCACATGCCAGGATGGAACTTTTGTACGTACTTCATCTTGAAGGTGGGTTGCCCCTGTAGCCTACTTGCTAAGTACTAGAGGGGAATGTTCTGCATAGGAAAGTCTTGCAACTTCTTTCGAAGGCGTCAACCTGTTCGAAGATGCGTTGCAGCAATACAATGAGCTCGAAGCTACCTTCATGAATGTTCTGGGGGAGAAGAATATGTCTTGGTTCGGAAATCTAATCAATCCAACACCCAAGGACGACTCCCTACCCCTTCTCTCTTCATCCAAGAAATCTTACCGTGAATTAATTCTTGCGAACACCATATCGGTTTTCGATCTCCGAGTGTATCTACTCGCAAGGCAGAGCATGTTGTTGAACAAAATGCAGCAACCAATTGAAATATGTCGCAAGGCGATGCTTTTCTTGAGCACGTTTGGGAAACGGCTACGCGAAATCGAGGTCGGTTCGCATGGAAGCACTTTCCAGCATGAAACTAATATGCTATTGCAGAAGGCGCTACCCGAACATTTCGTCGAATCCTGGATATTTTCTTCCGCACTTAGTGTCGTGGACCAGTGTGATTCTTGGGCTTCTTCGTGGCCCGAGCTAGAGGGAATTGCGCTTGCTCGTTATAACGCAAACAAGGGTGAGCTTCTTGAGCTTGCAAAAAGCCAGGTCCGTACCCTCTGTGTACCCAATTTAGCGCTTCCTCACCCAAGCCATAGCTTGACATCCTTGGCGTTAAAGTTGGACATCTTCCACCGAAGCCTCCGTTTTCGATGGCCATACAAACTGTTACAACAACTCCCGGCTCACCATTGCCAGAAAGAAACTCATCACAGCGGATTAGCAAGTACGAAATTCTGCTTGCTGTAGGGGACAGCGAAGCATTCTACGATCTCTACTGTACCATCTCAAATCAGGCAATTGACATGTACGTGAAGGCCGGGCGGCGTAAGTTTGCGTTAAAGTTACATGGATGTCTTGCTGCTCTTGATAAGTATGTTGACTTTAGGTATCTCCTGAATGCCACTGAACTTGTTATAGACATCGCGGGCGGCTGTCTAATGCACTGGCTATATTTTCTTCGCTTCCCGCGCATTATGCACCTCACATGTGGACTTCTCTGGAATCATTTATGCTCTCTCGGGCAATCGATACACACACCCTTCTCCAGAAGCCGCGGGATCGCGAATGGATTCACCTCTTGCTCGCGTTTTTGAGGACTTACGTGAACGAAACCAGTACAGAACCGCTCATTTCTCACAACATCGACCATTACGTGACAAAGTTGGCGACAGCTTTGCGAGAGGTGTCGGAGAAGCTGGATTCAGGTAAATACCTTGTACGGTTCAAGAAACTTTCTACTAACATTTGTGGACTTCTTAGACCTCGCTCATCCGGACCATCCTGTCATGGCTCTGGAGATTTCTAAAGATGTCCGGTGTAGTCAGGACGAGGATTTGGTGTATTTAACGGTGCTAATCCATAATCATCTACCTTGTGTGCGTCCGTGCCTCCACTTTCCTATCGACCGCTAAGTATTGACCAGGATGTTGATGTGGACGAAGTTGGTGTGGTGCTGGTCGGCGAAGATACCGCCCGCTTAAAGTTTACGGGGAAGTTCACGAAGCTAGTGCCAGGAAAGAATTGTGTGACTTTGACATGTCCGGTGAGGGTTGGTGTTGTCCGCTTGTTTGCGTGCCTTAACCCTTCACCCACTAGACGTCGTCACACGGCACGTACGTGCATGAGAGTACTGAAATCCAAATAGCCCATCTCCACCTCCAGTGGAACCACAAAGGTGGCGGTGGTACAGGGATGGCCTTGACCTCTCGGAAACGCGCGGTACTGGTGCACTTGCCACGTAATCCCGAGAGTTTAGACGTCCAGCTTTGCCTTCCTCCCAACAGTGAGCACGTTTCCCTCATTGACCCTTCTAGGCCTTCACCCGTTGTCGGGTCGCGTAGCCGCGCTCGGAACGTCGCCCAGGTTACACTTAATAATATCTTCTGGACGGAACGATCTTGCGGCTGCAAGTGTGAAGCTGTCGGCGCCCGCAGGCATCACTTTTGACTTTGTGAACTCCCAATTACATTCCAAGGGTGAGCAGTCAAATTTGCGCCATAGAAACCTCCGGACTCGGTGATGCTGGAGGTTATAGGCGCAGGGGAAATTGATGTATTGGAGGACGGTATCAGCATCTTCAATGTGCCCCCCAAATCCAACACGATAATTCTAGTGCCCCATTCCGATGTAACGCGTTTCCGTGCAATTGTAAGAGGAGTTCCACTGTTTTCATAGTGGTTGTTGACTAGTGTGCAGAAAATTGACGTTAGTATTACATACAAGACGGTTCGGGATCCAGCACTGGAACGGACATTGCGAACCTCTAAGGTCGCCACTGTCGCACTACCAGTTGCCGTGAACGTAGAGGATTTTTTTCGTGGAGAGAGGCAAGTTCACCCTATGCTAGATGGCAGCATTGTGCTCAGAAACACATTGGTTAACAGGCTCTTCTCGAGATTCACTATCTCAACAACCACTCAGCAGCACGTTCGGATCTCATCCGCAAGGCTACTTGCACCACTTGGCGCTCAAGGCGTCAAAATATTGGGATGTCGTCCTAGCCATTCTGTCATGGTCAGTTAAGTCGCCAATTTTCACCGCAAAGATTACCTCGATCCACAGCATCCGCAGACGGCTGTTCCCGACCGTCCAGTCAGCTACATATTTTGCATAGAGTCAGACCGCGGTCCAGGTCTGCGATACTATTCTCGCGTCTCGGTTCAGCGCAGCTAATGTTGCTTCAGTTCTAGACCCATTGGAGCTTGTCATTTCTTATCGTCTCCTGCGTGAAGGTATGATAAGCATACTGTAGTTTTGGAGAAGACAGCATCTAAGAACACCGTCGACAGAGGTGGAGGCTTTGGTGAATAAAACCGTAGAAGACGTCCTTCATCAACTGTCGCAAGAATCTGAGGTTGGTACCAAAATCGTACAGGGCATCATAGAATACCTGGAATGCGATGCTTCTTGGGTGGCGTTGTACAACATCACGGGCGAACTCATAATACCCACTTCACTCGATGTGGATGGGGAGGCAAAGGAGGTATTCTCTTCAGTACAGAAGGTACGCCGTTTTTAAGCGATGGGGCAACAGTTGAACGTAGTTTGCGGTAGATATTATCCCAGCCCAATCCACCGTCACCGTCCCTTGGTCCCTGGAGAGAGATGACGATACCCGTTGACGTACCTAAGATGAATGTTTGTGGTTTAGTGGAGAGTGTGAATATGTTCTCACTGGCTTCTAGATTGTTGCAGATGCCTGGATAGCAGTCCGACCATTTCCACAAACCGAGGATTCACCGCACAGCGAATGCCCACCAATCTATGCCGGACAAGCACTCTCAGCCACAGTTTGCATCACGACATCTTTGCACTGGAACGACCCGGATAACAAAGGGCAACGGTATCGAATGCGCTATGACGTTGAGGAGCGCACCAAAGACTGGCTCATATGCGGCAGAAAGCGAGGCGATTTCGTTGTCCAGGTACGAATACTGAGTATTGTAGTCAACTCTATTTTTCATTTCCTGCAGGACAAGATCACTTTCAATGTCTCGTTGACTTTGGTTCCGCTACATCACGGGTACATTTCTCTTCCAAAGGCTGATGTGAGGCCACTACCCTTAGATGGGGAAGAGAACGTGCCGAGAGTGCTTCCTAGTAGTGACACTCACCAATCCCACGGTACTGAAACGGTACTGGTCTTACCGAGGGGAGGAAGGAGCACCTTCATAGTCAACATGGGAACCGAGAGGGTATAATTTCCTGGAACATGAATTCCGTTCTTCACGACGACTTGCCGCACAAATCTACGTAATGGTCTACTCTATACTTTTCTCTTTGAATGAGACAAGACTGCCTTTCCCTCGGGGAACCCGAACCAGATTCCCAGAAGCAGTAAGACATGTGCTGTGAGTAATATTCCCGAGGATAGTGTCGTCGAGGGAAATACGTTCCATGCGTATTCTATTCCAGCTAGGATGAACAGCCTGGGGGGAACGTAATTCAGAATGGTCTGGCAAGTGGCTTCAAAGTTCACGCACTGGAGAAGGAGTGGATATTTTGTCCTTTGACACAAAAGCGGGAGTTGTTGGCAATACCATGAATAGAACTGATAGTGCAGAGATCTAGCAAAGAGGATACCAATCAAGTTTGAGGTCATGAGGACCGTTGCAATATCTATCGAATTGCATGAGTATGTTATTCGCTCCAGTAGAAAGGAAGACAAACAGTCAGGTGACACGGATGACAACGCCGGCGATTGAAATGGGCGAAGGAAACCTCTTCGAATAACAGCTAGTGTTCCTCCGTCACTCTTGCACCACTTGCAGAGGCCAAATGCCGTGAGCACGGTAATATGACCCAGGAGCAGTCCCATAGCCCACGAGGGACTTAAGAAGACCTCCTCGTCCAGAAAGCGCCAATTGACAGTCCATTTCTGTAGGAAAACACGAGAAAAATTGAAGGCGTTTTGTATGTAGGAAACGGTATTTTGGCCCAAGAATGGTCTTGCAAGGAGAATCTGGGAGCCGGCCAAAACTACCATGTACCGTGCCGTACCCACCATACCGTGTCGTTTGAAGAGGACGACAAGTAGTCCAGGGAGGTACAGCAGGGCCGACATTTTCACGGAGAGTGCCAGACTGAGTGCTCACTGTCAACGTATAGAGGGCACGAGGAAGTGAGGTTCTGACCTATACAACAATATCCCTGTGCCGTCCACCCCAGTTTGACAGGCGAGGATGGCGGCTTGTACAAAGACGACGCTCCAGCAATCGTTGAATAACCGCAATACGAAGATAGAGTGCAGCCTCTTGCTCAGAGGCAAGAGTAAAAGTGTCCAGTTGGGCATGCCCGCATTCCGGTATACAGCGCACGTCAGCAACAACGAGAGCACGTAAAGGCCGGCATATATTTGCTGAGCAGCGGCGACATTCTTTCCAGAGTCAGTTAGGTAGTGAAGTATGTCGTGTATATAAACGTGTCCCGCGGGGTAACTTGCTCCTTGTAAGCTCCCGACCTTTGAGACGTCAGTAGCTTTGATGGCAAACTCACACTAGAGGTCCGGTAGGACCAATTATTTTGGAGTAGTCCCGTTCGCCACTCAAGTAAAGGTCAATGTGAACCATGTAAGTCTCCCAGTCGATTTCTGTATCTAGAGTATAAATTAGTAACCCGTAGCGGCATATGGACGACGGGGCGGGGACTGACATGGGATGACCTTGATGATAAGCTGAGTCAGGACAGCATCACAGACGATGACAAGACTGGCCAAAGTCCAGAAGTATCGTTTGTCAAGGACTAGAGAACAGGCAGCGCGAAGACATGATGGGGAAAATAGGGTGGATTTCGTCGCCCCGATGGCCATACCGAGGCCGACTGAAACCCGAGTGTGTTTACTACCAGTGAGAACGTTGAGAAGCACTCGCAAGTCAGGTGGCGGGTGAAGAGGGCGGACAAGGCATATCGATATACCCTACTACACACGACGCAGACCCGAAACCACGTACAACATAAACTAGCTAGTATCAGCAAAAACGAGTACGCCGAGAACAAGAAAACAGTGTAAATACGATACCGCTACGCGCAGGGGTCAGGTACAGAACTCGTCATTTTCTATGCATCATTGCTACATTGAGATTTTGCTGGCCAAAGTCCATCGCAACATTGGGACCCGGACGGGCTGGCGTGTTACACCCCGAGGGTACCGGAGATGGCAATAAACCAGGAGTAATGAGACCACTGCCTCCCGCTCCAAACACGAAACCGCCGCTAAGCCCTTCCATTGCATCTGAGTAACCTAAAAGAGTAAATTAGAGGCGCGTCGCTTCCAAACCAAACCCAGCGACTCACCCGGAACGAGTACACTATCCCAGAATCCATTGCTGAGCCAGTGTTCCATGGAATACATATTCATGCCGTCATCGGGCGGAAGCGGGGCCATAGTCGGCGGGAACGTTGTGATGTCTTCCGCCGGTCCCATCTCGCCGGCATACTGGTAGTCATTTATTCCATTTGGCCCATTCACAGAAATGTTTGGATTTCCGGGAAAGAGCGTGGGGTTCGGCATCATGCCCATGTCCGTCTGCTGCGCGGCATCATCCATTCCCACTGCACCAGATGGTTGGGGCTGCAGCTGTTGCTGTACCTGTTGCTGTGCCTGTTGCTGCTGTTGAACACCATCCGTCCGAGCGGAGATGAGTGCTCGCAGGAAGGTGCTGTAGAGTGCGGGAGTGTGATGGGAACTGACGGCAATTTCGCCGAGGACAGTTGCAACATCCTTAACGAGTTCCACAATCCTTTGTTCATTCTGGATAAAGGGCTGGAATTCCGGTCGAATGAGCTGAAGAATAACGTCAGAATGCAACGGGTATTGAGTGAAGGGCGTTCCACTACCTTCAACAAGCTCAGCACGGCATAAGACAGGAAGACAAAGTGCGAATCTGGGGAATACTTCAAATATCCCCGTGGTGCGAGCTCGTCCCGCGCAATAGTCGACACGGCCATAGCCGAGGTATGGACTCGCGCAAAGAAATGAGGGATGTCTACGGGAGAGCGTTCCATGGCATTCTGCAAGCCAAAGGAGTTGACAACGAGTGTATAATAGTGGAAGTAGAACTTCATCATCGTCGAGCGATATGCCTTGATGACTTCATCGTCTACGCCTAACGGCGTAAGCGTACTAAAGGCAGGTACATTAAACATTCACTAACCAGCTTGGAACTGGCGGAAGCCAGTCCACTCGTGCTGCCATGCACAAATTTGCGTCTCAATCGTTTTAATAATCAAAAGATAATCGCAATCCGTCTGTAGACCAGATGGGGTGTTGGTTCCTGAGTAGAGGAAGTCGAGGCTTCGCGACACGATGCGCTGTAATTCCTGGAGGTAACGATGGATAAGAAGTAAAATAGGCTTTGGCTGTTGACGCACCACATAAGCCGCCAACAGCGAATCCCCTGTCGTCGCATCGGGGGAGCGTATCCATTCCAAGACATTCCGAATGACAGAACTGAAGTCGTCAGCACTACGTCCTAAGACGTAGAAAGAGACACTCACTCCTCCCTTATGGAATGCGGCTTACCCATCTGCGCACTCGTACTTCTATCAAGTGCAAAACACAAGTACCAGGTACGTTCCCGATTATGTACTTCCTTGTCCCGTGCTCGGCCTTCTGCCGTATCGTCACCCTTAACCGTGGTCTTACGGTGTAAGTTCATATCTGTCGCCATGCTAACAGGTTCGCCGTCAGGATAGCAGGACTAGAGAGAGGGAGAGACACTGACCGAATGGCCATGCCTAACAGTAACCATGTTTTATCGTACTCATACCGTTCCACGGCACCACAACCCCAGAGTGTGAGTAGAAGATAAGCTTGGATAATCTCAAGTGATTTGTACCCCCTCGCAGCGACGCTGAAGGCAAGTTTCTGGGCAATGTCAGAAAGCTTTCCATGCAGGTCCGCGCGGACGGAATAGAACTTGGACGCTATCGCACAAACTAGGAAACGTTAACAAAACTTGCCATTCATTCAAGAATAAACTAATACCTACTTGTTGTGAGTAAGAACGGAGAACGGGAACAAACCAGTGAGGGAGTGTGAAATTGACGATCCAGCAGACCGCAATGCATCTACGACTAGATCAGCAATGGAACTGACGTCAGTGTGGTTCGGACACGAACGTTCATATGGTCGAAGTAACTAGCGTCAGACTTTAGTTCAAGTTCTCTCGAAGAAAAAAAGTGATTCACTGACATCTTAAACAATGCTACCACTTCCTCCGTGCTCACGAAGCTCAACATTTCGGGTTGAATCTGCCTTTCGATGTACAGTCGTCGCAATGGGAGAATGGTCATAGGGCCTGCGATATAAGTAAGCACTGTGATCGACGATCGACGTCGAGCGTTTCTTATCGTACCTGGCCTGAAGTAGTTGTCACTGGCGACACCTAGGCGACGGTTTGGATCTGGTTCGGTTGGGCGGGCAGTGAAGGATGAAGAAACACCGTACGCCTTGCGATTTGCCAAGCTCGTCTCAGCCAATAATCCAAGCGGGTTCAACGCGTTATCGGGGAGCGAATGTAACTTGGGCGACGCTGTTCGAGGTTCCTTGGCAGATTGCGGTGGAAACAGAGATTGCGGCGGAGGAGAAGGTGAGGCCAGCAGAGCCTGAGTCTGCGCAGCCTGACCTGAGGGAGTGAGTGAAGGTGACCTTGAAACCATGCCGGAGGAAGTCATGTTCGGGTTGCCGATGGATTTGAGCACGGTGTCAAGGGTCTGTTCCATTTTCCGGATGGACTTGGTCAGCATCTCATGTTTTCTTGGGCTCGAACATGAGTGTTGGAGACTTGGCCTGAAAAAAGAATGTAAAGAGCTCACTTGACGGGCCGCTTGCCGCGATTTGACTCCTCGAAGATGCATTCATGGCCATTGTTCTGGCAACGCCTGCATGGTGGTTTCTGCTCCGCACCGACGCATTTCATTTTCAAGCGCCGACATACCATACAGGCGCTGAGAACAAAGGAAAAACATGAGCAGTGCCGGATAGGAGAAGTGACTGATCCGAATGAACACACCGGGACCCTCTGGTTGACTTTGGTTTCGAGCCGTCCTTTTCAGCTGATGGGCTTGCGGCATTGTCGTCGGTCTTGACCTTTTTTCTGCTGGAATCTCCGCCCACGCCAACTGCGGAGGAATGGCGTTTACCGTTGACACTGGGGTGGGGATAGGGCATGCTGTCGGTCGGAGGGGTGCCAATGGTGTCGGAACCCTGAGAAGAGGGAGAGGGTAGGTCTGTTGGAAGAAGGTGATGGGTGGGCATGTGTTGCTGGGGCTGTTGTTGATAGGAATAGTATCCGGGGTAGAGAGAAAGCGCTGGATCGATTTGGGGAGAACGCGATTGGGGCATGTTCGAAGGGGGTTGTGGAATGTGGTCATGGTGGTGCATCGACATGATGTATTCGTATGGAGGCTAACTGAGGTGGTGCAAGTGACGCTGGGGGCGATGAAGAGGGCAAGACGTGGGCAAAGGGTAGCTCAAAGAAACGAGCACGGCTCTGTGGGGGGGAAGGATGGGGAGCTGGTGTGATCTGTGTGAGTGGTGAGAAGGAGGAATTGGCGGAGGTAGCTCGGAGGGACAGGAAACGAGCAGGCTTCTGTGGCAACTCTGGGCTGCCCCGTGTTCGGGTGGCTCTAATCTGATCCTATTTCACGCTTCCTCCACCGAAAGTACTGCCCTCCACTTGCGATCAGCCCAGATGTCGACGTGGACGGACACACTCGAGGGCCTTCGGAGTTCTAATCCATGTATGCGACTACTTTGCTTATCGTATCTACCACCAACCACGACCCAGATTGGGCGGGATGACAGTGCCACGCATCCCACTCTCGGTAAATGAGGTGGCCATGAGGTCGAGACACTACAGGAGACTACCTTTTCCATCCAAACCATACGTATGCCGGCCCTGTCATAGTGACAGTCCATGAGAGTTCATGTACACGTTCCTTGGCGCTGGCATCTAACGTATGTATGTGGCGCGACCGCCATCCAGGTGAAATCAGTAAAATCGGGGACATCAGATGAACTTTGTACTGCGGAGATGATGGTAGACATAGCGTTTACCTCCCTCGACGTCAATGTCCCCGGTCAACAATCAATGTACCAGCTCGCGGCATAATAACAAGACCCGTCACCAGTTCGAAAACAAGGGCAAGTAATAGTAGGAAGCATGCCATGCCGACGCCGACGCGCTTGGACTTTTTATTCGAGCGGCGCCCGAATCTTGACGCACTAGTGGTCCTTGCGTAATGCATTGGACCGCGTCCACTCACTCGCCCCAGCACCGTTTATCTATCGTGGCCATGAACCACCAACAGCGACCGTCGTTGGTGCTGGCACCATCTGTGAATACCACCACGTACGTTTTTTTTATAGCTTCGAGTGCTTCGTCTCATACAAGCGTGTAACCGTGTCTCACAGTGTAGTAACCACCACCACCACCACCACGACCTATGCCCCCATCCCACTGCCAGCTTTACCTCCTCCAGCTGAGCCAAAGAATCCAAAGGACTATCCTTTGCTGCATGCCAACTTACCCCCGTCTCTCAGGAAGTTCACGCTCGTCTTCCCTGGCGGCTCACGAGCCACTTTCCACGATGGTGAAGACGGCGAAGAACAAATGCAAGAAGAAGAGCCGGTAGCTAGCGGAGTTGGTTGGAAAATGCTCAAGCAGGATGAGTCGGGCGAAACGGGCAGGCTAGTCGGACTAGCAGAGGCAGTGGAACGCTTTGGGAGGAAGCGGTCACACGCAGCAGACAACATGATGGAGGGTGTAGAATTGACCTCCGAAAGAGACACTCATACACCCCCACGCAAGAAGGCTAGGGCAACCCATGTGCCCCCAATTTCGACCATAAATGCTGCAGCACCACCTTCCCCTCTCCCATCACCCCACGGTTCCCCTCCACCTCAGCCGATATGGCCCTCCGCTCCACCAAGTGGAGTCTCGTCGCCTCAATCACAACCTCCACTTCAACCAGATCTGTCTCTCACCACTCTTCTTACACTCCCTTCCCTGTTAACCCATTTCACAACTCTGCCGCAGCCCCTTCAAGCTCACTTTCTCCTCACGCTCATTCGACATTCTCCACTACCAGTTCTTCGCGTACTCCATTCTGTATTAACTCCGACTCTAGCGCGGGACTTCTTAACCCTCCTTCCCCCAGAACTCGTTTCTCACGTCCTTAGTTATCTTCCTTACTCCACCCTTGCCCGTGCCTCCAGAGTGTCCAAAGCATGGCGTGCCATCATAGATTCCGACCCCGTGCTTTGGAGAGATCTCATGAAGAACACAAAAATCTGGTTCGGAGGTGACAGCGAACAAGCTTTTGCACGTTCGGTCTACTCTCGCCGCACGCTCGAGGTCTCAAAGGTGGCGCTTCCCCTCCCTCATCCCTACAAACTACTCTTCAAGTCTAGGCATCTGACCCGGAAACGCTGGGTAACTAACGAAAATCCAAAGCACTTGTCATTCTCTGCTCATGGCACCTCCGTCGTCACTTGTCTCTTGCTGTCGCACGGGCGCATTATATCTGCGTCGGATGATCACTCCATCCACGTCTACTCCCCTGCGACGGGGGAGCTGCTACAGTCACTAGATGGTCACGAGGGTGGCGTCTGGGCACTAGCCGCCAGCAGGGATATCCTCGTCAGTGGTTCAACGGATCGCACTGTGCGTATTTGGAACCTCAAGACCGGTCGCTGCACCCACGTGTTTGCGGGCCATACCAGCACTGTTCGCTGCCTCGCAATCGTGAGACCGGAAGTAATCGACATCCAAGGGGAAGGAGGTATCGTCACGAGAGAAAAATGGCCGAAGCGATCTCTTATCGTCACTGGTAGTCGTGATCATTCTCTACGGGTTTGGACCTTACCACGTAAGAGTGAACCTGAGTACCGATGGTCAGGTGCAGACGATGCAGACGCAGAGTTGACCGAGGTGTGTTTTGTGGTCGATCGGCTTTGGTGTTCCTCATGTTCCTTATTTAGGAGGACGTCGAGGAGAATCCGTATCACAAACTACACCTTGAAGGCCACGACCATGCCGTTCGTGCGCTAGCTGCACGAGGACGCACGCTCGTCTCCGGCAGCTATGACTGTACTGTACGGGTATGGGACATCTTTACAGGGGAGTGCAAGTGGGTGCTAGTCGGGCACACCCAGAAAGGTACACATGTGGCACTATAGCCGTCAGCTTCTCTGACTTGTATCCAGTTTATAGTGTGGTTTTGGACCTTCATCGCAACATTGCTTGCTCGGGATCGATGGACGGTACTGTGCGCGTCTGGAACCTGGGCAACGGCCAGTGTCAGCAGACCCTGACTGGGCATACATCTCTTGTTGGATTACTCGGCCTATCCCCCTCTTATTTGGTCTCTGCTGCTGCCGACTCTACGCTACGAATCTGGGATCCTGATACTGGCGAGCTTCGCCATACCCTTGCAGCCCACACAGGGGCTATAACGTGCTTCCAGCACGACGAGTTTAAAGTACTCAGCGGCTCTGATGGGACCTTGAAGATGTGGAACATCCGTGAAGGGACAGTTGCCAAGGATTTGCTTACCGACGTGAACGGAGTGTGGCAGGTTGTGTTCGAAGGCCGGTGTTGCGTTGCGGCAAGTAATCGCAACAATACGACCATGTTGGATGTTTGGGACTTTGGGACGGATGAAGACGACGAGTGGGTCGGTGAGCCGCCCGGGGGTATTTATGACGACGACACGGATGGAGAAGACGAGGCGGAAGAGCAGGCGGACGTGGATGCGATGGACCAGGATCTCCAAGTGGACGTATCGGCGGAGGGGTCAGCAGAGCCCGAGGGCATGCAAGGAGGATCAAGAAGTTCCGGTGTCGTTGACGAGAGCGATCGTTGCCGTGGACACTCAGACACAGATGACGAGTTCATGGACCGAGTGGACGGTGCTGAAGGATCGAAGAGTGGAAGTAGCTCGACCCGAACCAACACCCACCAGCTGCGGAATAGGACCATGGTGACTGGTGGTTTACTTAGGCGAAACAATCTCCCATCGGTGGATGGTATACCCACACGTCTACCCACGCAAGAAACCCCTACCCGACCCAGAGTGAGGCCAGCGACGAGAAATGGTGGCAGACGTTGACCTCGACTGCTGTAATTCCTACCACTAGTGTTGCCGTCGAACCGAGCTCAACTCGAAGTAAGTTCACTTCGATTCGAATTCTACGTCAGTTCGGTATAGTTCGACGGTGCATATATCCACTCGACGCCTTGCTTTGTTGTCACGCAACAACGCGATTGGATGGAACGCTTTAGCGACTTCGTTCGAGCTCAGTTTGTTACACTTCAGTAAGTCGAAGTGTGGCCGAACTACCACTTCGATTCGACTTGGTCTGGTTCGCGGCAACACTACCTACCACTACGGACTGTTTATTACTTGCACGAAGTGTAACCCCTATTAGATAATGCATGTGTGGGTATTAGTTGACTTATGCGTACGCCGTATTATGTAAGCTGTGGGGATGAGTAGGAGTGTTGCTCGTTGACCCCCACGATGGACTCGTTCGACAACTTTCAGTACGACTCAGCTTCGTCATATGGCGGGGCCATCAGCGTAGTCGACGACAACTCATCAGTCTACACTGCAAACACCGAGAACCACACCCCTCTTGACATCAGTGGTCTTGCCATCACAGACGACCGGTCACAGGCGTCCTTTGTGGACACAGACGGTCACCACCACGTACCACGCTCAGGTATCGACGATGATTTCGACGCAGTACTTGATGATCTCAAGGATGAGGGTACCGTCGACCTCCCTCCACATGCTTGCAGGTGTGTATCCGTTCACAGCTTACCTTCTACACCGCGCTAAGTATGCTCAGTTACTGCGGCATCCACTCTCCGGCATCCGTCGTGAAATGTCTTGTATGTTCCAAATGGTTCTGTAATTCTCGTGGAAACACCTCTGCTTCCCATATCGTAAACCACCTAGTCAGGGCTAAACACAAGGAAGTCATATTACACGCAGAGTCCCCTCTCGGCGAAACCACGCCCGAATGCTACAATTGCGGGAGCAAGAATGTGTTTATGCTTGGTTTTATTCCTGCAAAAAGCGATACCGTCGTTGTATTGTTATGCCGGTAAGACTTGCTCAATATCGCCTGAACGCTTTTATTCACTCACGCGCGACGCTTATAGTCAACCCTGTGCAGCGACCACCAAAGACATGTCATGGAATGCTTCTCTATGGGCGCCCTTGATCGACGATCGCTCATTCTTGTCTTGGTTAGTCAAGCCGCCCAGTGAAACCGAGCAACTTCGCTCGCGCCAGATCTCATTCAATCAAATCAATCGTCTTGAAGACCTGTGGCGTGAAAACGCCAATGCCACGCTCGAAGACTTGGAGAAACCTGGCGTTGATGACGAACCGCAGTCCATCCTCATGCGTTACGAGGATGCTTACCAATACCAAAATATATTCGGTCCGCTAGTGAAGATCGAGGCAGACTATGATAAGCGCCTCAAGGAAAGTCAGACGCAAACGGATATAACGGTGCGCTGGGATCTTGGTCTGAACCAGAAGAGAGTGGCTTGGTTCTGTATGCCCAAACTCGAGAGCGGTGAAGTCAGGCTTGCAGTTGGTGACGAACTGAGGTTAAGGTATCAAGGCGAATTGCACAAACCCTGGGAGGGCGTGGGGCATGTCATCAAGATACCCAATAGTGAGTCAGATTCTTCCCCTATGATTGACTATGTAGCTGACTTTCTCAGACGTCTCGGACGAGATTGCTCTTGAGCTCAGAAAGACTGAAGGCGTACCTACCGAATGCACTCATGGCTTTTCGGCGGACTTTGTTTGGAAATCTACGAGTTTCGATCGTATGCAGTTGGCCATGAAAACGTTTGCAGTCGACGAAAAAAGTGTTAATGGTTACATTGTGAGTATGCTCCACTTGGCAATTCCCACAAAACCTGACACATACGTAGTACCACAAACTCCTTGGCCATGAAGTCGAGCCTCAGAGTCTTCGGACACAAATGCCCAAGCGTTTTTCTGCACCTGGTCTCCCGGAGCTCAATCACTCCCAAATGTATGCTGTGAAAAGCGTATTACAGAAGCCGCTCAGCTTGATCCAAGGGCCGCCCGGAACGGGTAAGACGGTTACTTCTGCGTCGATCGTCTACCATCTTGCAAAGATGAATCCTGGTCAAGTCCTCGTTTGTGCGCCGTCGAACGTCGCCGTAGACCAACTGACTGAGAAAATACACGCAACTGGCCTGAAAGTTGTCCGCCTTACTGCCAAGTCTCGCGAAGCTCTAGACTCCAGTGTCGCATTTTTGACTCTCCACCAGCAAGTTGCGAACAGTACCACGCACGTGGAACTCCAGAAATTGATTCAGCTCAAAAACGAACAAGGAGAATTGAGCTCGAACGATGAGCGCAAATATAAGACCCTCATCCGTCAGTGCGAGAAGGAGATCCTATCTGCTGCGGACGTGATATGTTGTACCTGTGTTGGTGCCGGCGATCCGAGGCTAAACAAGTTCAAGTTCAGGACAGTCCTCATCGACGAAGCCACCCAGGCCGCTGAGCCAGGCAAGTTCCCTGATGTTGTTTGGAGTAGCAGTGTGTTGATTCTCGTTTAGAGTGCATGATTCCGCTTGTTCTTGGTTGTAAACAGGTTGTGCTCGTCGGCGACCACCAACAACTCGGTCCGGTCATTATGAACAAGAAGGCAGCCCGAGCCGGTCTCACTCAGTCTCTGTTTGAGCGTCTTGTCGTGCTCGGCAATCGCCCCATTCGACTTCAAGTGCAATACCGCATGCACCCTTGTTTATCTGAGTTTCCTTCCAATATGTTCTACGAAGGTACTTTACAAAATGGTGTTACTGCCCCCGAGCGTCTACGCAAGAATGTAGATTTTCCTTGGCCTATCCCGGACACCCCAATGTTCTTCTATCAGAACTTGGGACAAGAGGAAATATCGTCCAGCGGGACGTCGTTCCTCAACAGGTATGTATTTGTACTATCTCACGGGAAGGTAAACTTGTTAAACACTTTCGTATAGGACAGAAGCATCCAACGTCGAAAAAATTGTTACAAAGTTTTTCAAATCTGGCGTTGTCCCTTCGCAAATTGGCATTGTTACCCCTTACGAGGGACAACGCTCGTACATCGTCAACTATATGCAATTCAATGGCTCACTTAAGAAGGATCTCTACAAAGAGGTTGAAGTCGCTAGTGTGGATGCGTTCCAAGGGCGAGAGAAAGATTACATCATCCTCAGCTGCGTTAGGAGTAACGAACATCAGGGCATTGGATTTTTGAACGACCCGCGTCGTCTCAACGTTGCTCTTACTCGTGCCAAGTATGGTATCGTCATCCTGGGTAATCCGAAAGTCTTGAGCAAGGTTCGTCGTTGCAGGACTATAGTTTCAGTACCACTGACATTCCTTCCTAGCATCCTTTATGGCATGCGCTACTGACTCACTACAAGGAAAAGAACTGTCTTGTTGAAGGTGCACTTAATAACCTGCAACCCAGCATGATCCAGTTCAGTAAGCCCCGTCGCTCCCTTGGCAAATCCATGGACCAATTCCGCCGCCACGAAACTAATGCCCGCGAGTACCTGCCGAGCAGTGGAGGCCGGTCTGGCACACCTAGTCGCTTTGATGCCAGCTTCTACCGCACTCATGATGCACTTGCATATATACCTTCCGATGTACAGTCGCTGCGCTCTCAGGCTACCTATTCCTCCGGCTTGCCCATGTTTTCAGCGACTGGAGGTTTTCCACCTGGCATGCCTCGTGGACCCGGTGGCACCGGCAAGCGCAGTGCATACGGAAGCTACGCGAGCTCCGTCGTGTCGCAAGACATTGGTCCGCCTAGCAGTGCTGGCATTGGCACTGGAAGCATAAGTGGTTCTATCGCCTACTCTCAGTCGGATCGTCTGCGTAGACGAGGGTCCTTCTCTTCTGCTGCAGGCACCGACATGGGCAGTATGAGTGGTTACGATTACAAGAGTCAAGATGGAGCAACCGACACGGATGACATGAAGAGTCAATACACTGGAACGCAATCGGGCGTCACCGTTTTTTGATGTCAGTTGTACATCAGCCGGAGTGTCAGCTTGCTACTCTTGCTCTCCGCCGCCGCGCCCATCGCGTGCGTCATGCATGCAGTGGTCGGTCATTTGCTGAACCGTGATCGTATCTGCTTCCAGGGTTATTTAAATCGTGCTTCATCTGGAATCTCTAAGCCATCGCAGCTGCTACTGCATTTGGCTGCACTGTTTCGCAACAAACCATTCCGTCTTTGTCCTCATCTGCTACATGCAGGATGACCATCTCCTTCTGGCCCTGGCTGCTAACCTCACCACGGTTACTTCTCCTGCTGCTCGAGCGGGACCCCTCATCCTACATGTTATATTGTCGCGTTCTTATGTTTTCGATTACCGGTATGCAAATGCAAGTAGAGAGTATTGAAGTATGGATCTTATGCTTATGAATAGACACTGCGTAAAACGGCTGCAAAAATGCAGCTTGAAAGAAAAAAAAATCCCGAGTGTCCCTGACTGGCCGCCGCAAACCATAAGTGAGTAAATAATACGATGTTTACTAGAGTACATGTAGCGACACAACCGGCCTCGTTCACCTTGGAGAGTAAGGTTGTTCCTGGGCCGGTGCACGATTCCCCGTGTAGCTGTTGTGTAATGCTAATGTCGGCTTTTGGCTCTCCTCGGACCCGCTGACGTCCGAGGCCCGTCGTCTGTAACCTCGGAATGTCTTCGCCGGTTCGAAGTTGGAGGCACTGATTGAGAAGCGCGTTCTGAAGTAATTTCCTCTTCGCCAACGTGTCGTGCTTGCGTGAAGAATAACTTGGCATCTCGCTGGCAAATATTATGGATACAGTACGTGTTTCCTGAATGCTGGGTAGTTAGCGACCAAAGTACGAGAGGGCGGGGGGAGTATATACAGACCTCGAGGAACGAGAAACATGCCACCACTAGAAATGATGTACGTAGACTCATGGATGGCAACGGAGACTGCACCCTCGACGACATAGAACACCTAGCGAACCATGAAATAGACACGTCGATATTGTGATACGGGCATCTGCTCACATATGCGTTGTCCTTCGAAGACTTGCTCGGTTTCTCACCACGTGGTGGTATGCGCATCTCTCCAGCAGCAATGAAATCTCCCTCTCCAAATATCTTCTGAAAGAACCAGTTGCTGTTGGCGGCAGATCTAGGCTCAAACATCCTAGCCGTTTGTATGATCCCTGTCGGAGCGGTAAGAGGGGTATCGATCACGGAACGAGCGTAGATCATGGAATGTAAACTCACGTCTTTTCACCGGTTCCCGAGTCAAGAAATCAAGGACAACACCGTCAGCAGGAGTCTTCTCGTCCCAGCCTTCCTCTGGGTTATTTGGCACGGGCGTTTTCAGTTCTCGTGTCTTGGCCCGCACAGAACCTGCACGTCCTCGTTTTCCAGCTTTTCCGAGGGGTTTTTGGGGCTCTTTAGGTACGCGTATGATTTCCTTAATTTGTGGTACTAGAGTCAAGCCGGACTCGCGCCTTCCGTAAACGACTTTCTCCTGTCGCCACCATTCCAGCGGTTTGTACCTATGCCGTCGACCGCGCCGAACACCTTCTGGAGTTGGTGAACCTGAAGCGAACGTTATACAAATCTCCTCCCGTACGGACTTTCCGCGCACGTACGTTCAGGAGGGGCTATGGCCACGCGTTTTGCTGGACGACCTCGCGGCCGCTGAGATCTCTGACCCTCCTCCCTGCCCCTTTTCTTTTGTGGTACCTCCAGCTCCGCGTCGCTAGTATCGTTCCCCACCCCTTCCAGACCTCGAGCAATATCGTCCTCGACTCCATCGGGCTCCTGGACCTCATCCGGAACGGCACGCTGCTTTCCCTTAATGGACCTCCTAGGTATTGCGGTTACTTCTTCTGCCACTTCTTCCACTTCTTCAGATTCATTGCTGATGTGACCGTAATCAGGGTCATCGTCCATCTGTACTTCGGGAACGTCTGGGTAGTTCTGAGAGTCAGGGGGGTCCAGGTTGGGTTCTGGTTCGGGTGCAGCATATGGTTTGCTAAGGGGGGAAGGACCTGCGCCGTTTGTGAGTGACTTGCGGGTAGAAAAGGTGTCTGGATGATGTCGGGGCGATGGAAGTTGATCATAGTCTACGATCGATGACCGAGGTGGCGGACGGAGAGAACTCGGTCGCCGTGTATTGGCCGACTGATACAGATGACTGGCATTGGTAAAGTATGCAAGCGGACTCCCCTGGTTGCCTTTGGGAACGATGGATGAGGGCAACGCGCGTTAGAGTATAAGTGCAGAGACTCACTTTCGGCAAGGTCCATGGACATTTCGCCGTCCTCGTCAAATTCATCAAGTACTGGGCTTACCACGACGATGCGCTTCTTCTTCGACTTTATACGGGGCGGGGTGCGGTTGTCGGCCTGTTTCATGACCTCGGCGAAAGGTTCGAACTCGTCAGAGTTGCGATCCACATATTGAACTGCTATACCAGTTTTCTTTCCGCGTTCGAGATCGTCCGCACGGAATGGGATGTGTTGCCTCGGTGGTCCTCTTCGTGTGCCCAGGGACGACTTTCTCTGCTCTCGTGGCATCCTTGGTCGTCGTCCTCGTCACCCTCGTCGTTGTCGGTGGCGGTAGGCTGCTCGACTGGACGAAATGACATATACACCGTGGGAAAAGTAAACAAACGCGCAGACTATGACGCGTGTCACGCGACTCGTTGATCGGCTAATTGCTATCATTCCTGTATCAAAGCAACACGAGCCCTTCGGGCTCGCGGCTGCTTCGCAGCCGGGGGGTTACCCTTCCAAACCATGGGGTATGTCCACCAGCATACTCCAATGACCTTTGGGCCTCAGGGCTGCTTCGCAGCCCTTCAGCCTTGCAGATGCTGGTATATTTATCAGTATACTTATGACCTTTGGCCTCAGGGCTGCTTCGCAGCCCTTTGGCCTCCCCCACCCCTCTGGTGTTGGGTATGTTCACTGGCTTGGAGTGTGTTCATTGGCATGGAGTCCATTCACTGACATAGACTTCCTGTACAATACTTCAATCAGCTGGTAAATAAAATAGTTCAATTGGATGTTGATACATTATATATACACATATACACATATCTTTTCAGAAAGTGACATCTATAGTATGGTACATTCATACATTCAATCCTCTAAAAACTTCATTGAACACCACATTTGTGGCTTTGTTTGTTTGCTGCCCTTGGCCACCATACAGTACTTTGATGTTCCTTGGATGAGTACATCTGGAGAGAGCCACATATAATTGTCCATGAGAGAATACAGGGGTCCTCAGGTCAAGGCCCACATGCTGGACTGTCTGGCCTTGTGATTTATTGATGGTCATTGCATAGGCCAGACGAACAGGGAATTGCAGATGGCGCAAAGGAACTGGAAAGTCATCTTGATTGGCATCCAGAGCCATGTGAGGGATCAGCACCACATCATTGTTAGCATCTCCATCCCTTCCCTGCAGCACATGACACTCCAATATACGATGGGTGGATCTGACCAAGACCAGTCTGGTACCATTGTAAAGGCCATGGATGGGGTCCAGGTTGTGAAGAAGCATGAGGGGTGCACCAGGCTTCAACTCCAGTTCATGAAGAGGAAATCCTGATGGTTCAAATGTGTTCAGTACCTCCCTTGGAATATAATCATATTGGTTGTCAGTGACAGAGTCTGCACTCCTGCACACAACCTTCTCTCCAGCAACTTTCCCCAGAATGGTGGAGTTGATTTCATGGACTTCAGCATTCCTGGCAGATAGAATGGTGCGATCCAAGAAGTACTGGTGCTGTGGAGGGTGGTTCTGAGGAGGGTTGAGCAAGTCTGCATACATGGCATTGATGAGGGAGTCCAAGTCATCACCACAGGACATGTGGGGTGGAAGTTCTATCTCTCCTTCTGTCACACCAATGTGCAACAGCTGCTCTGCCCACTGGTCACACTCAGGATCCCTTCCAAGTCTCATGTTCTGATGGAGGTGATGGACTTGAAGTGCAGGCCAGAAATTGGAATGACACAGTGTTGCCCCCACTATCTGCTCTCTGGATCCATGAGGAACAACTGGGAGAGTTTGCCTAAAGTCTCCCCCAAAGAGAGTGGTGATTCCTCCAAATGGATGGCCCTCCTGCAGGAGATCACGAAGGGTACGATCCACACACTCCACTACATGGCGATGCTGAGTTGGTACTTCATCCCAAATGATCAGGGCAGTTTGCTGAAGCAGCTGATGGTTGAGGTCATCCTTTTTGATGTTACAGGAGCTGCCCTCATGACAGGGAATGGGGATTTTGAAGCGGGAGTGTGCAGTCCAACCACCAGGGAGCAAGAGGGAGGCAAGGCCAGTGGATGCAACACAGAGGACAATCTTGTTACTGGCACGAACTGAAGCAGCAATGAGTTTGGCAAGGTAAGTCTTTCCACACCCTCCTCCACTGTGCACAAAGAATGAGGACCCAACTGGCTGCTGCACTGAAGCCATGACTGCATCATAGAGTGCCCTCTGCTCTTGATTGAGGGTGGGCAGGCCAGCTTGCACAAAGTGATGGAGCTCCTCCTGGTCATATGCTCTCTGCTCAGCAATGAGTCTGTTCCCCTCATCAATCTGCCATTGCCTCTGGGGTCTGGGCATGGTAGGGAAGTCATCTAAGGATCGTCCATTCCTCCTAAGATCCTCAGTGATGAGATGAAGGCCATAATCAAAGATCTGTTCCTCAGTGGGGTTTTCAATGTGGAGGTGATGGATGAGACGGTGGTGCAGATCATCACAGAGGTTGGCCCTGGACTCCTCCCATAGCACATGAGGGTCCACTGGATGACAGTGGACCAGGATGGTGACAAAGAGACGACGCAGTTGGAATCCAGTATGAAAATGAGCAGCTTCCTGCAAGCACAGCAGCCATTCCCTGTCATCTTGCAGCAGACCCAGAGCACGGCAAGCCTCCTTGAAGTTTTCATAGAGGTGACATTCACAGTACGAAGATCTTCATAGGAGGTGGCACCTAAGATATGAATGGTAAGCAAAAAAAATCATAGCAGAGTGGTATGGATGAGAACACACACCTTTGACAGCAGTGAGCAGCAGGCGCAAGTAAAAGCATTCACCAGCAGTGGGAGGAATGGCATACATCCTTCCAATGACCTTGTACCTCTGACAGACCTTCCACTTCCTTTCAGTCTTCATCCACACAAAGCCCTTTGGGAAATCCTGGTAGAGATGCTCCCTTGCACCAGCAGCAATGAGGACTGGATCTGCATTGGCCTTGAACCACCCAAGAAGAGGTGAATCCCTTGCATTCTCAATGACATCAGCAAGCTGATCTTCAGCATTGAATGCCACAACCTGATGGTCTGGGAGATGAACAGGCAGACGGTATACAGCTGGCCATTCCTGATGCATGGGGAACTCAAAGATGTTGTGGCAGGCTTCATTTGCAGAGATGTATCTGGCATCCAGGTAGGAGCGAATCTCATCATGACCCTGAGTCTGCAAGGTGGCATGGTCTGGACCCTTGTAGATGTACTTGTGGATGTACTTGACAGCCTTGATGGATCCACAGACCTCCAGGTTGATGTGACAGTCAAACTCCACCAGCAATTCTCGAGGATGAGGGACCACATGAGTGTTGTCAAAGGTGTCACCATTCTTCTCTACAGTCCTGCCATTCTGAGGGCGAGCATACTCTGGATAGCCATCCTCCTTTATGAGAGTCTCATCATGGAATGACTTTGGGAAGCACTTCTTGCAGATGCTGTTCTCCAGACATCTTTGTGGACTGCAGGGGCCATGGAGCATGGACTTGGAGACAACCTGATGTAGCTGGGGATGGAGGGCAGGGTCTGGGATCTGAGCTGAGATGATGGCATCAATCTGCTCCACAGTCTGAATCTTGTCCTGGTCCTCAAGGAAGATAAGGAGGTGCATGTGAGGGAGGCCATGCTTCTGATACTCGATGGTGTACACAAAGCCTGCCACAGCTCCAAAGTAGCCATCACGAATCTTCTTCAGCAGAGCCTGCTGCTTGGCATGGAAAACCCTTGCCACCAGGTCAGGACGATCCACAGCTTTCTGCCCTAACAAAGTGGACAATGTCAGAATGAGGGGATGGGTGCCCAGCAAGTCATGTACATACCTGGAAACATGTTGTCCACAATCTCAGGCCAGCTCCCATTTGCAGTCATGGTCAGGAAGAGATCAGGCTTTCTGTACTCCCTGCAGATGGCAAGAGAATCCTGGAGGAGTTGCTGCATGTAACGTACACTTCCCTTGTGAGAGGAGGGAAGGATGACCATGCGACCAACATCTGCCATGTCAGGTGGGTGATCATCTGCCATCCTGTCCTGCAGCCCACCATACAGCTCAACTCTGAGTTTCTTCTGGTTGTTGGCAACCCAAGTGAGATTGGACTGGTCAACAGAGGCCCAGGCATCACAAACCAGCTGCTGGAACAATCTACCACCATGGAAGAGATTGGCTGGCTCCACTGCAGGAGGACGGACATGAAGGTGATATGCATACCAGAGAAGCTGAGTCACTTTCTTGGCACGCAAATTTCTACCTCCAGGATTGTGCAGAGGAATGTTGAGATGCCAGCCATCCTCCCCATGAGGAAACAGAAGCACATAGTGCAGGCAGAGATAGGCAGGATGAAGTTGGCTGATGCGGCGCAATCCTCCACCTTGAAGTCGAAGAATGATGTCCCTTTGAGCTCTAACCTCCTCAGATCCATCCCCAGGAACAATGGCAGCAATCTCCTCCACTGTTGGTAGGTTGTATCTCCGACCATCAGTGCCCTGCTGGAGTGTCAGACACACCCTCATATCAGTGTGCTCCTCTGGTGGTTTTGCCCTCATGACATCATGTGCCTGCTTGTACAAAGGGGCATATGGATGATTGTCCATGAGGATGGTGTGGAGACTTAGCATGATGGCAGGGTCCAGCTGTGGATTGTGGCAAGTACGTCTCTCTGTTGCCTCCTGAGGATCATAGATGTAGAGCTGGGCATATGAGGGCTCCCCCTCAGCCTCTGGTAAAAGGGCCCCAATCAAGTGGTGAAGGGAACCATGGACACGGAAGGACATTGGCCCAGACCCTTGAAGAGTCTGAGGTTCAGCATTGACACCCAAGGAGGTAAATGCCAGAGCAGCATTGTATTGACGAATTTTCTCCCTAAACCTTGGGTCCTCAAAGTGTGCCTGCAGACCTGGGGGCCATCTCCTTATGGGAGGGAGATTGACCTGACCCTGAAGGCAACACATGCCAAAGTGTGGCCTTGCACTGCTGGAGTTGCTCAGCCTTTCAGCCATGAAATGTAGAGCATGGCAGTTTGGACACTGGATACTCATAGGTCCAAGATAGTGGGGCTGGATGGGCTCAGCATATGGCCTGCCACCAGGTGGAAGATGACGTGGTGGCAGTGGATTGGGTGGGCCAGGAGGAGGGGGAGGGTCTGCACCAGGGGGTCCAGGGGGAGGAGGGGGAGGAGGTCCAGGGGGGGAGGGGGGCCAGGGCCAGGGTCTGCACCAGGGGGTCCAGGGGGAGGAGGGGGGGGAGGGCCAGGGTCTGCACCAGGGGGTCCAGGGGGAGGAGGGGGGAGAGGGCCAGTCTCTGCACCAGGGGGTCCAGCAGGTGGAGGAATGGGAAATGCCAGATCATTGGCACCAGGATTCTGTTCAGCAGCTCTAAGACAATGTCTTTCTTCATCCTCAGCATAGTGTTCTGCTGAGAGTCTTCCAAATTCATTTAGTGCTTGGGACAGGTGGTGCTGTTGCTGCAGCTCTCTCTGATGCTGAGCATGATGTGCCTCCTCCTGCAAACGAATCTGCTGTTCTCTCTGTCTCTGCTGGTGCTGTTGTTGTAGCAGCTGCTGCTGTACCTGTAGTAACTGCAAGTCATGGAGCTGTCCCCTTTCCTCATCATCATGGATCTGGGCACCCCTTTGTCACCTCCTACGCCTCTGTCGACATTCTGCATGATCCCGCTCAAAGTTTTGCTGGAGGGCTGCTGCATAATCCACTCGTGGAGGGTGAATATCAGCAGCAGGGAGCAGGTGGGGGTGAGCTGGTGGAGGGTACCCAAAATATTGCCTATGCATTTCCTCCATGCCTGGCTGGACTGCAAAGGGAAGAGGTGGAGGGAACCCATGAGCAAGGGGAGCAGCAGGATGCATGGGATAAGGTGCAATGGGAGGTGGATGATGGAGTTGAGGAGGTGGATGAGGGGGGGTCATAGGGTGCATGCGCTGAAATCATTGAACTTCATGGTGTTCAATAAGATGACGTGGCAGACCTGGGTATTGAGCCACAGGGAGAGGAGGATGATTCTGAAATATCATTGTTGGTTAGCTTTGATTAGGCTATAATCTCCCATGAAAGTATACACACCAGAAGTGCCTGGGGAAGACCTGGTGGAGGTGGTGCAGCAGCTTGTGGGTAACGACGTTGAGGGGGAGAGCCTAGAGTATGCTGGTCATGCTCAGATTGGCGAGTAGCATCACGTGCTCGCTGAGGGGAGGTAGGAGGGGTAGCCCTGGGGTGATGTGGAGATCAGAGATCATCAGAAATTTTTGGGGAAAGTGACTTACATGAAGGATGGAGAGTGCAAGTTGGTTCAAAGGTGGGAAAGAGCCAAG
This sequence comes from Pisolithus thermaeus, assembly GCA_024663475.1. Lineage (NCBI taxonomy): Eukaryota > Fungi > Basidiomycota > Agaricomycetes > Boletales > Pisolithaceae > Pisolithus > Pisolithus thermaeus. The sequence continues at coordinate 66,225 of JANFAF010000087.1, forward strand.
GGAAGGGGGGGGGGAATCCAAGTCCAGGGGGAAGGTCCAAGGGGAACAGCCAATGCACAAAGTGGACTGTGCTTTACTATCTGTGACTGACCCTACTTTGCTGGAACTCGACGTATGACAGAGCAAAAAGGCAGGAAGCCCGAGACAAAATTGAATGGCAACTGCAAGTAGGGGTGACCCCACTTGACCTATACAGGCCCCGCCAAACAGGTCTCTACTCTGTTGTGATGCCAGAGATCCCAGCCTCAAAGAGGCCTCAACAACCAGCAGACACACAGAGTTGAATCTATGCAGCCAGGTAGCAGGGATTTGGCACCACCTCGTCTTGGTCTACAGCATTCACTCAGTCACCTACAGCAAAGCAAGCAGCCACTGGCAATAGGCTGCTCAGGAAGGAGTACCAGGAAAAGATCTGAAGACCATGTCAGAACATGTGAACTACTGCACCCAAAACATTCCAACTGCACCTTGAACACCTAAGAAAGAACCATTACACATTCAGAGCAGGCAGACAGAAAAGGGGAAAGCACCTCACCACTCAGGCAGAAGAACCTGTGCCAACAGAGCACAAAGTCTGGGGGGAAAAGAGGCTGTTCCATGCACATAAGCACATTGTCACCCTTGTCACTCACACAGTGGTGCTTACATAGTGTTATATAGTGTTATATGCTACCTCTACTGTATATACTGCAAGGGAAACTCATAATACTATGGGGGAGGTATGTGGAGGAGATGGGAGTGTGGGGGAAAGGGAAGAAAGAACTGCAGCACCAGCGTGCGTCGTATTTGTGTTGAAACGTACAACAGAAGAAGCTGAGTTCGAAAAGCCATGTGGTTTTTTGGCTTAGCCGAAATATGCGAAATAGGCGTCGGCTCGGGAGATGCCAGGTGCGTGTGAACCGTTCTCCCTTAATATTATGACAAGACCTCTGGCCTCGCGGCTGCCTTGCAGCCTGCTGCTTCGCAGCAAAGTTGCCTTGCCCCCCCCCCCCATGCTGCTTCGCAGCAAAGTTGCCTTTCCCCCCCCCCCATGCTGCTTTGCAGCAAAGTCGCCTTTCCCCCCCCCCCCCATGCTGCTTTGCAGCAAAGTCGTCTTTTCCCCCCCAGGCTGCTTCACAGCTGGGTTGCCCTCAGCCCTTCAGCCCCCTCTACCCCCCCTGGCATGGAGTGCATTCACTGAGTGCCATGTTTCAATTCCCTTATTTACAAACTTTCATAATCCTATATACTGGTACAGTTTTGCAGTTACAGATCAAATGTCCAAATGTCTAAATACCTCAGCCCACACTACATTCCTTGTCTTCATGTTGTCCTGTCCTTCCTTCAACAGAACTTTGATCCTTCTGGGATGAGTGCAACGTGACAGAGCCACATAGAGTTGTCCATGAGAGAAAACTTCAGAGTGCAAATCTAACCCAACATTCTTCACTGATTGTCCCTGTGACTTGTTGATGGTCATTGCATAGGCCAGGTGCACAGGGAACTGCCTTCTACGAAAAGGAACAGGGGAATCTTCAAGTCCACAATCCAGGGCAACTCTGGGGATCAACACCACCTCTCCATCTCCACCCTCTTTCAACACACGACATTCCAAGATCCTAGGTGTTGATCTGATCAACCTCAGTCTGGTCCCATTGTACAGTCCATGGATTGGATCCAAGTTGTGCAGCAACATCAGGGGTACTCCTTTCTTCAGCTCCAGTTTGTGCAGTGGAAATCCAGAGGGGGTCAGGGTGTGTAACATCTCTGGCTGGATGTACTCATACTCCCCATCAGTCACAGAGTCTGCACTGGTATAGGTCACTCTCTCCTGTGGTTGGACAGCCTCCAGAATGATGGAGTTGATCTCATGCACCTGGGCATTTCTAGAGGCAAGGATGGTACGATCCAGGAAATACCCATCTGCAAGTGGCTGGTTTGGTTGCAGGGCAAGGGCCTCAGAGTACATGGCATCCACCAGAGAGGCCATTCCATCCCCACAATTCATGTGCTGAGGAAGCTCCAGTTCTCCATCAGTAGACCCTATCTCCAGAAGACGTTGTGCCCACTCATCACATTCAGGATCCTGCCCAAGACGCATGTTCTGGTTCAGATAGTGCACTGACATCTGGGGCCACAGGTTGGAGTGAGTCAGTGTAGCAGGCACAATCTGTTCCCTGGAACCATGTTGAATGACAGGCAGAGTCTGCCTGAAGTCTCCACCAAGCAATGTAGTGATCCCTCCAAATGGCCTGTCCTGATCCATCAAGTCCCTCAGAGTCCTATCCACACATTCCACCACATGACGATGTTGAGAAGCAGCTTCATCCCAGATGATCAGGGAAGTCCTCTGAATCAGCTCATGATTCATGTCATCCTTCTTGATGTTGCAGACACTCTGTTCATGGATGGGGATGGGGATCTTGAACCTGGAGTGTGCTGTACGACCACCAGGGAGGAGGAGGGAGGCAATGCCAGTGGAAGCAACACACAGCACTATCCTGTCCCTTGCTCTGACAGCCCCAGCAATGAGGTTGGCCAGATAGGTCTTGCCACAACCACCACCACTTTGAAGAAAGAACATGGTCCCCTGTCCACCCATCACACTGTCCAGCACTGCCTGGTACAGTTGCCTCTGCTCCACATTCAATGTCTCCTGCCCCCTCTCCACAAACTCCTCCAACTCTGGCACCATCAATGCCAACTGTTCATTGATCAGCTGGTTTCCTTCACGACGACCCCAGTCCATCTGTGGCCTAGGCATCTCAGGATAGTCTTGTAGGCTCTTCCCATGTCTTCGAAGGGCTTGAGAGATAAGGTGGAGGCCATAGTCATAGATCTGCTCCTGGGTTGGCTCTGGAATGTTAAGGACTCTCATCAGATGACAATTCAGGTCATCACAAAGATGGCCCCTGGATGCCTCCCACAGAAGATTGGGATCCACTGGAGCACCATGCACCAAGATGATGACAAAAAGTCGACGCAACTGGGATCCCATCTGGAAGTGAGCAGCATCCTGCAAACACAACAACCACTCTCTATCATCCTGCAACAGACCACGTGCACAACAGGCCTCCTTGAAAGAATCATGGAGCTGACCATCCACATAACGAAGGTTCTCAAAGGAAGTTGCACCTGTGAGAGATGTGAGATAGGGAATGAAAGCATAAGACAGCAGACTTACCCTTGACCTGGGTGAGCAAAAGATGCAAGTAGAACTTTTCTCCAGCTGATGGATACACAGCATACATCCTTCCAATGGCCTTGTACCTCTGCCTCACTTTCCACACAGCATGCTTCTTATCCCACACAAATTTCTTGGGGAACTCCTGGTACAGAAAATCATGTGCCCCAGCAGCTATCAGGACAGGATCCCTGTTGGCCTCAAACCAACCCATCAGTTGAGTGTTCTTGGGATTCCCCACCACATTCTGGATGTCATCCTCAGCACTAAACACCACAGTCTGTTCTCCTGGAAGATGAACTGGAAGACTGATACACAGCTGGCCACTCCATGTGCATGGGGAATTCAAAGATGTTGTGACATGCCTGGGTGGAGGAGATGTACCTTGCATCAAGGTAGGAACAAATCTCATCATGCCCCTCCTGCTGCACAGTGGCTCTGTCTGGACCCTTGTAGATATACTTGTGGATATACTTCACTGCCTTTATAGACCCACAGACCTCCAGGTTCAAGTGGCAGTCAAACTTCACCAGAAGCTCCCTTGGATGGGGGACCACCACACTGTTGTCAAAGACATTTTGATGCTTCTCCACTGTCCTTCCATTCTGAGGGCAAGCATAGTCAGGATAGCCATCCTCCTTGATGATGGTCTGAGCAGCAAAGGCCTTGGGGAAGCGCTTCTTGCAAACATTGTTCTCTATACACCTCTGAGGAGAGCAGGGACCATGAAGCATATACTTGGAGACAGCCTCATGAAGCTGGGGGTGGACAATGGGGTCAGGAAGCTGTGCTGAGATGATGGCATCCACCTGCTCTACAGTATGAAACTTGTCCTCCTCCACCAAAAAGACCAACAGGTGCATATGAGGGAGACCACGTTTTTGATACTCAATGGTGTAGACAAACCCAGCCACCTCTCCAAAGTAACCATCCCTGACCATCTTCAACAAAGCTTGCTGCTTGGCATGGAAAACACGGGCGACCAAGTCAGGTCTGTCAACTGGTGACTGGCCTGTGTCATGATGGTGAGTCAATGTCAGCCAAAAAAACATGCAAACATACCTGGGAAGAGATTCTCAGTTATCTCAGGCCAACTCCCATTTGCAGTCATGGTGAGGAACAGGTCAGGCTTCTTGTACTCTCTACAGATGGCCAGAGAGTCCTGAAGCAGCTGGTTCATGTAGCGAGGACCCCCCTTGTGAGTGGAAGGGAGGATGACACAACCAACACCACCCAGATCTTGATCAGGATCTTGAGCCAGACGATCCTGCAATCCACTATACAACTCTGCTCTGAGCCTGGTCTGATTATTGGCCACCCAGGTGAGGTTGCATTGCTCAATGGAAGCCCATCCATCACAGACCAGCTGTTGGAAAAGTCTGCCAGCCTTGAAGAGATTTGCTGGCTCCACCTGAGGAGGACGAATGTGGAGATGATATGCATACCACAGTGTCTGAGTGACCTTCTTGGAATGATGATTGCCACCACCAGCTACCTGCAAAGGAATATCCAGATGCCACCCTTCCTGTCCATGGGGGAACAACAGCACATAGTGGAGTGGAAGGTAAGAAGGATGGAGGTTGCTGATGTGACATAATCCCCCACCCTGCAGACGTAAAATGATGTCCCTGTCTTTCCTCACAATCTCTGATCCATCTCCTGGCACAATGGCAGCAATCTCATCCACAGTGGGGAGGTTGTATCTCCTTCCATCAGCACCCTGCTGTAAGTAAAGACGCATGCAGACATCTGTATGCTGCTCTGGAGGCTTGGCCTGCATGATTGCATAGGCCTGCTGGTAGATGGCTGCATAGGGGTGGTGCTCTCTCAGAGTGGTGTGCAAGTCCAGCAAGATGTCACCCTGCAAGTCAGGGTTTCTCTGCAAACGGGTGTTTGTTGCCTCCTGTGGGTCATAGATATATAGCTGAGCATAGGAAGGCTGGAGACCCTCTGGTGGCATGAGAGCTCCCATGAGATGGTGAAGAGTGCCATGAATATGAAAAGATGCAGGGCCTGCCCCCTGTACAGTCTGTCTATCCACCTCTACTCCCACTGAGGTAAATGCCAGGGCATTGTTATACTGACGAACATTTTTCCTAAACTCCCTCTGGTCTTGAGGATCATCAAAGAGGTCTTGGAGGACCCTTGGCCACTGCTGGATTGGAGGGAGTACCACCTGACCTTGAAGACAACAGCTACCAAAGCGGGGATGAAGTGGACTGGAGTTGGAGAGTTTCTCTGAGAGGAAATGGAGGGCATGACAGTTGGGGCATGGAATATTCATCAGACCCAGGTAGTGGTGTTGGACTGGCTCAGTATATGGCCTGCCACCTGGAGGGATGTGATATGGAGCTGCTGGGGGTGGTGGTGGTGGTGATGGTGGGTCTGGGTCTGGGTCTGGGTCTGGGTCTGGGTCTGGGTTGGGATCAGGTCCAGGGCCAGGATTTGGGCTGGGGCTGGGAGCTGGATCATGGGATGGAGGTGGAGGTGGAGGAGAAGGATGTCTTGGGGGAGAGGAAGGAGGAGTGGTGGAAGGACTGGGAGGAGGGGAGTGACCAAGGTCATTTCTGGATGCTTGTCTCTCCTGGTCCTGCTCATACTGCTCTGCAGAACGATGACTATGCTCACTGAGGGCCTCTGTAAGCAACCTTTGGGATAGTTGCCTGGTTTGCTCCATTTCATTCTGCTCCTGATGCTCTCTCTCTTCTACCTGCTGATGTACAGCCTGTTGCTCTGCCTCCAGATGATGTTGATGTTCAAGCTCCACCCTCTGCAATTGTTGCAGCTGTAATTGTTGATTCTCCTGGTGCTGCAGCTGCATTTGCATCCTGACATACTGAAGGTGCTGCCACTCCTGCTCCTGCCTCTGTTGCTGCTGCACTCTGATGGACTGTAGGTGCTGCCTCTCCTGCTCCTCCCTCTGCTGGTGCTGCACTCTCATGGCTTGAAAGTGCTGCCACTCTTGTTGCTGCTCCTGCCCTTGCTGTACTCTCATGGCCTGAAAATGCTGCCACTCCTGTCCCTGCTCCTGCTCCTGCTGTACTCTCATGTCTTGAATGTCCTGCCACCCCTGCCCTTGCCTCTGCTGCTGCTGCACTCTCATGGCCTGCAAGTTTCCCCACTCTTGTCCACTGCTGCTGCTGCTGCACTCTCGTGGATTGCAAATGTTGCCACTCCTGCAACTGCTGCACTTGCATAGCCTGAAGATGTTGTGCATGCTGCTGCTGAGCTTGCTGATATCTCCACTGCTCTGCCTCATGTTGCAGGTTGCTGACCTGCTGGTATGTATGGTAGTTGGTGGAGGGGGAGCATGGGATGGGCCAGGATGAGCTGGAGGGGGAGTAGGAGGATTGTTGGTTCTCTGGTTGTGCCTGCGCTGACGATGCCTCTCATGGTCATTATTGTACCCCTCCAACAGCCAAGCAGTATAGTCAACATGCTCTGGAAGATTCTGAGGAGGTGGAACATGATGAACAAAATTTTGATAATATGGAGGAGGGAAGGGCATCATCTGGGGTGGTAGAGGGGCAGGGGGAAGTAGTGGTTGTTGGGGAGGGAGTGGCACAGGAGCATGAGCCTGACATTATATACATCAATCTCACATATATGGCAAGCATGGGCACAACTTACAATCAAAGGAGGAGCAGGATGATGTGGTTGATGACAGGATGGAGGAGAGCCAAGGACATGCTGATCATGCTCAGCCTGACGACCAGCATTGTGGGCATGCTGTGGTGAAGTAGGGGGGGTGGACCTGATGGACACATGCATCATTCAGGGATATTGAAGCAGTATATCTGGAAATCAAAACACCTACATGGTTAGAAAGACTGGATACAGGGATTGGGTAGCAGTGAAGGGGATGAAGGATGCACAGAGAAGTCACCTTGTGCCTGTGGTAGACCCTACTGACTGGAACTTGACAAATGACAGAGCAAAAGGCAAAAAGCCTGAGACAGATTGAATGGCAACTGCAAGCAGGAGTGACCCCACTTGACCTTTGCAGGCCCTGCCAAACACGTCTCTACTCTGTGGTGATGAGAGAGGTCCCAGCCTCAGAGAGGCCTCAGCAACCAGCAGACACGTAGAGATGAATCTATGAAGCCAGGTAGTAGGGACTTCACACCACCTTGTCTTGGTCTACAGTGTTCACTCTACTACCAGCACAAAGCAAGTATCAAAGGCAACCAAAAATCCCAATGATGCCAACCCTAGACCTACATCACATGTGAGTGGTCACCTGCAGATAGAGTGACATCAACTTACACTGACAACCTGGACACAGGTATCTGCCAATAACCCAAAAGATGGGTAAAAAAAAACTAAAGTGATGAGAGAAAATAGGTGAAAGGGCATCAATGATGAGTGGGGAAAGGCTTACCAAGGCACACTGAAGAAAGATAACCAACAGTGGCTCAAACAGCCAAAAATGTGAACAAAAATCTAAGAAATGCACCAGAAATACATATCAAGAGGTGTCATAAATGGATGAGACTGATCATTAGCAGGTAGTAGATGACTTACTGGGCACCCAGGCCAGAGATGTGACCAAGGAAGGGGTCAAAAATGCGAAAAATATGAACAAAGACCTAGGAAATATCCCAGAGTGATGAGAAATACATATGAAAAAAATGTCATAAATGGATGGGATCGATCATTGGCAGGTATAGATGACTTACCAGGAAGCCTGGTCAGAGAATGTGACCAGTAAAGGGGTCAAAAATGCGAAAAATGCAAACAAAAACCTAAGAAATGTGCCAGAGTGATGGGATATACATATGAAAAAGTGTCAGAAATGGATGAGATTGACCATTGGCAGGCATAGATGACTTACCAGGAAGCCTGGCCAGAGAATGTGACCAGTAAAGGGGTCAAAAATGCGAAAAATGCGAACAGAAATCTAAAAAAATGGAGGAAATCCAGGTCCAGATGAGATCAGTACACCCTCTGAGCATGATCCAAGGTCCATGGGCTTACCAGCAGCCAAAGGACTGTCAGAAAACAGTCAAAAATGCGAACTATGGGCCTTATCAGTGGATGAGATCTCTTATCAGTAATGTGTAGCCCAGACCAGAGCAGACACTCACAGATGTGACACGATATTGTCTGTATGATGATGAATTGATGGTGGATCAACTGGCCGGTATGCCACTGGAGCGGAGGGACTGGGAGCTGGGGAGGGAGGGGGGAGGACACACACACACACACACAGCTTGTGGCTGCCAGCACCGGTTGCGGGCACACGAAGCCACATGGCTTTTGTTGATCAAAAAAGGAAATTCACGTGGCTCTTAGCGAAAGGAGCGACGACGCCGAGACTACCGAGAGTACCGACAACAGCGAGAGTACCGACCGTACCGACCTACGCGAAATAGTCGAACTACGCGTCGAGAATCGGGGATCAGAGCGTCTCACGACCCATGGCCGTTAAACTTATTGATTGATTGATTGATTGATGATATAGCAACGCATAGAATGTAATATAAACAGGTACAAACAAGAGACATGTTGGACTTGGACGGAGTGAACTATCATATATTCATATATCATATATCAGCACTTGCTAGGCGATAAACCAGTAAGCAGATGCCTCAGGGCTTAACATTTAGTAACAGCACTGAGCACTCAAAGAATCAAAAATTAAGGAAGCGTATGTTGTGACTTAGCCTACATGCCGAACTTGGTGGCTCCGCGACGACACTACTATGGGATCTGCCAAGAGGACGCATCGAGAAGGCATTGGATTGGTGCCTTCGACAGGTGTCTGGACATTGAACGCGACGGCACGACGTTGAAGAATGCGGACCGGACAAATCTGCCGATGAACTTGATACCTCGGAAATGGAGGAAGGAGCGAACCAGGAGTGCAGAGGCAGGAAAGGGAGTAAGCTTCACTCAAATCGTCGCTGCTGCCTGCTGCGCTTCTATTCGTGACAGGTCATTCATGCTTTGAGATGCTAAAGCCATTTTACAGCTCATATCAACGTCCGGGTTGGCTCTACTCCGTGATGGTACGTTAGTCAATGTACAGGCTCATCATGCGACCAAGGCTGCGCATTGAAAATGGCCTTATCTAGATTCGCCGAAAAGTGTTCAGGTCTCCTCAGAACCTTCCCCTTTCTAGTCTTCCGACTCCCAGAGGCCGTACTGGATATTTTAGGCCTGGGTCCGGACGGAGAACCCAGGGAAGCTCCTTGTCCTAGTACGGCTACAAGCACTCCTCGGAACAGTTCTATGATCCCTCTCGTACCTCGATCACCGTTCTGCCTTGGCAAAGGGCAACTCGCATTGCGTACTCGAAGACACAGAGCGTGACTCCATTTTCGCTGCTGCCTACTAAGGAAGACATGCTCCTGAGTGAAAAATGAAGCAGGTTTGTGACAAGGGCAGCACTGAGTAACCCTCCTTCGTGGCCGCCCCATTATACATATTTACACTTTTATCAGCCTACTCCCATCACGATGGATGGGGTTCAGATAAGCACTTTCGCCACCGTGCCTTACGTACATAGCCACTACGGATATCACTGGTCGCTGACAAACCTCACCGGCATCACGAGACGACGCCCCTCCACGTGGAGCTAGAGTCATCAGCGGTTTCTTATCGCGTTGCTGTTGTCACCATTGGCCCGGTACAATGGTCTAGAGCTGTTGCTTCCTGGTTGTTTTTTCATCCCAGTGCACTTTCATCTGCATAGGTTGACATGGTTGAAAGTGCTTGAAACGACAATGCCGTGCCGTTTATGTAAGTCGTGCATTTCCGAGGCCATTGTTAACTGCGTTTTGCAACTTTCCCTGGTGCTATTTATGTCTCCTATTGGGTCGGACGGAGGGCTCCCGAGGATCGTGATGAAGGTAGTGAAAGTTTTCGCGATCTCGTCAAGTGGCGTCCCCTAGTTGGGATGAGTGATTGCGTAGTCGGTGTAGTGGTGTTCATGTCACATGGCTAACGTGGGTAGATGACGAAGTGAGGTGGCTTTGGTTGGACGGTAGGTGATTTCAACCGGTCAAGTTTCACACTTGATCCAAAAGGGGTCTGGATGATTCCGACGTCACAGCGCCTAGCGTTTCCTATAAGACTTCTCTAACGCACGACTGCCGGTACGTGACACAACTGCCTGTACCTTAAAGAAATGGCGTCGACCATTGTCGAGATACCACGAGAAGTCCTAGAGACATTCACTAAATCAGATCAGTATCATAATTCCTTCTTGCTCCGCCTGGACGAGGGACTAGAGCATGCCTTGGAACGCAGTGCGGAAAACGGACTTCCTGATATATCCGTTGCGGCCTCTCAGGGCAAGTTCCTAAAACTTATGGCACTTGCTATCGGGGCGAAGAGAGTGCTGGAAGTGGGAACGCTCGGGGGGTGCGTGTCTCGCTTCCACTACCTCCACGCATCCGCAACAGGTTTAACAATTCATTTCGTTTGGAATCTGCCATTCCAGATATTCGACTATGTGGATGGGTCAGGGGCTCCCAGAAGACGGGGAACTAATCACCCTCGAGGTATCAGAAGTTAATGTCAAGGTAACGTTCTACATCATTCCTATATAGACGCTTCCCCACGTGCTCGAAATCACTGAACTAATCCAATGACGCCAACACAGATTGCCCGGGAGAATTTGGCTAGAGCAGGAATACGCAATGCTAGGGTCCTGGTAGGTAAAGCTACCGACACCACTTAATGTGATGATAGATCGTCGATAATATCGTACGCAGTGGTCAGGTTGCTGATGAGTTTTGCACGTGGTTGCAGCAAGTGTGGGGCCGTTCGTACGCTGTTGAAAATGCTGAAAAAGGACAAGGAAGTGGAAGCGACAACGATTGCGATAGCCAATGTGAAGGGTAATGACGGCTTCTTATATGCGATCAAATTGTGATATCCTACGGGAATAAGCAGTTCAGATTGGTTCCTCACTTCAACGTCAGGTGTTTGAATGTCCGTGAGGCGGCGTGTCGTATCTGTTCGAACTACACTTAGAGCGAGCGGTTCATGTCAAAGTGCAAACACTTACATACCTTTTCAACGGTGCAAAGGCATAGCCTATTATTTAGCATCAGTAACGAGGCTCCGTTCGAAATAGCAGGCGACGTGAGGGAGCCACGAATTAGCACATTTTTGTGTTTTGCCTCCTTTGTGCCTGGTACATAAGCCATCTCTCGAAGGTGACAACGTACTCGCCTAGTGAAATCGTCGGACGATGGATCGATGCCGAAATACTGCAGGGGTTTGATACATTTAATTGCTAAATGCACGTGTGCACGAGCCATCCAGGCGAACTTAACATCCTGTGTGCCTTTGCGTATAAAGTCATCCCTCCGGGGCGACACCTGCCCATCGTGACTGTCATTAGATATCATTGGAAAAAACGCCGTTTCCAGAACACCGCGTTGTCCGGACACAAATAGGTGTTCGCTGATCGTGCCTTCAGAATTCCCTCAGCCGTTAGCAATGCGGCACCTCTCTCACACCTTAGTCGAGGGCCACCTAAGAGGCCCTTCCGCTGTACAAGCGAACGGCGGGTATTTCCCGAGTTACATCTGTGGGGACAAGTTAAAGTTCTTGAATCGGTAACCCGTAAACCTGCTGTCCGTGGAGACCGGGTAGTTGTTCATGCAAACCAACATGTCGTACAGCCAGGAAGATGAGTCGTGCAACTTGCACAGAGGAGCGAGGAACATGACTCACATGAAACCCGAAGGTGCCCGATTCGGTGGAGCGGCACAATTGGGTACTTCCACTCACCAGTTGTCGTGTAGTTCACACGATTAACTCGTGCATCCATCGCATACGGTTGAGTACCACCAAGGACGCATGTACTTCACAACCGGTACATCCGAGGGCCCGTCAAAGCGACCTGGTACCAACGACAGTGCGAACGCTGGTTCTCTCGAAAGCATCCAAAGACCTGTCAGTACTAGCAACGCACCGACACCAGCCATAACAGCAGACCCGTTGTTTCCTCTGGTGAGTCTGTGATCGATTCCACAGCCGCCACGCGGAGATAGCTAGTTTTGTGAACCCACGCGTCTCCTGATGCTAAGTACCCTGTGTAAATGGTCGATGCACCTGCTGCGGCATGCACGGGTACGCAGCTGACAAGCCCCGCGCAGAGCGTCCAACCCTACCACGGCCGCGTCTTCTCGACGAACTTGAAGTTGAACTCGGAAGAACCGAGTGCGTCCGCGTTGACGACACTCGAAGACCATACGAAAGGTCTGCTTCGGCGGGTAAGAGTTTATATGGAACAACAACGACAGGGCGGAAGGAGAAGAGTGCCGTGCATGTTGAGATACGGAGTAGGTAGACTTGTTAGTTTGCAAATACGAGCATGCGGTTTGGGTGTGAGTGGTGTTTTTGGACTTCAGGGTGGTATCCGCGTAAGGCCTAGATAGTCGGCTTGAAGGAGAAGGAGAAGATGAATTCGGTGAGGACGACTCGCTTGGCGACGCTCGACGCACGTGGATAGCAAAGGGTAAGAAAAGCAAGTATCGCTCTCCGAATGCAGTTTGGTGCTCCGTTCCTAGAAACTGCATGCCCGGGGCCCAAATCAAACGTTCAGCGTACTCAACCAACACACGGATCAGGTATGTACTGACCATGACACTAGATGCTAGTCTAGATCCGCCACTGTAGACGCCGACAGACGCATGACAAGGAAAGCCGAAAGAAATGGTGCTGAGCTGTGGGCGAACGTCGTCAATGGATGACTGCGTCATCCATTGGGCCGGGTTGATACTGACAAGACGGGCTCCTTTGTCGTTGAAGATTGTCCGGGTTCAGATTCGTGCAAGTTGGGCTCTGCCCTTTACCACTTTCAACGTTTCAACCATCACTTGGTTATGTAAAGGATTCCTGGAGCGACTGTGACTGAGACCGAGAGGACATCATTCTCAAACGGACATTCGCCGATTTGCGGAAGCACAAAGGACAGGGAAAAAGGAAGAGGCTAGCCAGTATTTCCTCACCGTGCTCACAGTAGGGAACGTGATGCACACTAGCTCCGAACGGTATGTCCAGCAAGCGCTTTCATTGACGTGTTACATAAAGAACACGCTGGATTTTATGGCCTGCGAGGTCGAAGCCCAGGAATACCTGTTTAAACCGCACCGCCCCAGGCCATTCGATGAAGCTTACGGTACTTCATTCAGGCTCAAACATCCCCTGCACGACGTGGAGTCTATCTGGTGGATTGCAACGTGGTCGCTGTTAATGACTGGAGGCCGGCCAGCCATCGTCAGAGCAAATTGACGTCTTTCACGAGCTCTTCCCCGGGTGGCTCAGTGCGCGTTTTTCCCCATTTTCTGCTTCTCTCGACTACGAAGTGCTTCCGACCTCTTTCCACCGTGTAGCGCGTGCGGCTGAAAACATGCGCGTGGAGCTTAAAATAGCTTCCATTGAAAGCGAAACCACCATGCCGCCAGCCTATACCAATCCTCTTGAAACGCTCTACCCTATCTTTGTTGAGTGTTCTACATCCGCTGTTGAACACTCTAGAACTGCCAGTCTCTTCGGCCCGACGGCTAAGCGTCATCAGGAAGATCTACCGCCCGACACCCGAGACAAGAAGCAATTCAAGGGTTGAACCTTCTGTAAATTAATACCCGAGTATTTCTAACGGGTGTGATGCGCACCGGTGTTCGGATATTGGTCATCTAATAACAACCTCCGAGTCTGTGGCACCACCTGAATTGTAAAGAAGTGTTTGCTATGATATGTCGTGTACGTATCTCGTTCTCAATTTTTCCTCCTTGATGATAATCGCTCGCTTGTACCTTAGGTTCCCGCTCTTCGAGCCAGTAGAAAGTGAACTCGTCAGTGCATTGTTCTTGTGTGAAGGAATATGGAGGTACGAGCACGACTCTGTAGAAGCCTTCCCGTGATATGCAACACCACTGCAACAAAAAATGAGGTGGGCTATCGTTGGAGGTAGACACTGACCTCTGTCATCGTGCCTACATGGCATTGTTTCCAATCACAACAGGATCTGGAAGTGCTCATCTCTGTCGTTAACGCGGAAATGTCTTATATCCACCAAAGTAAGCCAGGCAACCAAATTTTGAATGCCGTCGTGCGTCACGCCAGTCAGCAAGACAGGGTGTTAGCATCCGGGTAGTAAACTGCAAAAGCTTCAAGCCCTAGGCTGCTTCTTGTCTGCAGTTCAAGCGTTGGATCTGCTTGTCATCGCTTAGCACTCCGGGAAAAAGAGACTGACACCTGTAGAGTGTTCAGTAAGGAATCTAAACAGTTCGGTGACGATGGAGTTGATTTGTTCAAGTGTATCGTCATGGGCTGGCGGCATGTGGGTTTCACTTGCAGTGCGAACCCCCCTGAGCTAGTTGCGCATGTCATCAACGGTACGAGCTGCAGTTCGAAGCACGTCCTCGTCGAGGGAAACGACGAATGCACTTGTACGTGAATTGAGCTGTCCAGGAAAAAGCTTATAAAATCACTATGTATCTGATCAGACGACGGCGGGCCACCCTCTTGGACGACATGGTAATAGAGAATCCACGTTGGAATCCACCAAGTTGACACCATGTGGGTAGAGGATTGAACCTGATTAGGAACCGAATCTGTTTCTTCGACGTGAAGTCCTTGCGGACGGCTTTTGGCTGCACAAACACTGGATAGTATCCTCGAGATTTGACCTCGCAGGCCATGGAATACGGCGTTCCTTTAACACGTCACTGCAAGGGCATCGTAGTGGGTGATCTACTTACCGTGCGAGCTTTAATAGTATGTGACATTGAATCAGGGCTTACACAACTCTCATTTCAACTTCCAACACCTCAACTGCTCGTATCAGATGGCAGAAAAAGGGGGCCACCAACTTTCTCAGTCTCCTCGTTTTCCTGCCGAAGTATGGGAACACATTTTTAAATTCGCAACCCACGTTCCCTGCACATTGGTCCCAGAACTTTATGAAAGTCGGAATGCATCGGCGACCAGCGCTCGGCGCTTGAAGCTGCCCTCGCGACGAAACGAAACCTAGTTCTCGTCTGCAAATGGTGGCAGCGCATGGCAATGCGCTACCTCTACCGTGTTGTGCTCATTCGTACCGGCCGCGATATACTAGCACTTGACCACACCTTACGGAACTACGCAGCGGGAAATGGTAGTTTCGTTGGAATGCGGTCTCCCGGTCATTGGACACGAAGACTGGACATTACCTTGGACTTCTCCAATGAGTCTGAGTGTGAGGACCCCGACCGTTGTGTCAAACGTTTGGCGGGTGTTATCCAATTCCTGCCTAAACTTGAAATCGTTTCCTTCGCGATCACAGGCGACTTGGGATCCGAACCAAATATTATCCCACTCAGTGTCATTGACGCGTTGCGGTCTTCTGCAAAATCATTGTGCATTCTCGACTGGTCGCGTTACAACTTCTTTCCTCAACTCCACCAGCTGGAGGAGCTTCTGAGGGACCTTCCCAATCTACGTGTCTTGCGCTGTCGCGAACTGGAATCATTCCCAGCAGTATTCTTTCCTCGCTCACTACTCTTGCCGTGGACCGATTGGTTGAGAGAATGGGCCATCCTGGTGAGGGGGTTTCGCACGAGGCATGCATCAGTCTCCAGGAATTCGTTTATTATTGCGACTATCGCGAATTGCCGCGAGAGTTCATCATTCGTTACGGAGAGTACCTTACGACGGTAGAGTGGTGCTCTACAGACTCCCCATGCTTTGACAAGGGTCTCGATCTGTTACACAATTCTTGCCCCAATCTTGATCGCTTAATCTTCTCCCTCCCCTCCTTTTCACATCAGTATCATCTCGCGCCCCTGGAGAGGTGGTCTTTCCCCCGGGTCTCATACATTGGAGTAAAGTCAACAGCGCTTACTTTCCAAGAACTCTTCCGCTTTCTCGCACACCTGAGGAACACAGTGCCCACACTTCGTGTTTTCCAGCTGATTCGCCGTCGGGCCGTCGAGGAGCTTGTTCAGTGGTCTTCCAAGGTCTCCACCGAGGCTATTATGAAGAACTTGGATGAAAGTCCCTTTCGTGTAGAAGATGACGAAGGGAATCTGCTGTCTGGTGGGTATAGAATAGGCAGTCCTGCACTTCTTACACACTAACGGTTATGCAGATCGGCTCCTTGGCAGAAGCGAGCCCGTCCGTTCACGCCATTAGATATCTCTTCGGGCAATGATAGACACAGGACATCCTCCGCAGGCGACAAACCAACACTGTATCGCAATGTGTAGATCAGATATACGGCTTGTCCTGTACATGCCGGCAAAGTGTCTGTCATTTGATCCGGTAATAACCAAATCTCGTGGCCTGTATGATTTTGACTGGAGACTGGGTAGAGGCATTCATTCGCAATGTTTTCAGTTAGGAACGAGGCGATGACATGACGCTGTACGTAGATTCCAATCACTGGTCAGCATTAGGTTCCCCTCCAGTTTCAAATGATAAACCATCGTTTTTCAGTACCGCACCCTTGTGCATTACTGCACAACGACACGGAGTGATGTATGGCCCGCTTCTAGGCCTACGTGGATTTAGAAATGGTGCCAGTGATCAGTATGAGAATGTCAGATACTGATCGATGCTCGGTAACGACATCCTTCGACTTCCTGGTACTTCCATTCGTAAACTCAAATTTTTTGTCAGTGCCATTAAACTCCAACCATACAGACTGTACTTGCATGATACAGACGAGATTGTCGGCGGAAAGTGCTTCGACGGCGGAGTCATCCCCGCTGAACTTATTTAATCGCTTCCGGTAAATGGTATCATCGAAGTAAACAATCTACAAGCGTGATTAGCAACTTAGCGGTGGTCATCTTGCTACCCACCAGTACTTTCAATGCCAAACTCTTCTGGAAGACGCCAGAGGGGCCCGAGGTTGGAGGCGGGGCCCCTGCGCCACATCCTTGCATAGGGTGAGGCCGTCTGGGTCCAGGGGCACGAAGATTGCGCCGGTGTTCAAGATCGCAAGTACACTCAAGTATCTGGTTGGTGCCACGGTCAAAGCAAAGGGAAACGACATCGCCGTGGCGCAGGCCTTCTTGGATGAGGTCCTAGCAATATTGTTTGCAGTACAGTTTAGTTCGTTGATGTAAATGACTCGTCTTCAAACTCGACAGCGGTGGTGTCCGCTTGCGCTTCGACAAACAGGTGAAGTAAAGTTTCCTTAGCTGTCACCTCCAAGGAGGACAACAAGTCCTTGACTAGACGCTCGTGTTCTGTTTAGACTCAGTGGCAATGGGGATGTCTTTGATCATAACAGAGGGATCTCGGCCACGAGTCTCCACCAGCGAGATGTAGACATCCAAGAACTGGTGACGCTGCACGCTCTGTGTAGATGTGGCTGTCGAAACGGAGGGTGACGTGGCTAGATCTAAGGTGGACAGTAAGTAGGAACTCGTATTGTTCTTCGTCATTGTAGAGGGGAATGATGACCTTGGCGGATAGACGGTTCGATTCCAGCTGGGAGATAGTCTCCATGTTCATGCCACCAGGGGCAAACAAATGCTTGGAGTATCCATGACCAGCGAAAGACGATCTGCCCTTTGTGGCAATATCTTCATAAGCCTTGACTCCAATCAACGCGTTCTTGAACTCGCCGAGGTACTCTGCGAATGTTTTAGTCTCGTCGATCACGGTCTTGATAGGAGGCATGTTGACGAAGCCGACGACATTCGTAAGCATGGGGAGATTGCGTTACGTGGCAGCAGTGCCCACAGCGAGTATCGATTGTCCCGCAGAGTACTTGTGGGGTAGGATGTTGTATGTAGCGAAGAACCCTGCGAAGGGCGCACCAGCGGTGACGTTGATTATTTTCGTGTAGTGCTCAAGAGCACCAACTCCGATTTTTGCCTCGATTTGGGTGACAGGTGCCAACTCCCCATCAGATGGCATAGCAAGAGTCAAGTGAAGCGGCTACGTCTCCCGTACCAAAACTTCAGGTGGTCTCCACAGAAGTCTCCGCGGCGTTCCGAGGTCTTCGAGACTCAGATGCTGAAATCAGGGAAATGGATAGGAAATTCGGGTAAACTCCCCACATCTGTTTGCATCACCCCGGCTAGTAAGACATGATGTCAGTACGCAGGGAGACATCTGCAAAAAGCCTCGAACCTTCGGTTTCTTCTTCTCTTGAGTTTTGCGGCTTGGATCTTCCTGATCTTAACACAGCCATCGGGCTAAAAAGACAGACACCTCTAGAGTGCTCGACAGCGGATGCGAAACATTCGCTAAGGATGGAGTTGAGTTGCGCAAGTGGTTCGGTATAAGCTGGCTCTTGGGCTGGTGGCATCTCCTTTTCACTTTCAGTGTAAGCTATCAGAAGCGCCTGGTGCATGTTACAAACTCCATGAGCTGCACGATGAAAAGAGTGCGGAAGCACGCAGTAGTCGAAGGAACCGACAAATGCGCCCAAACGCGAGTATCCTGGGAAAAGTATGTGAAACCACTGCACCTTATATCAACCATCACTTGGTTAGCGCGATGGCCTGACAGCACCGTCTAGCATTGGAGATCACAGCACCTCGTCGCCTCTGTCCTTGGCAGAAACACCAATGGTATGTACACTGGCGCCATCGTCCTTTGCACCAGACCGTTACTCAACGCCGTTCAAACTATGCGTCACGGAAGTATTACTATGGCTGTTATGGTCCACAGAGACAAACGACATACAAGTTGAACGAGTCTAACACCCCGTGAACCTGTGGCATCAGCAGTCACCGACCAGGATCTGCGCTAATATCACTGCACAAGCCCTTCCTGCTTCGGTTCAACGACGGAGAAACAACACGGAGGGGTCCGCTGTCACTGACGCCGTACCCAAACCGAAACAGTTGTCGTTGGCAGGGTGCTGCTCTGACTACCTGAGTTTCGATAGCACGGGCTGTCTTTATGGATCTACAAGCTATCGCCTTCGTGTCGGATGAGTATTTCAAGTCTGTTGTCCTGCCGCCTCTTCGTGAGCAAATCGCCATCTCTCGAATCAAAGATTCACTGCAACGCGAGTAATTTGGATCCGAGACACAGGGCGATGGCCTGCAAACAAAAACAAACTGTGGGGTTCGGGTATATCTGAAGAGAAAGCTTTTAAACCCCTTTCGAATGTCATTGACACAGTGATACCCGAGGCTAGCAAAGCCGGCGACACTCCGGCGAAGCTTGGATTTGCTTCACGGCCCATGGCATTGCCACTTTCTATGCAGTCCAATGCCACTCGCCCAGACGCGTATCTTTTACTAAGTCTTGACGCACAGAGACAAGAACAATCAGGCCAAATACTTTGATTCTGATTCATGGGATGATGTTGTAGTGTCATTCGAGTTCAAAAAGAGTGAAGGGGATGCGGAGCGCAAGGACGTGAGTGACAGCTAGACTCTTCGGTCGAGCACCGCTGATTTAGTATGATAGTATGACAAGAGGGTAATCTGGAGTCTACACCACATCACGCGTAGCGATCCGTGTCGCCGTACCACATTTGGCTTTACGACAGAGGACACGCAAATGAAATGTTGGTTCACCTGCAGGGCAGCCACTCTGGTCAGCAAGCCGTTTGACTTCATTATGGTTAGTAGTCACGTCGTCGAATCACTGGCCCTTCACTAACGACCCTCTGAACAGGAGGCAGAACACGCGACTCATTTCTTCTGTTGCCTCGCGTTTGCAAATGATTACGAGCTTGGTTTGCTTAGTTGCAGTGTGCATTTTGACTGGTGACTTATGTACAGTTTTCAGCCTTACAGTTTATACACTGTAGACTGGGTGCGCCGTGACGTTAGTGCCGCAAACGTTTTACGCGGAGGTTCGATGGGCAAGTTGGCTGCGATACCCGTTCCGAGTTCCAAATGGTGAGTGGATATATCATCCGCCGAAGCTCTCGAGTGAGGTGTCGAAGGAGACTCCGCCGGATTTCGTGGCCTGCGAGATCAAAGCTCAAGAGTATCTCTTGATATGCCCCAGGCATTAACCTGTCATTTAGATTTAATCCTCTATAGATGAAACCACACGTTCCAGCGGCAATGCGACCAAGGCAGGCTCCTGCACGCCCACGAACTGCCAAATGGGCATTTTCTGTTGAAATGCTGAATGAGAAAGCGGCCGACGCATCTTAAGAGGTAATTTTGAAAGTGGGAAGATTTGTCTC
The DNA here is from genome assembly GCA_024663475.1 of Pisolithus thermaeus. Lineage (NCBI taxonomy): Eukaryota > Fungi > Basidiomycota > Agaricomycetes > Boletales > Pisolithaceae > Pisolithus > Pisolithus thermaeus. Next base: position 86,504 of record JANFAF010000087.1, read on the forward strand.
CAGAAGATGCGACTGCGACCGTCGCTCGGAAAGCTAACACACGTCCACCACGCCAACGACCCCATCACTGCACTATGAGTAGAAGTATTATGTAATCAATTGTGTACTACCGTCGCCTCAACTGCGGACTGGTACTTACCGGAGGAACCGTATCCTAACCGTTAGGGGGGGGGGGGGGGTGACATGGTTATCGTTCATCCCAGGACTCGTTCATGTTCTCGACTTGACCCACAACTTCCAGCAACAGTGGTCATTGCTGCTACTACTGAAGGAATTCAAGTCGCGAGCGTAGCAATCAAGATCCATCCCGTGCAAGGGCTTGCTTCACAAACCGGACTATGTGTTTCAGGCCTCTCAGGCGACTACCCTCTCATCTTCCGCTTATTTCGACGATCGCGGCCCTCGTGGCACCGCACAACCAATAACAGAACGTGTCAACGTAAGTCCATCTATCGGTAGGATTCTAAAGGAGGTTGAAATGAAGGCAAGCCGCACTCCCGTCCAATAGTCTCTTATTTCTTCCCAAAAGGCGTTGACGATTTCCACTATGGGGTAGGAATTCCCCCCCTTTTCCGCATTCTATCGCAACCGTTAAATGTCGCATTCTTAGGAACAACATCCAATGAACCACATCGACTAACGCTGACCAATGCCCTCGTCATGGGTTATAGTCTAGACAAACAAATACATCGTATTTACAGCCCTCGTCCAGCGACTCAGGTGGAACTCGAGATGTATCATGACCATGACTACGTCGGGTTCTTATCACGGTGCGTAACACAAAAAGGTTAAGGAGCAGCGCTCGAATCCGAGATGTTGCAGAGTAACCCCGAACAATCAGAACGACATGCGACACTTGATAGGCACCTTCAACTGCGTGGAAGTCTGTCCAATATTTGCTGAAATGTACGACTTTTGTCGAATGTACGCAGGTGCTTCCCTAGCCGACGCTCGAAAACTGTGTTCCGGAACTTGTGATACCGCAATCAATTGGTCAGGAAATTTGCATCATGCCAAGAGGGGTGAAGCGAGTGGGTTCTGCTACGTCAACGATATTGTACTGGCAATCCTTGAATTGCTGAGGTCGGTGTTAGACCATTTTCGAGTGCACATACGGCCGACTGTTGCCCGCAGGTACCATCCACGGGTCTTGTACATCGATATCGACATCCACACGGCGACGGTGTCGACCTTGCATTTTACCACTCAAATACGGTAATGACAGTGTCGTTCCACAAGTACACAGGAGACTTTTTCCAAGGAACAGGAACACTCGATGATAAATGGGGCCAACCTGGGCAAACACTTCTGTCTGAATATCCCACTACAAAACGGGATTGACGACGAGATGTACCTGAGGGTATTTAAAACCGTGATCGAGGATACGGTGACGGCGTTTCGCCCAACTGTGATCGTGTTACAGCGCAGTGCCGATTCGCTAGGATGCGATCGATTAGGCGCCTTCAGTCTCTCCATCGCTGCCCACAGGGAATGCGTAAACTTTGTCGGTAAGTTCAACGCTCCCCTTCTGGTACTTGGCCGTGGCGGGTATACCATCAAAAGGTGCTGGACGTACGAGACTGCTGTTCTCGTTGGCGCAGAGATACCGGACGAACTGCCCGCCACGGTCTCTGACCCATTCTTCCGCGACTCACAGTGGAAACTTCATCCTCCGCTGACAGGTAGAGTGGAAAACCAGAATGCCCAAGTGTCATTACAAAAGATTACTATCAGTATCCGAAACAAACTCAGGTATCTGCAGGGCGCTCCTGGCGTTGCCATGCAAGAGATACCGCCAGACCTAGAAGGTTTACTTGCCGATGAGGATAAGAATCAAGAGGAAAGGGACGAAGAACGGGGGACAGGGAGAGCAGGGGAGAGCAGGGACGACAGGTGTATCTCCAGGCATGAGTATTTCGAAGGTGATAACGACGTCAACAAAGACAACTGTCCACCGTTGTCAGGCACGAAGCGAAACTCAATTTCTTCAAGCGTATGCAAGTCTCGATCCAAATATACTCGTGGTCGGGGTAGGGATAGGGCAAGCGGGGCCCATGGGAGAGAGGATGGGGAAGAGGTAGACGAGCCTGGCGGTCCTTCGTCGGCGAAGCCTGGGAAGACGAGGGGTAGAATAAGGTCCCGTGCGAGACCTCGTGGTAGGGTTGCGGAGAAGGACAAAGATGCGGAGGATATGGATGCGGACATTGGTGGTGAACCCGAGTGGAGATTTGAGCCAGCGACACCGGTGGATGTCGATATTGACGTATAGTATATCCTGCGTGTAAACTTCACGAGTCTATGTCGTTTCTTCTCTTCGGTGAACTACATCGAGAGCCCCTGGGAGTAGGTTTGAGTGAACAAATAATTGGTATTTCTCGTCCGTCCATTCGTCCGTTTAACAAAGAAGAGCGTCGAAATTCTTCTTACACCGGGGTGCAATTCTCCATTCCGTGACACCTTGGGTAAGTTTTAGACGTTTCAGATTTGAAAGCCGGTCACCATTCCACTCATTCCTAGTATACACGTAGACAGACGTGAAGATAGACCGCGTCCGTATTGTCGTTTGAGACGATAGGCCACTGTACGGTATGTACCGGAAAACTAGTATGGTGAGTAAATGTCAATCGCTCTTCCTTGCGAAGAAGAAGAAGAAGTTGAAGCTGACGGTAAGCATGAATGGGTCGCGCACATGAATCGGCCCGTACCGACGGCAAGATAACCACCGGGCGACGTGTGTTCATGACATGCGAAGCGCTCGTTGCTCCCGAGGGATTTCAGACAAGTCCAGAAAAGCAAGAACGGCAATCATGAGTATGAAAGGATGCCATCGGTGCTCATGGGGCATAAGATTGGGTGTGGTGTTGAGAAGGAGCCGTGGCACAGGTGTGGGAGGAAAACTGCGAGGCGATCTCGCATAGTGATGGAGGTGGGACAGACTATTCGAAGAGGAATGGAATGCTATCGAACATCTATGTCTGAGATCGGGCATCATGTCCCATGGCGGTGGAAGACTCGTGGCCGGTTGGCACTGACGTGAGTACCACACCGAGGGTGGAACAGATTTTTCAAAGACGAATGGAGCGCCGTCCGAACGTCTACGTCTGAAATTGGGCATCATGCATCATGTTAGACCCGGAGCCAGAGAATCGCGTCGAGGGCGGGACAGAACTTTGCAAAGAGGAATGGAACGCCACATCCGAACATCTACATCTGAGACTGGGCATCATATCCCATGGCAGTGGAAGACTCGTGGCCAGTTGATCTGGCGCGAGCACCACATGTCGGAGGGTGGGACAGACCGTTCGAAGCGGAATGGAACACTGTCTGAACATCTACGCCCGAGATTGGGTTCATGTCCCACGGCAGTGGAAGACTCATGGCCGGAGTTGGATCTGGCGCGATTCGAAACCTACAGTAAATGGCGATGGAACGGCAACTGGCGGTGGCGGTGCAGTTAAGTGCCCTGACGAGAGCTTTCGCAGGCTCGAAACCGCAGTCCCAAGGCCTCCTAAGTCTACCGCTACGTGTACTGTGCACGACCCTAATTCTATGAGGGGTGCCTGACGGGCGTAGTAGGTAGCTGGTCGCCTAACTGCCTCCATCGCACGTGAGATCTAGATTGCAACAAATGGATCGGGCGTCTGTTTGTTTATACGGCCTGCATGCAAAGCCAACGCCGGGCGACCTTGCACGTAGGCAAGGTGATGTTTTTTGCAGTTGTCTGTAAGTGCGACGGATATGAAGTTATGTTAGATTTACATAAATTGCCTTCTCAGGGAGTGGTCCCATAGACAATGTGCCCGTCTCGTGACATCATCCGGCAATGGACCAGCATCAGTGAACGGGATTTTAGTCAGAACCAGTCACAAACCAGTTCATGACCAGTCTTGACCAATTGCCGGTTCCCTGATGAGCTCCACAACATCTATGGAGGTCCATTCATTACAGCAGATAACGTGAAAAAGTCACCAGCGTGGTAACGCCAGAATACTGGTTTGACCGCCATGCACGAACCCTCCCGGCTAGCTTTACATCCAGCGGAGCCTTGCCTATAAACCCATCTCTCTGGGATGACAGCGTGCCTGTCTGCTACGACTGTCACTAGACAACATCGGAAAACAGGCGAATGCAAGAACACTACATTGGTCCAGGCGGCAACAGGTATATCCGTTGTTAGAGCTTCCAGAGTTTTCCCAACTGTTAGCCACGCAGCACATCTCACACCTTAACCAAGGCCGCCCAGGAGGTCCCCGCATTGGACAGACGAACAGTATGTATTCTCTGAGCTGCGCCTGGGGAGAAAAATTAACTTCTTGAATCAAGAACCAGTATACCTACTGTCCATGGACTTTATGCCTTTACACGGATCCAGAGGGCTTGGAATGCTTGGAACCTATTGACTGCGGTATCGCCCCCAACCACTTCAGAAGCAAGCACGGTATTGTAAATATGGGCCGTTAAGTCAAGCTGGTTTGTACGTGGCAGAGTTGTGGATGTCAAGTTACCAGACACAACTACATCCGTCACATCCGTGAACATCACCTCGGACATGATAGGGTGGTTGCTCACACAAACCGACCTGTCATGCGCCTGGGAGGATGAGTTATGCGACTGCCATTGAGGGGTTGGAATATTGACTTCCATGAAATCGGAGGGGACTGGAGGTAGAGGACTTTGGAACATGATTTGGTATTCCTAGTCACGACTCACCAACTGTCGTACAGTCATAGCGATTAACTCATTTCATCCCTCGTGCACGGTTGCGTGCCACCAAGGATGTATGTACTTCACGACCGATACACCCAGGAGCACACCAAGGTGGTATGGTATGGTACCACCGTACGATACGATCAGAGATAATGAAAACGTGGGTTGTCTTGAAAGGACCTTTCGAAAACGGCAACACAACGACATCACATGACGGAAAAGCTGCGTCCACGATCACTTCCCCTGATGCCACGCGAAGATGGCAGATTTCATAAACCCACGCGTCCCCTTGTGTGCTGCGTGTGAACGACCGATGTCAATGGACCTTCTGTAGCATGCACGAGTCCGCAGCTTACGAGCCCCGCATAGAGCGTGATGTACTGTGCGCCCATAACGGATGAGCTTTCCGTGGTGTGCGTGAGTTCGCAGCCCAAGAACCCAATGCAGAGCATCCAGCTCCATCCTGGCCACGTCTTCATAACTGTCTTGACGACCTCGGCAGAACCGAGCGAGTGCAAATCGACGTCGCTTGAAGACCATGTAAGAGGGGCCGCTTGGTTAGGTAAGAGTCTATAGGTAGCAATGTGGATAGAGACAAGGAAGAAGAATGCAGTGTATGCAGAGATACTGAGTAGGCTGGTCAGTTTACAGACGCGAGCACTCGGTTTGAATGTCAATGTTTTTTCAGACTGGGCGATGGCATCATAGACGGACGGCTTGGAGAAGGCGAGAGTGAGGGCAACTCCTTTGGCTACACTCGAGGTGACGTGGATAGCGAAGGGGGAGTCGTTCCCCAAAGGCGGTTTGGAAGCAATATCACCGGAAGTTGCATATCCACCGGTACAATCTAAGTCACCCCGTTTATTTAAAATACGCTGGAATGGGTACTAACCACCACCCTAGGTGTTAGTCCAGATCCACCGGTGAGCGAACGACTAATTGATATTGGATTTTTGTTCATTCGTCCTTCCGGCAAGCCGAACGACGAGATGCTGCTTACGCTACGGCACAATTCTCCATTCCGTGATACCCTAGGTAAGTTTGGGACGTTTCCGAGCTGGAAGCCAGTTATCATTCCACCCATTCCTAGTGTACAGGTAGACAGACACGAGGATGGGCCGCCGCGTCCAAGTGGTCGTTTGACGTGATCGGCCACCACTATATGTACCCAAAAATCAGTAAGGCAAAAAAACATCGATCGATCTTCCTTACAAAGAAGAAGAGGCTGCAGCTGATGGTACGCATGTTCGCGAACATAAGTTCACAAGATTCCTTCATGCTGACCGGAGTCAAAAACGGACAACCATTGGGCGACGTGTGATCACGACATGCGAAGGGCACGTTACTGCCGTGTAATCTCGAGCAAGTTCAAAAGAAGCAAGAACGACGATGACGAGTACAAAAGGATGCGAGCCCATGCCCGTGGGGGATAAGGTTGAGTGTGATGTTGGGATAGGAGCTATGGTAGAGATGCCGTAAGACTGCGAGAACACGAACTCGCATGGTTGGACCGACTAGAATTCGAAGGGGAATGGCCGGACGCGGTCCATATTCATTGAAACACAACTGAGGCCCACATGGGGACTGCGGTTGCTGAAACTGCCCTTATTTTCCATATATAGCAACGCATAAAATGTAATATAAACAGGTACAAATCGGAGAGACATGTTGGACTTGGGCGGAGTGAACTATCATACTATATCATATATCAGCACTTGCTAGGCGATAAAACAGTAAGTGGTGTCTCAGGGCTTAGCATTTAGTGACAGCAGTCGCCACGCACTCAAAGGATTCAAGATTAAGGAAGCGTATGCTGTGATTTAGCCTACATGCCGAACTTGGTGGTTCCGCGAGTCGCGACAACACTACGGGATCTACCAAGAGGACGCGTCGAGAAGGCATTGGATTGGTGCCTCCGACGTCGAAGAATGCGAACCGGACAAAGCTGCTGATGAGCTTGATACCCCCTAAAAATGGAGGACGAAGCGAACCAGGAGTGCAGATGTAGGAAGAAAGGAGTAATTGTTACTCAAACTAATCGCCGCTGCTGCTTGCTGCGCTTCTATTCGTGGCAGGTCATTCATACTTCGAGATATTAGAGCTTTGTTACGGTTCTTATGAACGTCCACGTTGGCTCTACTATGTGATGGTACGTCAGACAATGTGCAGGCTTATCATGTGTCAAGGCTGCGTATTGAAGATGGTCTTGATCAGATTCACCGAAAAGTGCTTGGGTCTCCTCAGAAACGTCCCCTTTCTGGCCTTCCGGCCCCCAGAGGCTGTACCGTGGACATTCTAGGCCTGGGTCCGGACGGAGAGCCCAGGGAAATTCCTTTATCTTAGTACAGTATCTCAAAAAGGTAATGCACACCCGCTATATTTCCCGCACTCCGCCAGCAGATCCTGTAACACTAAATTATATACCCATATAACTACTCCAATATGTTCCCCAGAGTCTGTTTAATCAGCTGAAAGTTATTTTTTTGCATTATCTTTTTGCTGTGGTGTTTTGTAGCATGAACATTGAAAAAAGTGCTGTGCAATTCTTTTTTGGCTGACAAGGAGGTGTTACGAAAACTTGCCTCACTTTTTTCGCTATTGAATCTACCGCCTGTGCACCACCTCAGAAGCCATCAGCAGTATCTCTCCTTTAACTTCACCATGACAAAGTACACTAGCCCAACAAAGAAAGCCCGGATCTGTCGAGACAAGGCAGCTGGCCTGTCTGACAGTGATGTTGCCAAAAAGTTTGGAATTCATCGTACTACAGTCCAACGCATTGTCAAGTGTTATGCTAAATCCGAAGACTACTATGCTGTCAAGCCAAAACCAGGTCGCCGACGCCTTTTTACCTCTAATGACACTCATCATGCAGTCCGACTTCTTGGGCAGGGGAAAGCTCATGACACTGCAGACCTGCAGAGGAAGTTCTTCCCAGATATAAATGCCGAGACAATCCGAGTAAGGCTACGAACATGTGGTCTAAAGGGCTATGTACACCGTCCAAAGCCTTTTTTGTCTGAGGCTCACAGGAAAAAGCGGCTTGAGTGGGCAAAGGCTCATGCTCACTGGACAGCAGAGGACTGGCAAGCTGTTGTCTTTTCGGACGAGTCAAAATTCAATCGTTTTGGCTCAGATGGGCGGGAATGGTGCTGGAGGAGGCCTGGGGAAGGTTTCGACACACGGTACACAAAGAAGGTCATGAAACACGGTGGTGGCAGTGTCATGGTATAGGGCTGTGTCACAGCCACTGGGCTGGGTCGGATATGCCGCATTGAAGGCAGCATGGACGCGAAGCTGTATGTGCAAATCCTGCAGGACGACCTTCTAGGGACCCTTAGCGACCTCGGAATCAAGAAAAAACATATTTATTTTCAACAAGACAATGATCCGAAGCACACTTTGAAGCTCGCCTCTCAGTGGTTCAAGAATCAGAGACTCAATTTACTCGACTGGCCTGCACAAAGCCCCGATATGAATATTATTGAACATGTTTGGGACTATTTGGAACGTCGTGTGCGTACTCGAACGAAGCTACCATCAAACGTCACTCAATTATGGGAGGCTTTGGTTGAGGAGTGGGAAGACATTGAGGACGACTACATTGTGAAGCTATATAACAGTATGCCGGAACGTGTTCAGGCTCTCCTTGAAGCTAAAGGTGGCTACACTAAGTATTAAAAAGCTCATTTTCATATCTCGAATACCTCACTCATGGCATCCATTTTTCTTGAGCACATACCAGCATCCAAATATTAATTGCACAGCACTTTTTTTCCTAATTACTTCATGTAGTCAAACCATCATTCAGTTCGTCTATCCTTTTCATACCACACTCATGTCCAGTACTTTAGCTAGCTAGTGAGCTATTAATCACGGTCATTGGTCCAGTTGTTGACGAGGAGGACAATGATCTGTCTGATTATTAATCCTGTGCATTACCTTTTTGAGATACTGTACGTCTACAAGCACTCCTCGGAACAGCTCCATGACCCCTTTCGTACCTCGACCACCGTGCTGCCTTAGCAAAGGTCAATTCGCATTGCGTACTCGAAGACACAGGGCGTGACTCCATTTTCGCTGCTTGCTTACTAAGGAGGACGTGCTCGTGACTGAAAAATGAAGCAGGTTTATGATGAAGGCAGCACTGAGTAACCCGCCTTCGCAACCGCTCCATTGTACATATTTACATTTCCACCAGCCTAGGCCCATCGCGATGGATGGGGTTCAAATAAGCGCTGTCGCCAACGTGCCTTACATACATAGCCAATACGGATATCACTGGTCGCCGACGAATCCCACCGGCATCATGAGACGACACAGTTCAAAGTCCATGTGGTGCTAGAGTCGTTAGTGGGCTCCTTGTCGCATCGCCGATGTCACCAGTGGCTCGGAACGACGGTCTGGAGCTGTTGCTTTCTGGTTGTTTTTATATATATCGTGCACTTTCATCTGCGCAGCTTGACGTGGTTGGCAGTGCTTGAAACAACAACGCCATGTCGTCATGGTAAGGCGCCCAATTCCGGGGCCATTGTAAACCGTGTTTTGCAACTTCCGCTGGTGCTATTTACACCGGTCCGTGATAAGGGCAGTGAAAGTTTCCGCAATCTTGTTAAGTGGCGTCCCCTAATTGGGACGAGTAATGGCGTAGTGGTGTTCATGTCACATGGTTAACGTGGCGTAGATGACAAACTGTCGTGGCTTTGGTTGAGTGGTAGGCGATTTCAACCTGTCAAGTTTCACACTTGATCCAAAAGAAGAATGGATGATTCGGACATCACGGCGCCTATTGCTTCCTATAAGACTCCCAACGCACGACCGCCAGTAGTAAGTACGTAGCCCAATTGCCTGTAGTACCTTAAAGACGTGGCGTCCATGGCGTCGACCATCGTCGAGATACCACGAGAGGTCCTAGAGACATTCTCTAATTCAGATCACTATCACAACTCCTTCTTGCTCCGTCCGGACGAGGGACTGGAGCATGCCTTGGAACACAGTGCGGAAAACCGACTTCCTGATATTTCCGTTGCGGCCTCTCAAGGCAAGTTCCTAAAACTTATGACGCTTGCTATCGGGGCGAAGAGAGTGCTCGAAGTGGGAACGCTAGGGGGGTGCGTCTTGCTTCCCTTGTCTCCATAAAGCCGAAACAGGTCTAACGATTCACTTCGTTTGGCATCTGACATTCCAGATATTCGACTATTTGGATGGGTCAGGGGCTCCCAGAAGACGGGGAACTAATCACCCTCGAGATATCAGAAGTTAATGCCAAGGTAACGTTCTACACTATCCGTATATAAAAGCTTCCCCACGTGCTCGAAATCACTGAACCGATCCGATGACGCCAACACAGATTGCCCGGGAGAATTTAGCTAGAGCAGGAATACGCAATGCCAGGGTCCTGGTAGGAGATGCTAATGAGACCTTGGCTAGTCTTCCAACAGAGGAGCCATTTGACTTGGTCTTCATAGACGCTGACAAGGAAGGCTACCCTAACTACTTTCTGGAAGCAAAGCGTTTGGTTCGGAGGCATGGCGTCATCGTGAGTATCTCAACATGTACCTTTCATGAAGCTTCCGATACCACCTAACGTGATGATAGATCGTCGATAATGTCGTACGCAGTGGCCGGGTTGCTGATGAGAACTTTGCACGCGGTTGCAGGAAGTGCGGAGCCGTTCGTACGCTGTTGAAAATGCTGAAAGAGGACAAGGAAGTGGAAGCGACAACGATTGCGACAACCAATACGAAGGGTTATGACGGCTTCTTATATGCGATTAAATTGTAATATCTTACGGGAATAGGCGGTTCAGATTGGTTCCCCACTTCAACCTCAGGTGCTGTGAATGTCCATGAGGCGGCGTGCCGTATGCGGTCGAACTACAACTACACTTATAGCGAGCGGTTCACGTCGAAGTACAAACTTACTATACATTGGGCTTAGCCTGACTTGCCAGTATGAATCTACACCTGCCCAGTGACAACCTCCGAGCACCGATCCAGCGAGGGGAAGCTGTACCACACGTCACCCTATCCCGTCAGTACCAAGCGATGGAAAGTCAGTAGTAATGATCACGTCATCCACTTTGACAACGTTCGCGAACAACTCAGCACCATTTCTCTCGACTTTCCTTGTCACACCTCCATCGATCGGTGTCTGCTAGTGCAGCCAACGGCAGCGGGTTTGGATTAACATCTGGTGTCATGTCAGTACCTCGTTCCCGTATGTTGGTCGAGTAGGGTGACTCCGTTTGGGCGTGTGGACATGCAGCTTCTAGGGAGGGGACACCACAAAACTGCAATCGGAGAACGATACTCGCTCTCCACGTTACGTCGAGCGTGGCCAAGTGAGTCGTCCTCACCCTCACCCCAAACTCATCTTCTCCTTCGCCTTCAAGTCGTCCATCTACACCGTATGCGGATACCACCCTTCAGTCTGAAAAGGCCATTCACACCAAACCGCGTGCTCGTATGTGCAAACTGACGAGCCTCCTCATCATCTCAGTCATATACACCACGCTTTCCCTTCGTTCCTGTCCCTGTTGCTACATATAGACTCTTACCCGCGGAAGCGGACCTCCTGTATGGTCCTCGAGTGACGTCAACGCGGACGCGCTCGTTCCCTCTGAGTTCGACTTCGAGTTCGTCGAGAAGACATGGTCATAGTGGGGTTGAACGTTCCGCACGGGCTTGTCAGCTGCGCACTCGTGCATGCCGCAGAAGGTACGTCGACCATTTACTCACGGTATTTAGCATCAGGGGACGCATGGATTCACCAAACTAGCTGTCTCCGCGTGGCGGCCGTGGAAGTGATCGCAGACTCACCAGAGGAAACAGCGTGTCTGCCGTTATGGCTGGAGTCGCTGCATTGCTAGTACTTGACAGGTCTCTGTGCGCTTCAAGAGACCCGGCGGTACCGGATCGCTTTGATGGGCTCTCGGGTGTATCGGTTGTGTAGTACAAACGTCCTTGGTGGTACCCAACTGCATGCGAGGGATGCTCGAGTTAATCGCTTTGAAGCGCACGACAACTAGTGATTGGGAGTATCAAATTATGCCGCTCCATCGAATCCAGTACCTCCGGGTTTCACAGCAGTAATGTTCCTTTCCCCTCTATGAGAGTTGCGTGATTCACCCTCCTGGCCGTACGACAGGCTGTTTTTCATGAACAGCCACTCGGTCTCACGGCGGACAGTATGTTTACTGGTTCCCGGTTCAAGAACTTAAACTTGTCTCCACAGATGCAACTCCGTAAATACATGGTGTTCGCTTGTACAGCGCGGGGGCCTCGTGGGTGACCTCGATTAAAATGCGAAATGTGCCACATTGCTAACAGTTGAGAACCCTGGAAGCACGAACGGCGGACACCTATTTGTGCCTGGACCAACTCAATGTCATGACATCTGTCGTCCTGGAGAGATGGCTTTATATGCAAAGGTAGAAGTACTGGATTAAGTTAGCCTGGAGGGCTCCTGCGCACGTGCATTGACCATTGAAGCTATTAATTTTGCAGTATTACGGCGTTGGCCTGTTGTCCGACGATATCATGAGGCCTGCGAGAACGTTGTCAACATGGGAGGATCGCTTTATGTAAAAGGCGCAAAGGCGGCAAAGTACAAAAGTGCGTCGATTCGAGGTTCCTTCACGTCGTCTACTGTTCCGAACGGACCCTCGTCACTGATGCTAAACTATAAGTCAAGCCTTTGTTCACAGTTGAAAAAGTGTAAATGCAGTTCAACCGCATACGACGCTTCATTTCATAGACTTTCACAACACCTCTAAACTGCCTATTCCCGTAGGACATTACAACTTGATTGTATGTAGGAAGCCATCATAACCCTTCACATCGACTGTCGCAATCGTCGTCGCTTTCACTTTCTTGTCCTCCTTCAGCATTTTCAACAGTGTACGAACGCTCTCGCATTTGTGCAACCGAGTGCAAAGCTCTCGTCAGCAACCTCGCCACTGCGTACGACATTATCGAAAAACTATCGACACGTGAGGTGGTATCGGAAGCTTACTGGAAGGCATATGAAATACCCACGATGACACCATGCCTCTGGACCAAATGCCACATTTCGCTTTCAGAAAGTAGTTAGGGCAGCTTTCCTTGTCAGCGTCTACGAAAGCCAAATCAATCGCCCCCCCCCTCTATTGGAAGACTCGCTAGGATCTCCTTGAAATTTCCTGCCAGGACCCTGGCATTGCGTATTCCTGCTCTAGCTAAATTCTCCCGGGTTGGCGTCATCGGATCAGTTCAGTGATTTCGAGCACGTGTGGACGCTTTTATATAAGGAAGTTGTAGAATGTTACCTTGGGGTTGACTCCCGATATCGATATCTCGAGGGTAATTAGTTCTCCGTTCTCTGGGAGTCGCTGACCCAATCAAATAGTGGAACATCTGGAATATCAGGTGTCAAACGAAGTGAATCGTTAGACTGTTTCGGCTGTGTGGATGGAAGGAATGCAAGGCGCACCACCCGAGCGTTCCTACTTCGAGCGCTCTCTTCGCCCCGATAGCAAGCACTATGAGTTTCAGAGACTCGCCCTGTGAGACCGCAGACATCAGGAAGTCCCTTTTCCGCGATGTGTTTCAAGGCATGCTCGAGTCCTTCGTCCGGGCGGAGCAAGGAGTTGTGATAGTGATCTGATTTTAGTGAATGTCTCTAGGACTTCTTGTGGTATCTTAACGATGGTCGACACCATTTCTTTGGGGGTACGGCTGGTTGGTAGGAGCCTCGGCGCTGTGATGTCCGAGTCATTCGGACTTCTTTTAAACCAAGTTGGAAACTTGACCGGTGCCGTCCAATCAAAGCCGCTTCGTCTCCTACCCGACGTTAGGCATGTGACACGAACATCGTAACATCGCAATCGCTCGTCCCAGTTAGGGAACCTGACAACGAAGGCTGCCTAGCTAACTACTTTTTGGAAGCGAAACGTTTGGTCCGGAGGCATAGCGTCACCATGAGTATCTCATGTACCTCTAATACAGTTTCTGATACCCCCTAACGTGAGGATAGATCGACGATAATGTCGTACGCAGTGGCCGGGTTGCTGATGAGAACTTTGCACGCGGTTGCAACAAGTGCGAGTCGTTCGTACACTGTTGAAAATGTTGAAAGAGGACAAGGGAGTGGAAGCGACGACGATTGCGACAGTCAATGTGAAGGGGTTATGATGGCTTCTTACATGCGATTAAACTGTAACGTCCTACGGGAATTGGCAGTTTAGAGGTGTTGTGAATGTCTATGAAGCGGCGTGTCGTATGCGATTGAACTACCTTAGAGCTAATGGTTAATGTCAAAGCACAAACTTATACATACCCTTTCAACGGTACGCGAAGGAATGATCTAGAGTTTAGCATCAAGTAACGAGGGTCCGTTTGGAACACGACGTGAAGGAGTCTCGAATGGACGCACTTTCGTATTTTGCCACCTTTGTGCCCTTTACATAAAGCTATGCCCCGAAGTTGACAACATACTCGCAGGCCTCATGATATCATTGGACAATGGGTCAGCGCCGCAGTACTGCAAGGGATTAATAGGTTCAATGGTCGATGCACGTGTGCACGAGTCCTCCGGGCTAACTTGCATCCAGTGCTTCTATGTACCCTTGCGTATAAAGCCATCTCTCCGGGACGACATCTGTCCCCCCGTAATTGTCTGCACCAGATATCATCGGAAAACGGACGGATGTCGTGACATTGTGTTGGTCCAGGCACAAACAGGTGTTCGCTGTTTGTGCTCCCAGCGTTCTCTCAGCTGTTAGTAATGCGACACATTTTACACCTTAACCAAGGCCACGCACGAGGCCCCCTCGCTGTACAAGCGAATATCATGTATTCACCGAGTTGCATCTGTGAAGACAAGTTTAAGTTCTTGAACCGTGAACCATTAAACCTACTGTCCGTGGAGACCGGGGGCTGCTCACGCAAACCAACCTGTCGTATGGCCAGGAGGGTGAATCATGCAACTTTCATAGAGGGGAGAGGAATATTACTGCTATGAAACCCGGAGGTACTGGATTCGATGGAGCGGCATAATTTGGTACTCCCCAGTCACCAGTTGTCGTGCAGTTCATATAGCAATTAACTCGTGCATCCCTTGGACACGGTTGGGCACGACCAAGGACGTATGCACTTCACAACCAATACGCCCGAGAGCCCATCGAGGTGACCTGGTTACCGCCGTACGATCGACGACGATGTGGATACTAGTTCTCTTGGAGCACCCAGAGACCTGTCAGTACTAGCAACGCAGCGACACCAGCCATGACAGCAGTCCCAATGTTTCATCTGGTGAGTCTACGATCACTTCCACTGCTCCACGCGGAGATAGCCGGTTTGGTGAACCCACGCGTCTCCTGAGTCCCCTGACGTAAGTACCGTGTAAATGGTCGACGCACCTTCTGCGGCATGCACGAGTACGCAGCCTGCAAGCCCCGTGCGGAGCATCCAGCTCCACCACAGTCATTTCCTTATGGCCGTCTCAACGAACTCGAAGTCGAACTTGGGAGAACCGAGCGCGCCCGAGTTGACCTCACTCGACGACCATACAAGAGCATCCGCTTCGGCGAGTAGGAGCCTATGTGTAGCGACGGGGACAGGAACGAAGGGGAGGAGTGTGGTATACGTTGAAATACTGCCTAGGCTCGTTAGCTTACGGGTGCGGGCACGAGGTTTGGACGTGAATGGCTTTTCAGACTGAGGGTGGTATCCGCGTATGATGTAGATAGACGGCTTGAAGGTGAAAGAGAAGATGAGTTCGGTGAGGACGACTCGCATGGCTACGCTCGACGTAACGCGGATAGCGAGAGGCAAGAAGCAGGTATCGTTCCCTGTATGCAGTTTGGTGGAGCTCCCTCCTTAGAAGCTGCATATCTACGAGCCCAACCGAATCAGCCTACTCAACCAATGGAGACTAACATGATACCAGATGCTAGCCCAAGCCTGCCGCCGTTGGCTGCAGTAGGTCCCGATAGACGGATGACGAGGAAAGTCGAGAAAAACGATGCTGAGCGGTGAGCGAACGTGGTCAAAATAGATGACGCTGTCGCTGCTGGCTTTCCATTCCTTGATACTGGCAAGAGGGGTTCCTTCGTTGCTGAAGGATTCCCTGGGTTCATAATCGTACAAGTCGGATCTGAAAGGACGTGGGTGTCAGTGAACGACGAGCCAGTTCAAGCCCAAGCGACTCCGCCCCTTACCTTTCAAACTTCAACCGCCACTTGGGCTGACAGCACCACCTAGCACTGGAGATCACAGTACATCCTCGCCGCCTTTGTTCTCAGAAACACTAATGCACGCTGACGCCAGCCTCCTTTGCACCATACCACTACTCGGCAGCGTTCAGACTGCTTCTGTATCACACACAGGACCCCGCAGTAGTTTCGGAAATTGTGCTGGCAGTTCAACTGGAACGACTACGTGTCACGGAAGCGTTGGCAACGGTGGTACGTCTCGAGGACGCATATACCCGGGGTTCACAGGTGGTTGTTGAGCCTTTCCTCTTCGAATCTGAGCGCAACGAACTTAACGACGAGAGAGTTAATGTTGCCACTCTTTCAACTCCACCGACCACCAGATGGACGTCGAGAAGACATCAACTCGTCCATATTGCGTTGTCATCACTCTCCTTGGAAGGTACATAGAGCTGAGAAGACCATTGTTGCGCGGCGTTCAACACTTGGTGCGCTTCCCCTTCCGTCTGACGCCCTACGTAGAAGATAAGCTTCAGCCTATCCGTTTTCCGCATTCATATTCATTAGGCAATTTCCTCCACAATACCACCAGCGTAGTCTTATTTCCAACATACTCGTCTTGCCGACTCTCCCATCAAGTCTTTGAAGAGGATGTACGAGACTACTGTTTTCCTTGGCGCAGAGATACCGGACGTACTGCTGACCATGGCCTCTGATCCGTACTTCCGCAACTCGCAGTGGAAGCTTCGTCCCCCGCTGACAGGTAGAGTGGAAAGCCAGAACACCCAACATCATTACAATCAGTATCCGAAACAGGCTCAGGCGTCTGCAGGGTGCTCCCGGTGTCATCATACAAGAGATACCCCCAGATCTTGGTGGCTTACTTGCCAACGAGGGTAAGAATCGGGAGAAAAACGGGAACTGGGTCCTGGGGGAAAACAGGAGCTACAAGTGCATCTCCTGGCATGAGGCGATAACGGCGTGGAACATGACAGTCCATCTTATGAAGCGAAATTTAATTTTAGCATCCGAATCCCCGAACCGAACATGGTCGTGTTCAAGTTAGGAGTAAGCAAGTGGGGTTAATTGAAGCGAAGACCACGAAGCAAGATAAGACGTCGTGCGAAACTTCGTGGTAAGGTGGCGAAGAAGGACAAGGACGTGCAGGATATGAATGCAGGTGTTGGCAGTGAGCCCGAACCCGGATTCAAGCCAGCGGCGCCGGTGGACGTCGGTATTACTATTGATATGCATATGTAGTATATCTCGCATGTTATGATCTACACTAGTCTATTGTATTTCTGCCGCGCACGAATCACATCGAACCCCGAGAAACTTGAACGGGCAATCAATTATTTTATTAGCCTAGTCTCCATTTCATCAAAAATGACCGAGTTTTATTGGCATCACTGCGCAAATTGATCAGATCGCGTGAGTTTCAGAGCTTGGAACCAACTGTTACCATTCCGTCCAACTAATATCCCTGATGTGACATCTGATGAGCCCAAAACCCAGCGTAGTGGATGAATGTCTTGGGTTTATTGCGATCATGCTTTCTTCCTTCCGAAGAGGCCGTGAGTGATCGATGATCATCCACATGAGTGGACACGCCGCACAAAATCGGACCATGCTGAGAGCACCGTGGAGCTCCGAAAACTTCAATGACTCGGCTCGCGCTTCGGATTGTCACCCAGTCCGTCCACTGATCTAAACAGTCGGTCTAAGTGCGATCACAGCTATGCTCACATCAACTTGAAATGCACAATAGTCAGTGTCGGATACACACGACATATAAAGCATTCACAGCCCTTGAAGTGGTGCCGAAACACACAGGTAAAACCGTAGGCGCTATAGGCAAGTCGACCCCCTGTCGGTACTCGTGGGAGGACAGCGAGGATGTGCAAAGGGATCAGGGTGAGGTTGCCCATGGCATAGCACAGTGGCGGGGATGGGTCTAAGTACTGAAAGAGGAATGGCTGGAATACCGACTGCGGCGACATCAGACCGCAACTCAGAATCGGACGTGTTGGATGCGAGATCAGCGCACGGACCGCCCAGACGCCGCATGCCAAGGATACTTAATTTCATTTGATACTAAGCAAGTTAGCCAAGGGTCGTATGTAGATGTGAGCACTAGGACTGTGGGGTAATTACGGAACGATGAGTACTCACTCCCGAGCGAAGGGGGATACGAGGTTCGGGTCGGCATTCATCTAGTTGGTCCCGCCAGATGTGGTCGTTCATGTCAAATGTTGGAGGGCGAGGAGTTTTCGAAATGAACCCGACCTAGAATTTGTGGGCCGTAGCATCAATACAAGCCTACAGCCGCTTCTCTGTGTCATGTACGCCGAGTTTTTTCCACCTGGTCCGAACGCATGTTGAATATAATTTCTCTATTCGGTGTACGTGAGCCGAAAGTAGAGAGATCAGTGTAAAACCATCACGGAAGCATCGTGAACGAAAAGACGGGTATGAGTATGGAATTCCAGAAGAGTCCTGCACTGGAGGTCTCCAAAAAGGTCGAGAAGCATCGACCCGGACAGTCGGATCTCAATTTAAAATATTGGCCATGGGGTTACAACGGTGCGGACACTTGCTTGGAGCCCGCAGTGTTCTAAGCAGGAATAGTCGGGGGACCTACTTCAATGCATTTTCACAAATAGCTGTAATTTTATCAGACACATAACGTCAATCCATATTAGGGTAACGTGGCATTGGATAAGTCTTAGAACTTGGAGGCGGATGCTATTCCATCCACGTATACCTAATGTATTATTTGCGGCGATCGGTCGCTGCTGCGTGTACCAAAGAACCGGAGGAGCGAATGCATGCTCCGAGCCTACAATACCGCTTCCTTTCGAAGATGAGGCTATGATTCATTGAAGTAGACGGTGTAAATGATCACCCACATGAATTGATACGCCACACAAAGTTGGTTCATGCTGAGATCACTACAGGGCGGTGAGCTCAGTAATTCGCGTAATTCGAGTGATTACTCACTCTCTCCACTGATCTCGGCAGTCAGCGTACGAGCTTGCATCGACGTGAAACGAATAACCGTCAGGCGCCGTGTTCATGAGTATATCATGAAGGATTTGTTGATTCTGATATGGCCACACTCCCGGGAAGCGAGACCGCCCATCATGAATTAGTGACTATAGTGGTTTTACAAGGGATACCGGCCGACATTCAAGGGGGATAAACAACTTTGGTGTCATTTAAGGTCGAGTTTAACGATGAGCTGAATGACTAGTCGCGCCGCAGTTGTGGGGAGCCAACCAGCCTTCGAGCTTCAAGATCTGAATGTCCTTCCTTTCTTGGTGCCAGTATAACACTAAGTCAGTTTATTAGCAGTGGCAGCGCGCACTGCCACTGAAAACCCAATTCCGTGAAGTCCCACTGGCGGTAACTTGTAGAAGAGGCCTATAGAACTGCCGACATTGGCGACCAGACTACCAATCCAATGAAACAAGAGAGATCACCACTGCAGCAGTAGCAAAGATTCGTAGATACTATATAGCTTCAAGACCTAATGATACACAGTGAACACCCCATCACGAGAGGCATCATAAAAGTTCAATGACACCCGGCAGATCAATCAATCTGGTGTCTTCTTGAGCCAAGCTTCCAAGCAGGGTTGCCGACACCAGCGGCACTTCCCGAGTTTGGGGGGCACGCGAACCCAAGTAACTTGCCTTTCCATATATAGTGATATCGAAGACGCCGCGGTATAAACAAACAACAAAACCTCGATGGAGTGCGATGGCGGCTCAGATACAATGTTGTCCCCTTCGGGGTGACATACGTAAAAATTGGAACAATACAGAGAAGATTAGCATGGCCCCTGCACAAGGATGACACGCTGTTCCGGAGTGGTAGACCTACGGGTCTCAATATTTATTTTCCTTTTTCCCACTTTCACTGCCCAGGTTTTTTGATTTGAATTACATAACGTGTATCAAGACAACCGCACAGCTCTAGCATGATAACGGTGCTAACTAGGGCCCCCCGTAGCCGCACCAGTGTATGAATGCTTTCTGGCAGGTTTGGAGTCTTCCTGTACATGCGCACACGAAGCGCAGGGTTGATCATTTACGTATACACTACACACAGTCATCAACATATCATATACCGTTATACGTGAATGCGCCTGCTAGTGCGAAGCAACAGTTATTCCCCTAGGTTTGCACTAAACTTTCAGCGAAGGCACTTCGGTTATGTCTACTCCCGACTCTTGAACATGCAATCTGATTGGCGAAAGCCTATTTAATTTCTCATCAAGCCATGCGTATTAAACTATGGCTGAATATAGTTGAATAACGGACGGATCGCCAGAACATTGCACCGGTTCAATCGCCAACGTACGTCTACGCCAGCCTTCCGAGCCAGTTTAATTTCCGGCCAACTTTTGCATATAAAAGCATCTCTTGAGGACGTGGTGGTCCGCTGTGTCTGGATACCATCGGACAACGAACCGATACCAAAACACTGCATTGGTCCAGTCATCGACAGGTATGTTCATTGTTCGTGTTTCAAGAGCTTCCCCAACTGTTGGCAATGTAGCACGTCTCACCTTAAGCAAGGCTACCCAAGAGGCCCCCTCATCGCACAAACAAATGGTATGTATTTCCCAAGCTGCATTTGCTGGCCCAACGATAACTTTTTAAATTACAGAGCCAGTATACTTGTTGTCCGTGGACTTTGTGTCTTTATACGGATCCTGAGGGTCAGGAATGCTTGGAGCCTATCGACTGTGGTACCGCCCTTTTGTTGTGAGGCTAGGAACAAAGACTCAGACTTCTCCGAGCAGAAGACTGACATTCTAACTAACCTAGGAACAAAGACTACATGTAGTTAATATCACGAAACTAATGTAAGTAACCAGAAACCTTACCTCAGACTTCTCCGAGCAGAAGACTGAGGTGAGACAGAAAAGAATTCTACCTATATAAGTCGGAGTTCTGATTAGGTAAGACATTACCGTTGTAAGCTGTACGAGATGAGAAAAGATAGAGAGGAAACTCGTATGTAACAATACGCCCACTCAACGGTAGGTGTCTTAACAAGTGATGCCTAAAAGGCCACAGAAACGAAGGTGCTTGTCTCGGGACAAACCTTTCGTTAGGACGTCCGCAGCCTGCTCGTTTGTAGATATATACATTACCGAGATATCTCCTGACTCGACCTTTTCATGAACGAAGTGGTGATGAATGGCAATGTGCTTCGTGCGGTCGTGGAACATCGCATTTTTGGCTAATGAGATCGCGGATTGATTATCGATGTGGAGGGGAGTTGGATTTGCTCGTGCGATGGGATCTATCTCTCCGAGTAAGGTGGGGATCCAAATGGCTTCCTTCATGGCTGCTGCGGCAGCCATATACTCTGCTTCTGTAGTCGACAGGGCTACCGAGGATTGTTTCTTCGATGACCAGCTCACTGCGCCACCACATAAGGTGAAAGCATAGCCAGTTATCAATCTTCGATCGTTGACATCGGCTGCCCAATCAGCATCTACGTAGCAGACCAGAGTTGTCTTAGAGGAGACAGTATAGCGTAGACATGAATCTGTCGTCCCACGAAGGTAACGATAGACTCGTTTGAGTGCCATGAAATGGCGCTCTCCTGGATTCAATGCATGCCTACTTAGCACGCCCACTGCAAATGCGAGGTCTGGACGAGTGGCTAGCATGGCATACATCAGTGCTCCTAAAGCACTCTGGTACTGCAAAGCGTCAACCTCGGGTTGGTCGAGCTTCGGTAACTTCAGGTTCAACTCGATCGGCGTACCAACACTTCGACCATCCTGCATGCCAGCTCGTTGTAGTATACCTTTGATGTACCGTTTCTGCGAGAGCTTGATCGTGCCCTTGTGGCGGTCACGAATGATCTCCATTCCTAAGATCCAGCATGCCTCGCCCAGGTCTGAGAGGTTGTACTCCTTCGACAGTTGGAGTTTGAGGCGGTCGATGGCAGCACGGTCCTTCGAAAGGATAAGTTTATCATCGACATACACTGCCACAATGATTAGAATACCCCCTTCAAACTTATAGAAGAGGCTGTGATCTGCATTGCTTTGTGTGAAGCCGAGTCCCTCAAAAACTTCTCGCAGCCGTGCATACCATGCCTTCGAGGCTTGCTTGAGTCCATAGAGGGCTCGATAGAGGCGCCACACCGAGTCTGAAGTACGGAAACCAGGAGGGGGGCGCAGGTATATCTCCTCGTTGAGTATCCCATTCAAAAATGCAGACTTCACGTCCATCTGGTGGATCTCGAAATCATATTTAGCAGCAAGTGCGAGGAGAACCCTGATGGTAGTGAACTTAGCAACGGGGGCAAACGTGTCCGTGTAGTCGACCCCTTGGACTTGTGTGCACCCCTTCGCAACGAGACGTGCTTTGTACTTGTCGACCTCACCCGTAGGTCCTCTCTTTATTTTGAAGACCCATTTCGAGTCCACTACCTTTCGCCCGGGTACAGGCTCCACTTCCTCGTAGAGACCGAGTTTCTTGAAGGTATTCAGCTCGAGTGTCATGGCATCGTACCATTGATCAGCATCTGGGCGATTCATTGCATCCTCGAAGCTGGTGGGCTCGTCCTCGCAGGCTATGCTCGCTTGGTAAGCAGTGCGTAGTTGTGGAGTCACATCACTGTCACTCTGTGACAGCCTCACTTCAGCCGCATGCCTGCTCTCACTATCTCCCTCAACGCTCTCCCTGCTCACTTCTCCCTTTTCCTCGGTGCCAGCACTCTGCAGGGTGCTTTTCTGGTAAGCATTGACAAAAAATCTCGGGTCGTCATCCCTAATTGGTTGGCGCCTAGCTCTTGATGATCTGCGAACATTCCCAGGTGGAATGGGATGTGGGTAGGGCAATGGTGGTCCGAGTTGAGGTGCTGGACGTCTCGCAGTAGGTCGGGGGGCCATTTGGTCTCTCTGTGGGTGCGTGGCCTCCGTTTTTCGTGCTGGATGCGAGACATTTGACTCATTATCAGTGGCACTCTCTCTGGTAGGCGCTGGTGTCGCCTTTGCTCGATCCACATCGATTTCCTCCTCGATTTCCTCGTTTCCACTCCCTGAGGGCTCATTTGAGCTCCCTGATTCAATTTGGGGTATGTTCATCACTGCTTCATCTTCGTATGAAGCCTGTGCATCTTCGTGCAAGGTAGGTCTATCCTCCTGCTTCACTAGGTTCCCCTTTCATCCTAATACTCCTTCCCCTTTAGCCCTTGAGTCATTCTCCTCGAAAACGACTCGTTCGAGCCCCTCACCCTCGATCTCATCGAAGACCACATCCCTTGATTCAAATACTCGACCCATGGCTCGATGCAGGCATAAATATGCCTTACGATTTTCGGCGAATCCGAGGTGAGTACATGTGATCGATTTGGCATCAAGTTTGTGACGTTTTTCCTTTGGTACATGGACATGAGCAGTGCATCCGAAGGTTCGAAGGTGGGACACGGAAGGTTTATTCCCAGTGTAGGCTTTGTATGGGGTCAGTTGCCCTTCGAGTGCCCTCATTGGCAGCCAGTTTACCAGGTGCATCGCATGCAGTATTGCATCTCCCCAGTACTTATTTGGCAACTTCGCATCACTAAGCATGGCTCGTGCGCACTTGACAAGGGTGCGATTCATTCGTTCTGAGACACCATTCTCCTGGGGCATGTATGCATTCGTTTTTTCATGATGTATCCCCTTAGATTTTAGGTAGTTCTCGAATTCCTGTGAGCAGTATTCACCACCACCATCTGTACGAAAATAATTTGGGTGCTCGCCCGTTTCAGCCTCTCCTCGAGCGAAGTACTCCTTCGTCGCAGCCAATGCTTCGTCCTTCAACTTCAAGAGCTTGACTACTAGGTGGTGCGACTTCCCATCGATGAATGTTATGAAGTACCGGTGCCCCCCACGAGCTTGAGTTTCCATTGGGCCACAAAGATCTGAATAGGTTCGGTGTAGGAGTCGTGGGCTTTCTAGGTTCGACTCAGTGGGTATCGCATTCCGAGATTGCTTCCCTTCAAGGCACCCTTTACAGGTTTTGCTGTCATGACTGTGCGATCCAGTGACTTCCATTCCTATAACCATGTCGTGGTTTAGTAGGCTCAGTATACTTCTCATATTTGCATGTCCAAAGCGTCGGTGCCAGGTGGTTAGGGTAGCCTTTGAAGTGGGGTTACGACACGCAAGGGCAGTAAGTGCTTTCGATGCATCGACTTCACTAGGCTGATTTATGATGTAGGCAGAGTGACTCCCAGATACGACCGATGTCTTCAGAATGTACAGGGAGTTTCGTTTGGTGGTGACTGCTACAGCTTCATTTCTGGCCATGACACTGCAAGCATTTCACCATGTTTCTTCAGAAAACATGCAGAAAAAATGGAGGGAAGAGATACTCTTTTATTTTGGATGATTTTTCAGAAAAAATGCAAATATAACTTCATCTTCTCCATGCAGAAACATGGATTAATGGTAAGGTCCATTAGCCTCTCTCCTAATTGGCATTAGCACCAATTCATGTTTTCTGGAAAAAAATAAAACATTATTTCTCCATTTTTTCTTTCCAAACATCTAAAATAAAAGAGTATCTCTTCCCTTCATTTTTTCTGCATGTTTTATGAAGAAACATTGTGAAATGCTTGCAGTGTGACTTGGCAGTCATTTCCCTTGAAAATCACCTGGAGTCCCTTCGTTGCTAGGGAAGGTACCGATACAAGGTTCGCATCCAGGTCCAGGACATGGTAGACATCACATAGCATTGTAGCACTTCCTCCATTGCAGGTGCCGCTCATGTCAAGTTCCACTTGACCTTTACCGATTGCCATGATTGATCTTCCATCCCCGATGACTACGGGTTCAGACGGTTCCAAGATCCGGTATGTGGCGAACCACTCTCTATGGCAACACATGTGTGCGGAGGCACCAGAGTCGACAATCCACTCCTGCAAGGATACTTTCAGGTTCGCACATGCCATGAAGAGGCGTAAGTCCGAGTCCTTAGCCACTTGTGCAACCTTCGCTGACAGATCAGCTTTCTCCATCTTCTCCTTTTTGTCTTTGTTCGGGTCACCAGAGGGTTTCCCATCCTCGTTCTTTCTCTGCGGACACTTGTCTCTCGTGTGCCTGGTTTCCTTGCATCCATAGCAGGTTATATTGGACTTCCCTTTTCCTTTCCCCTTTTTCTTCTTGTTATCTCTGTTGTTTGGCTTCTTCGCAGCAAGTGCCGAGTGTGACTGTGATCCCTGGCGAGTTCATTCTTCGATTAGAACTTGGGATATTACGGAGTCGACTGTTAACTTGTCATTTGTTGACATGAGAATAGTACGAAGAGTGGAGTACGACTGGGGTAAGGATATCACCATCGCTATTGCAACCAAGGACTCGTCAAGGGACTGTCCGAGCGATTTCAGGATTAATGACTTTTGTCGCATAGCATTCAACTGAGGTTCCATGGGACTGTTGTCAACCAAAGTGCCTTGGAAGAGTTCTCCAATGAGGTACGCAATGGTTTGTTTCCCTTTTCCTTCATAGTGCTCACTGAGCCTTTTCCAGGATTCTGCTGCTGTCGTCGCATACATGACTCCACTCAGAGGCTCATCCTTGAGGGTAAGAGTAATATGGGCACATGCTTCTCTGTCCTTGATGGACCATTCAGCATGCTCATCTGGGTGAGTAGTCGCATCCGGGGCAGTTTGGTCTGTGCCACCAACGACCTCCCAGAGCCCTCAAATCTCTAGGACTTTCTGGACACGAAACTTCCACATTTGATAGTTCGATCCATCATCTGCGAGTGAGGGGATGTCATAGAGTCGACTAGAGGGCACAACAATTTTTCCAGAGGATGAGAATGACGTGGCAGTCACAGTCGAAGGGCCAGCAGTTCAAGGTGCTGCAGAAGCAGAAGGTGGGTTTGACATTATGGGATTTCCAGTACGGGTTCAAGATGCTTCAAGGGTAGAACTTCACTGTGGTTAGAGCTGAACAGGGCTCATAACCTTTTGTTGTGAGGCTAGGAACAAAGACTCAGACTTCTCCGAGCAGAAGACTGACATTCTAACTAACCTAGGAACAAAGACTACATGTAGTTAATATCACGAAACTAATGTAAGTAACCAGAAACCTTACCTCAGACTTCTCCGAGCAGAAGACTGAGGTGAGACGGAAAAGAATTCTACCTATATAAGTCGGAGTTCTGATTAGGTAAGACATTACCGTTGTAAGCTGTACGAGATGAGAAAAGATAGAGAGGAAACTCATATGTAACAATACGCCCCAGATCACTTCAAAGATAAACATGGTATCACAAATTTAGGTCGCACAGTGGAGCTGGTCTGTATGTGGCAGGGTTGTGGATGCCGAGTGATCAGACACAACTACATCCGTCACATCCGTGAGCATCACCTCAAACACGATCGGGTGGTTGCTCATGCGAACCAACCTGTCATGCGCCTGGGAGGGTGAATCGCTCAAGCGTCATGGAGGGAGCATGACCTCAGTGGAGTCCGAAGGAGTTGGCACACTTGATCTGTTACTCCAAGTCACTACCACCTAAATCATGCCGAGTGTAAGCATAGGTGTAGAGTAAGAAAGGTCACCTCGGGGAGTAACAGATGTCTACGTTCAACGTTCAACCTTGTTATTTTGTATGGCATATTACCTTTGACGGACAAGTCGTGCCTTGAAGCTGCTAGGACACTCGCTCATTCGCCCCTTCAGAAAGAAGAAAAGAGACGAGATTCTGCTTGCACTATGGCACAACTCTCAACCCTAGTAATCAGCGCACCTCGCTTCGATCTGCAATGGGGTAACTTATCATCTTGTACAAGTTCTGCCTGTTACAGAGCTCGGAGCTGGTTCAGTCCATACACCTCTAGTACGAACGTGGAGAAACATAGGGGGACAGACTGCGTCAATATTGTCGATAGTCTGGCTTTGTTCAAATCGATGGTCACCTACGTACGGCAAATATTCTTCAAAGAAAAAATATAACCCCCTGACAAGCCCTCCTGACTCGCGTATAGTTCCCATGCTTCGGGGTCGCATTCCAATGTCTCCGGGGATGAGTCTGGGTCAAGCCTGTTTGACGTCCCTCCCTTGATATGCCTGCGAGGACGGACGATAGGATGTGGTCCAGCGGCAATCAATGGGTATCTAGGGAAGGTATACAGAAAGAGAAATCAGGAAATGAATCACGCCGTCTCTTGCTATCTAAATCCATTAGCCTAGCTTGGCGGGGAGTCGGCAGTTGCAGTGATGGCGTGGAACAAAATGGCGATACAGGTGACTACAGCTATGTACTGTGGCGCCCGGGTCACGAACTTGGACAATAAGCAAAGTCAAACCAAGCAGAGGCGATGAATTATGAAGTGTTTCTGCAGGAAAAATACCAGAGTCGGTGAGATAATGTTTGCATAAGTACGGTCAAAAGAAAGTGACAGAGGCTCACGAGCAGTTATGCATCCACGATTCCTTACTCATTGGATCCAGTCGAAGAATTCATAACATTACAATAATTGAATCGTAAATCGTAATATAGTTATGCCATCCGGGACTTAACCAGCCGTCAAAAATCTGCGGTTATCCGTAACAGAGGAAGCAAAGTTCTAATTAATACTGTTGAATTCTAAATCACAGTGTTAGACGAGAAGGCGGTGCACTTGGAACCTATCTTTCCCCCCTCGCCCGCTAGTACTGCGTTGGTGAGCGTTGCTTGGTTTTTATTTGATCAGTGGAACCACATCATGCCCGTGCGGCATATTCATCAGCGAGCATTGCACCTGACAGGTGCGGCGACCGAACCTTGAAGGCCTGACGGCTTGATCGATCATCAGGGACACTGAACGGGTAGTAAAATTTTTATCGTTGTTTGGCTGCCGGTGACCGGAAGAAGGATTTTGTTTCTCCAAGGACTTTCCAAGGACGATTAGATAATATTTACTCGTTACGGTTGAAAGCTACCGTAGAGCCAGATCTGACGTTATTGGAACCTCTCGCAACGGCCCACTTTGGCCGTGGCAAAACAGCAGAAACAAATGGCGCTATATTATAGTCTCGCTATCGGACCTTTCTGTCTTTGCGTCGGACGATTTCGGGATCTTCTGAAGACCAAAACTGGGAAGGGCACGCGGACACATCCACTGGTGTGGGGATGCAGGTAACGTGCATGCGATTGTGTTGGCTTCGTGTTGAAGCATCTTTCAACCGGCTTGGTAGGTCCTGATTCTTCGTCGTGCACTGGAACAACTATTGCTCAGATATGCGTGACACGCCCACAGGCCAACCATGCGACGAGGGAACGCATCACGAGACAAGGTATCCACCCACTTACTGTAAGTGGATATCATGATGTCGTCGTGCGACGGACTAACGCCAGAATGCTAATAGGAGTTCAATCATTAACGCGCGCTGCTTGAGTCCCCCAGGCCAACTTAACATCCGGTGGGCTTTGCGTGTAAAGGTATCTCTGGGACGGTGATATGTCTGTCTGCTATGACTGGATCACTGGATGACGGATGAATACCAGTACACTACAGCGGTCCAGCACAAACAGGTTGCGCTTCCAGGGTTTTCCCAGCTGTAAGTAATATAGCACATGTCATATCATAACCGAGGCCATCCAGGAGTCCTCACGTCGGACAAAGAGACGGTGTATATTTCTAATCGGCACTCGCAGAGGCGGCATTGACTTCTTGAATCGAGAATCAGTGTACCTTATGTCTGTGGACTTCATACTTTTACATGGGCGCCGAGGACTGGGAACGCTTGGAGTTTATCGATTGTGGTACCGCCCCTGACCACCTCAAAGATCAACATGGTATCGTTATCAGACACGACTACATCCACCACACTCGTGAGCATCACGATCGGGTAGCTGCACACGCAAACCAACGTACTGTAGGATGAATTGCTAAAGAGTCATGGAGGGTTTGGATACATGACGACCATGAAATTCGAAGGAACTGGACTCAAAAGACTTGTGCAGCATAATTTAGTACCTCCAGTTAACACACATTTGAACGAACACACTTTTAAGACGAAATGGTTCAGTTATCATCCAGCTCTTATATAGCTCACCATATGCCGGTAACCAGGAACCTTATGGCCAAGACATCGTCAGAGTAGTGCATGTAATACACATAAGTAACCATAAACTCGTGCACCTCT
Organism: Pisolithus thermaeus; assembly: GCA_024663475.1. Classification (NCBI taxonomy): domain Eukaryota; kingdom Fungi; phylum Basidiomycota; class Agaricomycetes; order Boletales; family Pisolithaceae; genus Pisolithus; species Pisolithus thermaeus. The sequence continues at coordinate 115,561 of JANFAF010000087.1, forward strand.
TGCACACAGATGTATGTACTTCACAACCGATACACCCAAGCGCCTACCAGGGTGGCCTGGTACCGCCGTATGACCGGCGACAGCGCGAACGCTAGTAAGCACCCAGAGACCTGTCAGTACCAGAAACGCAGCGACACTAGCAACGACAGCAGTCCGTCTATTGCTTCTGATGAGTCTGCGATGACTACCACGCGGAGATGGCCGCCGACTTGGCAGACCCACGCATCGTACTGGGTGTAAACAATGGAGGTGCCTTCTGCGACATGTATGAAAACGCAGCCAACGAGACCCGTATAGAGCATCCAACTCCCCCATGGCCAAGTCTTTTATAACTGTCTTGACGGACTCGAAGTCGAGCTGAGTGCATCCAAGCTGACAGCGTTCGAAGACCACACGAGAGTCCGCTTCGGCGGGTAACAGTCTACGTGTAGCAACGTGGATAGGAACGAAGAGGAAGAGTGCTGCATATGCAGAGATACTGAGTAGACTTCTTAGCTTCCGGATACGGGTGCGCGATTTGGTTAACGGCTTTTCAGACTGGGCGGCAGTGGTACCCGAGCCTGACGTAGACGGACACCTTGAAGGAGAAGATGAGTCCGAGGCGAGAGTGAGGACGACCCGCTTGACTACGCTCGACGTTACGTGGATAGCAAAGGGCAAGAAAAGCAAGTATCGTTCCCCAAATGTCGTTTGGTAGTACTTCCTTCCTAGAAGTTGCACATCACTGGTGCAAACCGATCAGCCCACTCAATCAACACACAAAACAGGTACTGACCATGACACTAGATGCTAGTCTAGATCCGCCAATGTTGGCTGCAATAGGCGCCGACAGATGTATGTATGACGATGACGAGGAAAGTCGAGAGAAATGATGGTGCAGAGCCATGCGCGAACGTTGTCAAAATAGATTCAGAGTTATCACGTACAATGGCAAAAAAAAGTAAGGTTCGGAAGATTTTCGACACTGCAACAACGATGCTTTGTTTGTGGTGTTCCTATTCTCTGAAGACACTCCTGATGACGTTGATTGTCCACAGGGTGCTCTTGTGGACGCCTAGAAAACTTTCCTTGTCACACTCCCACGTAAGGCGGCCTGAGACCAGTACTTTGGTTCCTGCTATCCTTGGAGTCCTCCCAAAGACTCCCAGCAGATGTGCCTAACCCTACCGCACCGCCTCAAGATGCCGTTCCCAGAGATGGTATTTCCTCCGAATCAGTTTAGTTCAATTCAGCCCAACCAATGGCGTTGGCTAAAACGTATTTAAAGGAGGTGCTTGTTGCGCCATAACCTTCAGGATGACGTAGTCTTTACCAGTTTCCCATTGCTTGGTACTGAAGAGACAGGTTCCTTTGTCGTTGCAGGATTCTTCGGGTCCGTGTAGAGTTGTACTGCGTACAAGTCAAGCTAAGCCCAAGCGGCTCTGCTGCTCACCGCATCGCATAACATTGAAGTCACAGCACTTCGTCGCCTTTGTCCTTAGAAACATCAATGGTATGCACACTAACGCCATCCTCCCTTTGCACCAGACCACTACTCGACGTCGTTCGGACTACATGTCACGGACACCTTGACGGCGGTGGTGCGTCTCGAGGGTGCATATACTTCGGTTCAACAGAACAAACCCACTATCGTATCTCTACTAGAGTGGAACTCCGGGTTCCCAGGTGACCATCGGGTCTTTCACTTTCGATTCTGAGCCCAACAATTTTACTAGAAGCGAGTTTATGTTGCAACTTTCTCGTTGCCAGCGAACACCAGATGACCATCGAAAAGGGCATCAACTCGTCCATATTGTAATCACTCTCGTTGGAAGGTGGAGCTGAGAAGACCATTGTTGCGCAGCATTCAAAACACTTGGTGCGTTTTCCCTTCCGTTCGACACCCTAGAAGGCGAGCTTCAGCATATCCTTTTCCCACATTCATATTCATTAGGCGATTTCCTCCGCAACGCCACTAGCGTGCGTGCTATTTCTAACGTACTCATCCCACTCACCCTCCCACCAAGTTTTTAGAGAACTCGCGGGGATATCTGACGCTATTTTCGCAGTCAGTTTCCCTAACCAGAATCACAATTACTGCATCTTGGGGCAAGTCACGATGTACTAGTGGTTTTCAAGTGCATTACAATCCACGCATCATCATTGCACCTTGGTGCTTGGCCACGGACATGCGAGCACCCACCTGTATGCTGGCTCGCTCAGAGGCCAACAGACGAATGGCCTTGTTGCGATGGCGTTCCTGAGAGAATGCGTTTATCACAAAGACGGGAAGGTAGTATTATGCGAACACTCATATGCCGTTTCGCATGGATCATGTGAGAATTTAATTGCTCTCAATGGAGGTACGGGCAATGATTCACAGTCTTTCACTTTTTCTCGTGGATATTTGCAGGCGACACAAGCTCTAAGCAAGAAACTTGGGGACCGAAGGAGGGCATCGCCTCGGAACACGTACGAGATGTATCAACTCTATTCAGCTGGAGCCCTGAGGGTACGATGTGTCGAATTACATTGGATGCACAGCTCTGACTGGAACGCTCGGACTCCCCCACTGATCAATACGATGAAAGTAATGGCGCTGGTGAGTTATGGTCGACTGGGCGATTCTTCCCCCTTTCCAGCTACTGTACTTGGACTTTTTATCTGGGACGTATTGCGTGACAGTTTTCCATATGACCCCGCTCGATTATTGGCGTTGCAACTTCTTTAGGCCGTGCTTTACGACCTCTTCGAGGACCTCGTGTATGGTGTTCTTCTGTGGACCCCCTATCTTCGTATCTGAAAATGCTTCCCACATTGGATACCCACCGTCTCTGGCTTTTCACTAGCCACCTTAGTGACCAGGAACGAGCAAATTAAGATGTTGTCTGCACCGGGGCGAAGAGCCGAGGGTGGGGTCTCGGAATATGCACCTTATTCGTACTTCCATTCGATCACATCCCTTCTTCCTGTCCACCCCCGTGGCATCATTTTTTGAAGCTTGGTGTGGGTAGGTACGACTGCTCTATCGAGAGAATCCCGCACATCAAGAAACTCTTGATATGCTAATTAGGGCTCCGCTATTGCCACTAGTCGCTCTCAGCAAACCTTGTTCATAGCGACGACTTTACGAAACTCCTGTGCGTGCGGAAAAAATATTGGAATTGTATCGTTAACATTTGCGGAATAACCTAACTGGAAATGTGCACTCAATGAAATATCGGACCGTGATACGAGAATTCCCAGGTACTGGTTCTGGCAACCAGCCATGAAATCGTATCGCATCTTGGATTCGTTCATCCAAATCTGCAACGTTCACTTCCTTGCATTCTGGCTGCAACAGTTCCAATACCACCTGGCCTGCCCTGCGTTGCCTCCTCTGCTGCCTTCACAACTTTCCACATAGTAACTTCAGGCACTGGTAGCAACGCGCTTATCAGCCATACAAGCGCTACCACCTGATCCAGAGGGTTTGCTCGCCGACAACGGCAAAAATCAGGAGAGAGATGAGGAGTGGGGGAGCGGTTTCAACAGGAGAAAGCAGGTGCGTCAGATGCATTTTAGGCATGAGTATTTTGAAGGCGATGACGACGTGGACCAAGACGACTGTCCGCTGCTGTCGGGCCCGAAGTGAAGTTCAATTTCTTTTAGAGTAGGCAAGCTCCGAACCAAACGTACCCGTGGTCGAAGCAGGGGTACGTAGAGCCAAGTGGGGCCAGTGGGAGGGAGAGTAGAAGAACCTGGCGGTCCTTCGTCGGCGAAGCCTGGGAAGACGGTGGGTAGATTAAGGTCCCGTGTGAAACCTCTGAATCGTGGTAGAGTGGGTGGACGCGCCACACATTTTGGTCCATGCTGGAAGCACTGTGGAGCCCGGAAAACCACTAGTTCAGAAAAATGCACACATTGGATTCCTATTCACTCCGTTAACTGATCCCACCGGTCGGGCTCTGCACAGTCAGTGCTCACATCAACTTGAAATGCATACTGTCAGTGCTGGATGATGTCCCACGGATAACATGACATCATATGAACATTTGCAGGACTCCCCAAACCGTTACCCATAGAACCCGACCCTCTGCGTACCCGTGGGCGTCAACCTGGGCAACCCCTTCTTATGACAGATGCCAGACGTGGCTAGTCTTGAAAGGCGGAAGTGCCAAATATAAGTCAGTAATTACGGGTTCATGAGGAATGTCAGTCGATATTCGTGAGATATCAACTTTAGAGGTCTTCAAGGCTAGGACTCAAGAACCAAGCAAGGGTGTGACGGTAGCAGGGGCACATGCAGCACGTGAGAAGATAGCAAGGATATGCAGAGGTATCAGGGTAGGGTTTCCTGTGGCACAGCGCAGTGGCAGGGATGGGACAGAGTACTTGGAGAGGAATAGCTGGAATGTTGACTATGGTGAGATCGGATGGCAATCCAGAAGGACATGTTGGATGCTAAGGCTTCTGAGATAAGCGCACAGACAGCTCAGACCTCCACCTGCCAAGGAAGATGTAATTTTTCTTGATTTGATAGTATTGCCCGTAGGCCAGCTAGCTAAGGGGTCGCGGATGTGAGCTCCGGGACTGCGGGGTAATCATGCAAGGGGGGAGCGCAAGGTCCGAGTTAGCCTTCATCCGATCGGTGCTGTCACAGGGCTGTGGTCATTCATATTGAAGGTTGGTAAGCAAGGAATCTGCAAAGTTTACCCGACCTAGAGTTTATGGGCTGTGGCGTTACTTAACACAAGCCTGCAAGTGCAATGCTGTCATGTATGCCACATTTTCTCCACTTGTGTCCGAACACATGCTGAATATAATATCTCTAGCCATTATATACGAGACGGAAGTTAAGTAAGAGATATCAGTGTAAGATCATTATGAAAGCACTGTAAATGAAAAGACAAGATTGAGTACGGAATTCTAGAAAAGTCTTACTTCGGTGTACTCCTCCAGTCGAGAAGTATCCAGCTAGAAAGTTGGACCTCTTGGTGACAGGTATCATCGAAACCCCCTAGAGCTACAACAGTGCGGAAACTCGCTTGGAGTCTGCGGTGTTCTGCTGGTCGGTGAATGTTTATTGAAGCTGAAGCTGAAGCGCTGAAAGTTCATCGAAGTTAGCAGATATCCACACATGAATAAAACTTCCCTCGGCCTGGGTCCTATAATAGGATTAGTCAGGGGACCTATTACATTACTCCAGGACTTCGGTACCTGCCACTGACATTCGAGGCACCACCTGTTTTATATATTGCCTTCTAAAGTCAGATGAAATCGCGTCGCCATATTATCGCCCATCCGCAGTTGGATATCATACCATGATATCATGGACAACGGAACGCCAGAGGAATTCATGATCAACATTTTATTGTTTAATGTGCGTGTGTGCGAGCCCTCCAGGCCGACTTAACATCCAGCGGAGATTCGCTTATAAAAACATCTCTCTGGGACGAGACTGTCTGGTCATTATGACTGGATATCGTTAGTCGTCGGACAGATGCCAGAGTGCTACATTGGTCCAATCCTAAACAGGTGTGTTCATTGGTTGTGTGCCCGGAGTTTCGCAAACTGTTGGTAATGCAGCACGTCTAACACCTTATCGGAGGCCATCCAAGAGGCCCCTGCATCGGGTAAACGAATGGTATGTATTTTCTAAGCCCCATCATTGAAGGTAATTAACTTCTTGAATCAAGAACCAGTGTACCTGTTGTCCGTGGACTTTGTGCCTTCACACAGATCCCGAGGGCTGGGAGTGCTTGGAGCTTATCAACTGCGGTACGGCCCCTGACCACTTCAAAATTCAGCATGGTATCACAAATATGGGACGCGAAATTGAGATAGTCTGTGCGTGGCAGGTCTGCGGATGCCACGTTACCAGGCATAATTACATCCGTCACGTCCGTGAGCATCACCTCGGACACCACCGGGTGGCTGCTCACGCAAACCAACCTGCCCTACGGCCAAGAGGGTGAATCGTGCAACCATCATGGAAGGGAGGGGAACGTGACTGCCATGAGATCCGAAGGTGCTGGATGCGGTGGAACGGCATAATTTGGTACTTCTGGTCACCAGCTGTCGTACAGCTCACAGCGATTAACTCGTACGTCCCTAACATGGCTGGGCGCCACGAAGGATGTATGTACTTCACGACCGATATATCCATTTATACGGACGCCGAGGCCCGAGAACACTCGGAGCTCATCAGCTGTGGTACTGCCAGGCGGAGATGGCCGATCTGGTAAACCCACGCGTTTCCTGACGTACCATGTGTAAATGGCGGATGCAGCTGTGCGGCTTCTGCAGCATGCACGAGTACGCAGCTTATGGGCTCCGTATAGAGAATTCGACTCCGCTATGGCCACGTCTTTATAGCTGTCTTGACGAACTTGAACTCGAGCTCGGAAGAGCCAGGTGTGTCCAAGTTGACGTTGCTCGAAGACCATGCGAGAGCGTCTACTTTAGTAGGTAAGAGACAATGTGTAACGGCATGGGTAGGGACAAAGAGGAAGAGTGCGGTGTATGCTGAGATACTGAGCGGGTTGGTCAGTTTACGGATGCGAGCGCGGGGTTTGGGTATGGGCGGCTTTTCAGACTGCAGGGCGGTATCCACGTCTGACGTAGACAGACGGCTTGAAGGGGAAGATAAATTTTAGGCAAGAGTGAGGACAACTCGCTTGACCACGGTCGACGTAATGTGGATAGCGTAGGACAAGTGTCATTCTCTGAATGTGGTTTGGTAGTACTCCCTCCCTAGAAGCCGTATACCTAGAGGCCCAAACCGAGTCAGCCTACTCAACCAACGCACGAAACTGGGTAACTGACATGACACTGTACGATAGTCCAGATCCGCCGTTGTTGGTTGTAGTAGGCACCGAAAGATGTGTAACAAGGAAAGTGGAAGGAAATGGCTCCAAGCCATGTGCGAGTGTCGTCAGAATGGACGATGGAGTCATTCCTCGTTCCCATTGCCTGATGCTGGTAATATGGGTTCCTTTGTCATTGTGGGATTCTCTGGGTCAATGGTAGTACAAGTCAAGCCTGGAAAGAAACGAGCGTCAGCGTACAAAAGAGACAGACCAAGTTGAGTCAGTGGCAATGAACTCTGGTTACACACCTCGCCTTCCGACCGCTACCTGGTCAGTGACAATGGCGCAGGACTATTCGACAGCACCGCCCGGGACTGTAGATTGCAGTACACCGTCTGTTGGAAATATTGATAGCCCGTTACCGGTTATCGTTGAAACACATGTGATTGTTGTTCTAAGAATAGTTGTTCCATACTATTCTGATATGTTCTATTCTCCCGGATTACCGGTTGACACGTTCCTAGTAGAAAGACAGAGTCGTACCTATATGGAAGGTGCTCTTACATACAAATATGGTAGTTCTATCGAAGGTGCAGACACACCTGGTCCGTGCGCACCATAGAGGTATATATACCCTGTAGGATATACCACAGGATGTAAGGACAACAACGTGAAGCCAAATACAGAGCTCACTCTATATCATCCTCACTCAGAACTACGTTCCTACCTACCAAGACCAACACCAACTGAAACCCTAAAGGCAAGTGCTCTGCCATATTGCCCTTGAGTCCACAATCCTCTGCGCAATAGGTTATGAGCCCCGAGTAAACGGGTGCTTATCGTCTAACGGACAATAGATCATTGAGGAAGACGTTCGTCATTGACTATGCCGTTGAATGGACCTGAAGCGCTAGGTTGGGCGTTGGCCACCTTGATGCTTTCGTTCATTCTAGGCGTTTGTCAGGCGGTCTATGTCGTCAATACGGTCGGAGGTCCTTTTAATCTCGCGCTGGTTTTGTCTACTGTGATGTGGGGTACTTTTTTAGGCATCCCTATGTGGCATGGCATATATTCCTCCTATCAGGAATATCGTATTCTCTTGGGGCGCTATCAGCAACTGCGCATTCGTGTCGGTGTCCTTGTTGAGGCCAGAAATCTGGAACCTCCTCGGATAACCCCGCCTTCTTACGAAGCACACGAATTTCGGGATCTGGACTATCAATCTGATCTTGATCCAGTCCCTCGGTATCCTTTATCTCCTCCGCCTTACATGCTTAATCTCCCTGTTAATCAAAGGGAGATAAATGTTCACGAGCATTACGTGGACTGGCCCCAACAACTTATTGGGCCTGGTGCTTATCATGAGAATCCGGTTGCTCCCGATTTGCTCAGAGGCCATCCCAATGACCTCCTAGAGCTTCTTCCTTCGACTCCTGATGGGGATGACGAGGATCCGAACCGGTTAGCCGAGTTCGATCTCTTGTAGTTGCGTCCTTTTCATCATCTCCTCTCGAGTTCATTATCTGACGCACATTCTGGTATCCAGATGTCCGCTGTCATCGTCAACCGGAACGCACTTATTACCAAGCCTGTATTACCTTCCCGACCTTTCCCTATTGCGGTTGAGCGTGAGACCGCCATCGCTTTAGAGAAAGTGAGTACGACGGAAGAGTATTCACACGCAAGGTACATCAAGCATGTAATAGGATATACCGAAGCCCTTTACCATGAAAATGCCAACCACTGGAGACGAGTAGCCTACGGAGATCACGAGAAACCCTTTTTCTTACGAACACCATCGCAAAATTCCGTCGTCCCCGCTATCGCCATGGAATATTCTTGGTCGATCTTAAAACGACCTGACGACTACGACTTCTCCTCACCTTTCTATGACCCGCGCATACACGTGTCTTTCCATTCCTATCTTGTCGACTGCCTTCCAAAGCTTTCTCCTGCATCAACTCCGCATGCCATCGCTAATTTTAACGGTGTAGATATTCCATCGTTCACATATGAAGATCCGTCCATCCATACCATTCCCGCTTTCACGCTCACCAACGACATCTTCTTCTACTTCAAAGGAAGAGTCCACCCGTTCTACAACTTCCAGGACTTTGCCGGATTCATCCCCTCTCTTTGGGTTTGGAACCGCCATCTGGAACGCACTTTCCGAGGATCTTGGAATTCCGATAAAACAACCCTCGAGTGCACGCCCGGATATCTCCGGAATCGGACAAAGAACGGTGAACAGCGAAGAGATCCTAAAGTCGTATTATCGTTACAGGATCTTAAAAACAGTATCTATCTGGAGCGGAAAGTATGGTATGACGAAGAATCTCAAAAACTTAATTGGAGATCTGATGGCAGAATTACGCGATGGGTCTTATGGCCCAGCAAGTCGACAATTTTATTGGACTTACAACGAGAAATGGACAAAGGTGATGGAAAAGATCTGTTCTCTAGGCCCTCCAGAGGACTCTATTCCAGACATCGTCAACGAGCACATGCGAACCGTGCTGCCAAGAATTTATCCGCTTCCAGGAAATTATCCTGAACCATATGCCGGATACGGACGAACTGGATATCACTTTAGCGATGTAACAGATATGCCTTTTGTAAATGCCTTTCAGCTCATGTGCCATAAAAGTCAGCGATATAGTCAGTTCATTCTCCCCTACTCCATTGGTATCCATGGAGGTGTAGCGTTAAGAGATGAACGAACTACATATTCGCTCCATGAAATCGGATATCCACATCTATTGGCATACCACTATTTCGAAGAGTTGGATTTCCACAACTTCGAAAAGCTGAATTTAGACAAAAGGCGCTATATTAGAAAAGGGAACTCTACTCCGAGACAAAAACAAAACCCACGGTCTTCTGGAAAAACCAAGAAGCGTAGAAAAAGGCCTTCACAACGCCAACGACTGTCCTTCCATCGCGCAGCACTGGAAACCACTGCTAGCGATCAGGTTCTTGACGACATACTAATTCTAGAGTTTTTCTAGTCTTACTATGGCCGATCAAAAGGAAATCTCAGCCTCCAAGAACATCCCACGTCTCAATGGCTCTAATTATTCCTCTTGGAAAGCCATGATAAAAGGATATTTCCTGACCCTTGATGTCTGGAACATCGTAAATGGACTGGAAACCTGTCCTGACCGAGCAATAGCCGCAAATGCCGCTGCTGTAAAAGCTTGGGACACCAAAAATAGCCGAGGAATGGGCACAATTCTGTTATATTGTGACCCAGTTATATCCGTATCTTTGGAAAACAAAGATACCGCTTATGAAATGTGGACCATGCTGCAAGCATCTTATGGAGCCCCTACTGCAGTTTCCGCCTACACGGACTTTTTGAGACTTCTCAAAATTCGGATCAACCCTTCTGACGACTTGGGATCCAAGCTCGCTGAAATAAACATGATACTTGGTTCGCTTGCAACCCAAAACATAACTTTATCCGAACCAGTCCAGTGTATGATGCTTTGCGGAGCCTTTACAGAAAAATGGGGAGCTGGTCCCACCAATATTTTATCCTCGGTTAAAACCCAAGACCTTAAAATGGCAGACGTCGTTCCAAGACTTAAGGAGTTAGCGTCACACCGTACTGGACAGTCCAACCTGCCAAAATTAGAAACAAATAATGCCGAAGCCGGTTCGTCAAGAATTTCATCACAACCACTCATCAACCATCTCTCGAAACCGCCGCATTGCCGGAAATGCCGTGGAAATCACCCTACGGAACAACATATTGACAGGCAGCAGAATGCCAGAGGAAGAGGCAGTTTTAGAGGTCGAGGAGGATTTCCACCACGGAGTGGAACTCCATATCCTCCCCAAAATCAACAACAACAAACTCAAGGACACTCTAAGGGAAAGCAACGTGCACGTCGATCTCGTGGTCGTGGTCGTGGTCGTGGCAGGTTTGCCACAGCAGATTACACAGACGAACCTGAGGAATCCCAGGATTTCGATCAATATGACCAATACGACGGACAATATGATGAAGGCTATGAGTCTTATCATATAAACTTGCAAAACAGTATCGACGATGCCTCCCGCTTTGAGGAATTTAATGACGAAATAACTCCTGTCCCGATTCTTCACAACGAAGAATCTAACACAGTTGAGTATGTTGATGAAGCTCTTCCCGGAACTGTTGTTAATCTGCCTTGCCAATGTGATATGTGCCTTTGAACAGTATCCCGACTATGTCTACGGGTACTACCGGATCTGGCCACACAACATGGTCTTCAAACTATGGAGAGGAGGAGATGGACATCTGCTGACTATGGAAACCAAGTCAATGAGTCCTCCCACACCGATCCTAGTGTTGATAGATCCAGAAGTGGAATGGAAGATACCTCCACACACGGCACTTATAATGAGAGAAAGGAATATGTACAAAGCATTTGTAAAAAGGTTAAGGGATCTAGGCGTAACCGTCCTAGAGTAACGGTATCCTTACAAAATTTTCATGCTTCGGTAACCGAACATGAATATCCCAAACCTGTATGCTATATACAACTTCCTGATGATTACGAACCGGACCCTACAATAGAGGGTGCATCTGGCTTTTCCTACGGTGTTAATGATGATGTTTTTGACACTTATCCTTGTGATTTGGAAACCAATCACGTCATCAGGAGGGAATCTAAAAATTGTATGTGGATGTTAGACTCGGGATGCACTAATCATGTGACCCCTTGTCGAGCTGACTTTATGACTTATAAGTCTTTTCCTAAACCAGCTTTTGGACATACCGCTGGACATGAACCTGTTAAATTATACGGAAAGGGGACCGTTGTATTAAAGTTGGAATCCAACAACTACCTGACACTACGAGATGTAATTCATGGAGACTTCTCCAAATGCCTGTGTTCATGAAACCAACTCTTGAAGTCTGGATACAAGAGTTACGCAACGAAAACGCACGAGGTGATCCGTACTCCCGATGGTCGTGAAGTCCTCAAGGCGACATGCTTGTCTACTTCACGGTTGCACTGGTTCTATGGAGTTCCTGTCCATTCCTCCAGCGCCTTTAAGACCGTAGACCTAGGGACTACTGAATTGGATAAATATTCCCTTTGGCATAATTGCCTTGGACATCCAGGCATTTCTGTTATCAAAAACTGTTCTCGCCATGTTTCCGGATTTCCTGCTGAGCTAATTGCGAAATCCTTACCCATTTGTCGAGGATGTACATCTGGCAAGATGTCCTCTGATCCTTTTCACGGCTCTTCTAAACGAGCTTCTGCTCCGTTGGAACTTGTTCATGCCGACCTACTCGAACTGCCTGTTGAGTCTTATTATAGAGCGCGATACGTCTTTACCCTCCTTGATGACTACTCCTCTTTTGGCTTTTGCCTTTATCTTCACCTCAAATCCGACACTTTGTCCCGCTTTCACGATTGGTTATCCATCGTTGAACGACAAACTGGACGTCTTTTGAAGACCTTCCGTTCGGATCGAGGGGGAGAGTTCATGGGTAATGAATTCAAAACGCTCCTCAACTCCAAGGGTATTGTTCATGAATTATCCATTGCGGACCAACCACAACAAAATGGTCAAGCTGAACGTTTCAATCGTACTATTCTTGAAAAGGCTGGATCAATCCGTCATCATGCCTGTGTACCCAAACGATATTGGAACTTTGCCTTCGACACCGCCCTGCATGTTTATAATCGAACTCCATTGCGGAGATCCCTTTGGAAGACACCATGCGAGTTGTTCCTAGGCAAAATCCCCGACATATCATACTTCTGAGTCTTTGGATGTTTAGCCTATGTTTGGATCCCCAAAGATCAACGGAAAGATAAACTGGAACCTCATGCCTTGGAAATGGTTTTCCTTGGCTACAAACCTAATACGAAGGGATATCGGTTCCTACATGGCCAGAAAGTTATAATTGCAAGAACCGCAAAGTTTGCTGAAGAAGTTTTTCCTTTTTGTAGTACGGATAAAGGAAAGGAACACAAATCCGATAACTCAGACCTTATCCCTGTGACGAACTGTTACGCCCCGACCATGTGCCTGCCGTTTCCAACGTCGAGTTCCTCATGCGCACCTTCGGACTCCCCGCTGTCGTCCTCGTCGTCACCACCATTGTCGCCTTTCTCGTCGCCTTCCGCGTTGTCGGCCGCCGATCGGCCGACGTCTACTTTTGGTAACCGCCCAACCGGTTACGACCTACCTTTGTCAGCTTCACCCGATGTCATGTGTCCCCTCAACGGGTCTACGTTCAACTTCCGTTACGTATTTCCTTTCTTCGATGACTCATTCTTCTCTTCGCTCCGTATGACTCATCTTGTTTACTTCTGTTATACTGTAGCTGCGCCTATGTTGCGCATTGTTGCCACTCTCGCCTGCGGCCCCACTATGGGGCCTTGGCTCCCCTTTCTGTTTCCTTGTTGTCAACCTGACTCGTGTACGATACTTACTCCTTTTCCCGTTGGAGTCTCCGTTCCTCTTTGTTTGGGCTAACAGCCCCTCTTACTGTACGTATATAAGTCACTAGGGACCCTTTGTACTTCCCTAGCTTTTATCTACCTTGCAACTCGCTTCATATATTTCCATTCTTTGGGAATACGTGTGAATGCGACCAAGGGTGCTTAAGGTAACTACACACCGAGGTACTTCAGAACTGCGTCCTCCTCTCTACACCATTCTTCGGTGCTACACGACTCAGCCGCCGTTCTTCGTATTGCCGACTCGACACCTATACCTTTATTGGGTATCTACGGGCCTCATCGGCATAACAAAAGATAAAAGCTCTAGTTGCAGCTGTGACCGTTCTTCGGACACGACGCCTGCTTAACTCCTCAATATCAACATCATATTACAAGTTTGGCCATTCTTTGGCCTGAAGAACTTTAACGCTTTCAGGGCACGCACCTGACTATTCTTTAGTCTAACGAGACGTGTCTAGCCATCACTCTACATTCTCATCTACTCCCTATCGACTGCCCACAGTGTCGTCTAGACCGCCACTGCCGCCTCCTCCTTCGGATACTAATCCTTGGTCGCTTAAAGGCAAACGCCGCGCCGCTCCCGAACCCACACCTCGGAAGATATCTGGTCGCAAGCCTACCGGCAGTCCCTACGAACGACACTACCCCGATCAACCAAGGTCTCCTCCTCCATCGTCCTCCCTTCGCAACCCAGCTCTGCTTGGTGCTTACCGAGACAACGACCCGGAGTCAGAAACCGACAACGAACCTTTAACCTTCAACGACAAATCCGAACTAGGATCCGTAGTCGGAGACACCCACGTACCTGACATAGACGAAGAGAATCTCATCCACGTCATGTCGCACGCTACAGAAGCCCTTAATATCGGAACTACGTCCGGTTCTGGGCAGGAAGCCGGGAAGCCCTCTACTGGACCGACGCCGCTCTTCACCCGCGAGCCTACTGCTCAAGAGATAGAAGAAATCCGCGCTCGGTTCGCTGCTATGCTACCCCGCATTGACGAACGGCCTAACGGGGGCCGCGAGTTCAATCTCAATAAACCCCGCACGTATGACGGCAACCACGACTCTTTCTTCACGTGGATCACACAGATCAAGGGCTACTTCCAAATCAACCACCATGTCTACAGCACCGACCACCTACGTATCGGTCTAACGTTATCTTTCATGACTGAAGGGTCAGCCGCCGCCTTTGCCAAAGTCTATATCAACGAACATGACTGTCGTGGCCGGCTCACGTATCAAGACTCGTGGGACGAATTTGAAGCGAAGCTCAGAAGCACTTTCGTTTCCGGAAACCCGGAACATAAGGCCCAAATCGAGTTGGTAACCCTCTCTCAAGGCAACGACCCCTTCGAGACCTATGTATCCCACTTCCTTTCCGTCTTCAACCGAACTGGCTATAACGACGACAACTTCAACGGATCAATATTCTTTGGCCAAGGTTTGAAGAAGGAAATTCGTGATTGGGTTCTTGACCACAAAAACCCTACCACGGTCTCTGAATGGATCGCCTACGCTGGTCAAGCAGTTAGCAAGATCGAACAGAAACGCGTCCTCGACAAAAGGCGAGTCGCCGACACTGCTACCCGTTATCAATTCCCAGCCCGCTCTTCTCGCGACCCTAACGCTATGGACGTCGACAAGAAACGTTCCGTCAACAAGGGAAAGAAGAACGTATGCCTTGTGCGGTGCTATAACTGCTCCGAAGAAGGACATTTCAGCAAGGATTGTCCTAAGCCGAAGAAGAAAGGAGTAAAAGATGCTGCCGCCGATGATGAAGATGATCCTAAAGAGGATCTGAAGTCTTCCGAAGCTAAGTCCAAAAAGGATTTTTAGAGGGACGTTCCGAGTCATCCTCGTACGGAACGTCTAACAAGAAACATGTATTGACTGCTCGAGTTTCCTGTAACACTATTGCAGATGAATCAGAAATGTGCGCGCGATCAATTTACGGAACTCTCGAACTGCTCAACTACGGAAATGCGAGGGTCTGGGCCACAATCGACTGTGGCGCTGAAGTAAACCTTATAGGAGCAGGGCTGGTGACCAAGTTATGCCTACGGACCTACCCGGTCAGGAAGCAATGGCGGATTACGGCTTTTGACGGTACCGTTCAATATACTGTCACGAAGAAAGTCTTTCTAAAATGCAGGAACCGCGTCAAACCGATACACGAGTTCCAGATGCTGTGCTATGTTGGTCCAGTCGAAAAGGATCGCGTGATCCTAGGAATGCCCTGGCTCAGAAAGGAGATGCCGGTTATTAACTGGCGAACTCATAGGGTGGTTGGATGGGGTGGTTCCCCGAACGAGCAACCGCCGAAGAAAGAAGTCGATGAACATGAGGTCAAGAACGCCTCTGTAGGTCGCACAACTATCTCGACGCAATTAGAGGTCAACGCCGGACCTCACGAAATTCCGGACCTTCCTAAACATTTCAGTGAGTTCTCCGAGGTCTTCTCCGAAACAGACATTCCATTGCCCCACTTCCGACCGGGGCTCGATCACGAAATTAAAATGAAGGAGGACTTCCGAAAGGAGAATAAGACGCTGATGAAGAAGGCGACGCTCTATCCAATGTCGCCAGAGGAAAGGAAGATTTTAGATGAGTTTATTGACGAAAATCTGCAGTGCGGCAAAATCGTACCATCGGACTCACCGGTGTCAGCCCCGGTGTTCTTTGTTGGGAAAAAGGACGGAACAAAATGGTTGGTACAAGATTATCGTTATCTCAATTCTCATACCATCCACGACTCCTACCCGCTTCCAAATATCCCGCAATTGGTTGACGAACTCTGTGAATCAAAGTATTTCGCCAAGTTCGACGTACGATGGGGTTTCACCAATGTTCGTGTGAAACCAGAAGACCAGTGGAAGGCGGCGTTCCTCACGCCAAAAGGGCTCTATGAGCCAACGGTGATGTTTTTCGGCCAATGTAACTCACCCCCTACGTTCCAGCGCTTTATGGATACCACCTTCGGTAGCCAGATGCACAAACGACAACTGTGCGCTTACATGGACGACGTAGTGGTTCACGCCAAAACTATCCCGGAATTACGCCAGTACGTTAAGGAATTCCTTACCATGTGCAAAAGGGAACGCCTTCGACTCAAGATCGCCAAATGCGTCTTCGAAGCGGAAGAAATCGAGTTCCTCGGTATGAAAATATCCCAAGGAAACGTACAAACCGTTTCGATTAAAACTGACGCTGTCGAGTCTTGGCCGACCCCGCACAATCTCCGAGACGTAAGATCCTTCCTGGGATTTTGCAACTTCTACCGCAGATTTATCCCGTCTTTCTCGCAACTGGGGAGACCGTTACATAACCTCTCTAAAAAGGACGTTCGCTGGAGGTGGGCCGATGAAGAAAATTCCGCCTTCGAGAAGATCAAACGCCTGATGTGTTCCGCACCGGTCCTTCAAATCCCCGACCACCGAAAACCATTCGCTCTCTTTACGGATGCGTCAAAGGTCGGAACCGGCGCTGTTTTAGCACAGAAGGGACCGGACGATGAATGGCACCCCTGCCATTTTTTCTCAGAATCGCTTAAAGGCGCGGAACAACGATACCAGGTGTTTGATCTGGAAATGCTAGCTGTAATTCGTGCGTTGGATGCGTTCAGACATTATCTGATCTCCCCAGTTACCCCTACGGTGGTCTTTACGGACCACAAGAATCTCACTTACTGGCGACATCCACAAAAACTTACTCCACGACAAGCACGATGGCTAGACACGCTTCAAGGCTACCCGCTGATGTTTTCCCACCAGCCTGGCAAACTTATGGGCATACCGGACGCCCTGTCGAGACGACCTGATTACGGTGAAGAACCCGCTGTCACCGCTGCTGCCCTACCCGAAGCCTTGTGGCTTGACGGGGGGGTGAATTTCGACCAAAACGACTCCGTTCCGCACGACACCGCCACAAAAGCTTCGGAAGCACGCCGCACGACGGAAAAGCAAAAGGACGCTCCGGGCAAAAAAGGGGTCTATCTAATTTCGCAAGAAGTGTACGAACGCGCCATGAGTGACACGCCAAAGGATGACACTCTTGCCGACACAAACCCCGGTGTACAAAAGCAAGCAGACGGTACGAAACGATACAAACAACGTCTATACGTTCCCCCGAAGGCTCGCAAACAATGCCTTCATGATAACCACGATCATCCGTCTGCCGGCCACCCTGGAGTAAAGGCGATGACGAAGAAAATGAATCAAGAAATGTGGTGGCCAGGAATGTGGAAAACAATAAGAGAGTACATATGAGGATGCCTGGTCTGCCAGGCAAACAAGGTCGTAACCCATCCAATAACCCCTCCGGTAACGCCAAACGACACACCGACGACCCCGCTGCCCTTTCAACAAATCTCGATGGATTTAATCACTGATCTTCCCGAGTCTGAGGGATATGATTCCGTCCTTACCATCGTCGATCAAGGGCTTACCAAAGCGGCTGTGTTCGTTCCGACAAACAAAACCGTCGACTCCGTAGGCCTCGCCCGATTGTTCCAACGGAACATCTATCAGCGGTACGGCCTTCCGCAGTCGGTGATATCTGATAGGGGCCCGCAGTTCGCCTCGGCGTTTATGAAAGAACTCTACAAGTCCCTCGGCATCCGCAACAAACTCTCTACCGCATACCATCCACAGACTAATGGAGAAAGCGAACGCATTAACCAGGAACTGGAAACTTATCTTCGCTTCTATTGCGCCGAACTTCCTAATTCATGGGCTCGAAGGTTGCCTGACGCCGAATTCGCTCACAATTCCCGCGTTCATTCGGTACACGGCAAAACCCCCTTTTCCCTCCTCTACGGCTATGACCCTGCTCCTTATCCGGCGGTACGCGTCACCTCGGCTCCATCGGTGGACGAACGTCTCCAGTCTCTAGCCGCTAACCGTGACGCAGCTCAGGCGAGTCACAAGTCAGCACAGGAACTGATGCGCTCTAGATCTAAAGGCACCTATGAACTGCCGAAAGTCGGAGATCAAATGTGGCTCGACTCCGGAAATCTCCGAATGCAAGGGCAGTCGGCGAAACTCGAACCCTGACATCTAGGCCTGTTCAGGGTCACGGGGTTAATCTCGCCCGTGGCTATTCGGTTGGAGCTCCCGCCCACTTGGAAGGTACATCTGGTTTTCCATGTTTCCCGTCTTTATCCTTATATGGAAATGGACGAGTACGGAAGCGCTCCACCGCCCCCGTTGCCTGATGTCGTCGATGACGAGGTAGAATGGGAAGTGGAGGCTATACTCAATCACAGAAGCCAAGGGCGCAGAAAGGGGCGTGAGTACTTGGTTAAGTGGGCCGGTTTCCCGCATTCGTCAAATACCTGGGAACCGGAGGAACATATAAAGGACCACGCCAACGAGGTCCTCGAACAATACAAGCTCGCGCGCCGCCTTCACTAAATGTCCAGCCCTCGCTCTATCAACTCTGAGAACATCGGTTCTGACTATTTCTCATATGACGACGCTACCCTCGAATCCGTCCTCGCCGCCGACCTCATGGAGGTCTCCCCACCGTCTACCTCGAATGCCGTCGCCGGTCCATCTTTGACACAACGTGAATTCCTCGCCCCAGCTTCCACCGGAGCTTCAAGCTCCTCAGACGATCAGACTGCCACATACGGTCAACCCCTTCCTGACACCTCCGCCTTCCGCCCTCTCGGAGGGCTCTCGATACACCGCACCAAGCCGAGTAAGGGCAAAGCCCGACAACGCACCTCGACACTGCTGCCCTCCGTCCCAATCGCCGATCGTCTCACAACCGCCTCCCACGACAATGGACCTACGTCCAAACAACCTGACCTTACAAGACCGTTACCCCCTCTACCCATCGCCAGCTCCGTTCCACGCGAGCACGTACCAGCAGGTCCCGAACCTCCCGTCGCTCCCGAGTCACCCATCCCTGGGGCATCCATCATGGAGCCCATGACATCTCAATTCTTCGACTATTGTTGGTTGCTTACGAAGTACAACCCAGGGGACCCACTCGTCGGGGTCTCACGAGAACAAGAGCAACGTCTACGGTTGCTGTGTCAAATCTTCCGAGGATCAGACGTAGTTGTGTCATATGTCCCTAAGTTCCTTGACATCACCGTCCGCGTCCCTGACTCCACAGGAAATGCCTCGTTCCTGGAGAACACCCTTACCGCCGCAATCTCGGCTATGGGGGACGTACAGCATGACGTCGTCAAGATCCTGCATGAAGATCTTGGGCCGCTTGTGGCCAGCTCCTTTCGTAATGCAACAACCAATAGATCCGGAGGATCTGGACTGGATATCCTATGCCAAGTGGCTCTTGCTACAGAGGCAGGACGATCGGGGGTCCATCGAACAAACTCACCACTGCCCAGTGAATGGGCTCGCTACCAGACATCGCCATGGACCGCCCCTCTCGACGACGGAGACCGAAAGACTGGCGATGTTAACCCAACAGGGGTTCCTCTCTCTCAATCAACGGCTGCAACGCCTGATAAAACCAAGGAATCGAAGGAACGAGCGGAAGAGGAAATTCTCCACCGAGCCGCCCTTGTCCTGACCCGACACTCTACCACCGACGCCGCATTATCCGACTGGATCACGTTCCTGGACAAGTCGTGCGAAGATGCCTGGGGAATCGCCGGGTTAAAACCCTACAACGCAGTACACGTCCGAAACTTAATCCTGTCGGCTCCTTTCATCGCCCTGGAGACTGATGAAAAACTCCATTTCTATTTAGGCAGACGTGTTCAGGTTCCGGTAGATCATCCCCTTCGTCCTTTCGCCTGCTATGACTGCGGCTACCTTGGCCATTGGTCTTGCGGCCATGGGTCAGGCTCTCGCTGGACGCTCCCTGAGCATGCGTCCATACTCTACCCCTTCGCTCCCAACCGGGGTCAACCTTCCGCTTCCCCAGCTCCCTCGATGTCCTCCTCGGGTCGTCGTACGTCCTCGCCCCACGTCCCCCGTCGTCAACCTCGTCGACCAGGAGCTCGACACTCTTGAGGGGGGGGTGATGTTACGCCCTGACCATGCGCCTGCCATTTCCAACGTCGAGTTCCTCGTGCGCGCCTTCGGACTCCCCGCTGTCGTCCTCGTCATCACCACCATTGTTGCCTTTCTCGTCGCCTTCCGCGTTGTCGGCCGCTGATCGGCCAACGTCTACTTTTGGTAACCGCCCAACCGGTTACGACCTACCTTTGTCGGCTTCACCCGACGTCACGTGTCCCCTCAACGGGTCTACGTTCAACTTCCGTTACGTATTTCCTTTCTTCGATGACTCATTCTTCTCTTCACTCCGTATGACTCATCTTGTTTACTTCTGTTATACTGTAGCTGCGCCTATGTTGCGCATTGTTGCCACTCTCGCCTGCGGCCCCACTATGGGGCCTTGGCTCCCCTTTCTGTTTCCTTGTTGTCAACCTGACTCGTGTACGATACTTACTCCTTTTCCCGTTGGAGTCTCCGTTCCTCTTTGTTTGGGCTAACGGCCCCTCTTACTGTACGTATATAAGTCGCTAGGGACCCTTTGTACTTCCCTAGCTTTTATCTACCTTGCAACTCGCTTCATATATTTCCATTCTTTGGGAATACGTGTGAATGCGACCAAGGGTGCTTAAGGTAACTACGCACCGAGGTACTTCAGAACTGCGTCCTCCTCTCTACACCATTCTTCGGTGCTACATGACTCAGCCGCCATTCTTCGTATTGCCGACTCGACACCTATACCTTTATTGGGTATCTACGGGCCTCGTCGGCATAACACGAACCAAGAACCAATACAAACTAACGTGCCTACCAACGATGATTGGATGGATAATGGGCCTGATCAGCCAATGGACGAGACACCCCAATCTCGACCACAAACTCCAAACAATGATAATGACCCACCGCGGAATAATGGTGAAGGTGACCAGGATGCAGGAAATCCGCATATACCACCAAGGGAATTCCCACCAAGGGCAAATCCGCGTACTGATCGAAATGCACCACAAATAAGAGATGAATGGGTGCAACATCCTCATAGACCCTTTAATGTACCTGCTGAACCTAAAAGACCTCTTGTTATTGCTCGTGAAAATCCGAGAGTTCCTCGAATAAGAATTCCTCCACGACGACCTGGAAATGTTTATGGAGAACGTAGAGATCCGGTCGAAATCGAAAAGGAGATTCGAGAGAAACGAGATGCTATTCACAAAATGGTTGACGATAGCATTCAAGCTATCAAGCAAAAGCATCCTCAGCGGGATCCACCTCAAACAACAGAGGAAACACAACAACCAGAAGCAGGACCTTCGCATTTTCCGGAAGCACAAACCGATGAGACGAAAGAAGCCTCATTCGTGATATTATTAGCTGCGCGAATTAAACAAGCTCCGGAACAGTTTAGGGATGTGTTAAAACTCCCGAAAGCTGAACAAACCCTTTGGTTTGACGCCATGAAGGATGAAATTAAATCGATCGAAGAAAGAAAAGTTTGGACGTTAGTGGATCCTCCTCCAGGACGTAAATTGGTCAAATCAAGATGGGTCTACGCTATCAAAAGCGATGGTCGTCACAAAGCCAGACTAGTAGCAAAAGGCTTTACTCAAGAGTATGGGATAGACTTCGAAGATACTTTTTCCCCGGTCGCACGCTTTGAAACAGTGCGAATCCTCCTAGCTCACACAGCGCAGCACAACTGGGAAATTGAAGCATTAGACGTGAAAACTGCCTTCTTATATGGCAAGCTAGATGAGGAAATCTATATGGAACAACCAGATGGATTCAAAGTCAAAGGTCAAGAGCACAAAGTTTATCGGTTGCTGCGAGCACTATATGGCTTGAAGCAAGCAGCACTCTCGTGGAACAAAGAACTGCATCAATCACTCCTTCGGATGGGCTTCCTCCGATCAAAAGTCGATGCCAGTGTATATTATTACCAATCGAAAGCCGGAATAGTAATATTCTTGGTTTATGTTGACGATGGACTGTTCCTTGCCTCACACAAGAATTTACTCAAGAAAAAGAAAGACGAGTTTATGAAAATATGGGAGTCTAGAGATCTAGGCGAAATAAAAGAATATCTTGGAATCCAGATAAGAAGAAACCACCAAACCAATGAAATCTGGTTGGATCAAATCCCATATATCCAAAAGGTCGTTAAACGATTCGGAATGGAGCACGCGACGTTTGTTCGCACGCCTTTACCTTCTGGATATATTCCTGAAAAAGCTCCAGAGAAATATCAGTCGAATTCTCAGCTTCGTTCTCGTTTTCAATCGGTTATAGGATCACTCTTATATATGGCTCTGGGAACCAGACCAGACATTGCTTTTTCGGTTATCCGAATGTCACAATATATGTCAAATCCAACCGAACTCCATCTGAAACAGGCATTACATATAGTTCGTTATGTGGCATCCACTCCGAACCTTTGCCTTTATTATCATGGAAACGAAGCAAGAATTTACGGCTTTGCAGATTCCGATTGGGCCTCGAATAAAGATACTCGTCATTCAACTACCGGTTATGCCATGTATTATGGCAACTCCCTCATTTCGTGGAGATCCCGAAAACAAAAGACAATCGCTCTTTCTTCTACGGAAGCAGAATATATGGCAATGTGCGATTCTGCCAGGCAAATTAAATGGCTCGATATGCTCTTCAAAGAGCTGTCCTTCAAGATGGACAAAACTATCCTTTACTGTGACAATATGGGTGCACGTTTTATCGCCGAAAACCCAGTCTCAGATGGACGCTCAAAACACATCGACATACAGTGGCATTTTGTCCGCGAATGTGTTGAAGAAGGTTTATTCGCCATTGAATATGTCAATACTACTCGACAAAGGGCTGATGGATTAACCAAGTCCTTAACTTGGCAGAAGTTTGAACAAAATCGCTCGTCACTAGGATTGGTGAACCAACCTATCTAGAGCGAGGGGGAGTGTTGGAAATATTGATAGCCCGTTACCGGTTATCATTGAAACACATGTGATTGTTGTTCTAAGAATAGTTGTTCCATACTATTCTGATATGTTCTATTCTCCCGGATTACCGGTTGACACGTTCCTAGTAGAAAGACAGAGTCGTACCTATATGGAAGGTGCTCTTACATACAAATATGGTAGTTCTATCGAAGGTGCAGACACACCTGGTCCGTGCACACCATAGAGGTATATATACCCTGTAGGATATACCACAGGATGTAAGGACAACAACGTGAAGCCAAATACAGAGCTCACTCTATATCATCCTCACTCAGAACTACGTTCCTACCTACCAAGACCAACACCAACTGAAACCCTAAAGGCAAGTGCTCTGCCATATTGCCCTTGAGTCCACAATCCTCTGCGCAATACCGTCGTCGTCTCTGGTCCTCCCATAGTGTTGCCATCGAACAAATCGAAATAAGCTCACTTCGATCCGAATTCTCAGAACGCCAGTTGGGATCTCTGGGTCCATAGTAGTACAAGTTAAGCCCGAAAAGAAACCAGTGTCAGCGTACAAAAGAGACAGACCAAGTTGAGGCAATGGCAATTAACTCCGGTTACACACCTCCCCTTTGGTCAGTGACAATGGTGCAGGAGTGCCTGACGGCACCACCCGGCACGGTAGATTGCAGCGTACCGTCATCGCCTCTGGCCTTCCCATAGTGTTGCTGCCGAACGAAGCTCAGATCGAAGTAGGTTCACTTCGATTCAAATTTGACGCCAGTTCGGTTATACAGTTCGATGGGGCGAAGCAGAACGAAGTCTTGAATCGAACTGAGGCTACTGAAGTGGCGCTATCTACATAATGACAAACGACTGAGGGTAGACTTGTAACCTGATTCTAATCCAACACGCCGTCAGAGTGCTGACAGTGTCGGAGCGGTTACTACCGTGATCCTGTAAGTGAATTGTGCAGACCTGCCGAACTGTCACTACCATGGAAAAGGCCATGCTGTTCAATAGCGGGGTCGGTGCACCCAAGCTTGCCTTTCCATATATAGCAATGTGGAAAACGCCGTGGTATATACAAAAGACAAAGCCTGGGTGGAGTGTGACGACGACTCAGAGATGCTGTTGTCCCCTTCGGGGTGACATACGTAAAAATTGGAACGATACAGAGAAGATTAGCATGGCCCCTGCACAAGGATGACACGCTGTTCCGGAGTGGTAGACCTACGGGTCTCAATATTTATTTTCCTTTTTCCCACTTCACTCTCGCCAGCCACGTTTTGGAATCTCCACATACTTGTGCATATCACGCGCAGGAGGCCAAACGTACACCTGTGCACTCTTCGCAGGTGTCGATCGATCATATACACATTTGGCATGCCCACGGGCACGGAGCCACACAACGGATTCATACCTGAACCCTCGCTGAATGTTTGGTGATCGCTGACAGTGGACTTCGCCAATTCGTTTACTTCCATGCAAAAGTCACGATAGCACTGTGTGCTTTCTGTCGTGGCAGCCTCGTAAGCTGTCACGCTACTGAACACTTTCGTTGATGTACCCCAGCTGACGTTCCTATTCAAATCAACTTCCATTGATTCCGGTTTGCGAGGCCCTCCAGCCTTTCGGGCCGATTTGACTTCTCTATTCGACACTTGTATCTCACAGACGCTAAAGTCCCTGACCGCTATCATTGATATCACCGGACAACAGCACTGGTTCAATCACCAGATCACCGGTGTACGTTAACACGAGCCCTCCAAACCAGTTTGATTTCTTGTCGAGTAGACATCTCGTGACCACGCGTCTGTCCGCCGTGACTGGACTATAGGATTCCCAACACTTTACGCAGAATCAACTACCAACAGGAGCCCTCCAACCCAGTTTAATTTCCCGTCGAATCTTGCGTATACAGACCCCCTGAGAACGCGACGACTCCCCGTAACTGAACATCGTCGGACAACAGACGAATGCGGATACACCACGCCAGTCCAGCTGCAAACCTGTTAGGTGTGTTCGTTGTCCATACTTCCAGAGTTTTCCCAACTGTTAGTAATGCAGCACATCTTACACCTTAAATGATACTGCCATTCGGCCTATGTTGGGGAGTACTAGGTTCAGATAAGACCCGCGACCCCGCTGTGGACCAGTGTACGTACCCCGAGCATATGCAAGAGGGAGATGCCTGTTATCACATGCGATAGCGATGACGCCTACTTGCATCCCGGCTGGAAACGAGGCTCTCACCTTCATGCCGGGACTTCTTCATCTCGATATACGTAGTACCCGGGCCAGATACAGTTGGCACCGAGGCCTCCCTGCCGTAGTACATTATGGCCATCTACGTACAACGGCAACTCTTCGAAGTAAGCACGATAAATATGACGAGCGAGTAGCCATCGTGTCACGTCAAAGGTAGGGGGTTTCGGCACCTTGCTCAGCGACGTCACCGCGGTACCACATGTACATCATGGGTGTTACCAGAAATTTGAAGGAAAACAATTCAAGATCGTACAGCTCCTCACTATAAACTCGTATGCCCCCTACACGCAACTAGGAGCTGCTAAGGACGTATGTACTTCACATCCGATACACCCGAGCGTTCCTTAAGGTGACCTGGTACGGCCGTACGACCGACGACAGCGCAAAAGCTAGTTCACTTGGGAGCACCCAGAGATCTGTCAATACCAGCAACGCAGCGACACCAGCAACGACAGCAATCTGTCTGTTGCCTCTAATGAGTCTGCCATCACTGCCACGCGGAGATGGCCGACTTGGTAAACCTACGCGCCCTCTGATGTACCTTGAATGATAGAGGCGCCTCCTGCTGTACGCACGAGTACGCTGCCTACGAGCCCCATATAGGGCATCCAACTCAGCCATGACCACGTCTTTATGGGTGTCTTGACGGACTCGGAGTCGGGCTTGGAACAGCCAAATGCCTCCAAGTTGATGTCGCTCGAAGACGGCACGAGAGCGTCCGCTTCGGCAGGGGAGAGTCTATGTGTAACAACGTGGATAGCTATGAAGAGGAAGAGTGCACCATATGCTGAGACACTGAGTAGACTTGTCAGTTTGTGGATACGAGCACACGATTTTGGTGTGAATGGCTCTTCAGACAGAGCAGTGGTATCCGAGTCTGACGCAGACAGTTCGCTTGAAGGAGAAGGAGAAGATGAGTTCGAGGCGAGGATGAGAACAACCCACTTGGCTATGCTCGACGTAACGTGGATAGTAAAGGGCAAGAGAAGCAGGTATCGTTCTCCAAATGTAGTCTGGTAGTACTCCCTTCCTAGAAGCTGCACATCTACCGGTGCAAACCAAATTAACCCACTCAACAAACACACAGCAGGTACTGACCATGACACTAGATGCTAGTCTGGATCCGCCGATGCTGACTGCAATAGGCGCCGACAGATGTATGACCAGGAAAGTGGAGAGAAATGGTGCTGAGGTGTGCGCGAGCATCGTCAAAATGGACGATACAGTCATTGCTGGTTGTCGATTGCTCGAGCTGGCGAGACGGTTTCCCTTATCGTTGAAGCATAGTGTTACAAGTCAAAGAAATGAGCGTCAGTGAACGACAAAAGATCAAGCCGAAGTGGCTCTGCTAGTGGTTACGCGCCTTGCCTTTCAACCACCACCTGGCTAGCACAATGATGTAGGACCTGGCACTGGAAGTCGCAGCACATCGTCGTCACCTCTGTCGTCAGAAAAACCAATGGTATGCGCACTGACGTCAGCCTCCATTGCACTAGATCTCTACTCGACAGCATTCGGACTACTTACCCCATACAGGACCCCGCGGCAGTTGCAGAGGTTGTGCTTGTAGTTCAACTGGAACGACTACGGGTCGCGGAGGCGTTGGCGGCCCGCGGCAATGTGGTGGTACGTCCCGAGGATGCAAATACTTCAGTTAGACAGAAATCAGCTATCATATTTCGATTGGAACGAGAACTCGGATTTTCTGGCGGTTGTCGACCCCTTCATCGATGATCCCGAGCGCACTACAAGAAATTTAGCATTGTGGTTCTTCCACTGGTGCTGAGGATCAAACGGACGACGAGAAGGGCGTCAACTTTGAAAGACATGTGAGAGAGATACGCCCAAGAGTTCTTCTCATCCATCTAGAAACTCTCGATATGTTAGACAGAGCTTTGCTGTTACCATTACTCGGTCTCAGCAAGTCTTGTTCAAGCGATGACTTCACGAAACTCCTACTGCACGTGCCGAGGGGCTGTCAGGATTGTATCGTTAACCTTCGCGAACTAATCTGACTGGAAACGCGCACTCAGTGAAATATCCTACCGTGATACGGGAATTCCCAGTTACTGGTTCTGACACCAAGCCATGAAATCTTATCGTATCTTGACCTTTTTCTCCCAAATCTCCAACGTTCACTTCCTATAATCTAGCTGCTGCAGTGCTGCAGCTCCGGCCCGCCTGTCCTGCCCTCCATCGCCTCCTCTGCTGCCTTGACACCTTCCCATACAGTAAATTCAGGCATTGGTAGTAACACGCTTATCAATTGTTCCGTTAGTGGCCTATCATTTTGCTACTCAGCCAACAAATGAGTGTCGAATCAGTAGAGACTCTGAACTAACAGTGACGAGCTTGTATTTTACTATTCAAATAGGGTGATGACAGTGTCGTTCCACAGACATACCGGAGAGTATTTGCTCAGAACAGAAAGGCTCAGTGATAATGGGGCCAACCTGAGCAAGTGCTGCTGCCTGAACATCCCACCAAAAGACGGAATTGATGCCGAGACATACTTGACAGTATTTAACCGTGAGCGAGGATACGGTGATGGCATTTCGCCCAACTGCGATCGCTTTTGCAGTGCGGTGCCGATTTGCTAGGATGCCCTTGATTAGGCTCATTCAATTTCTCTATCACTGACCACGGGAAATGCATGAACCATTGTCTGCAGGTTCAACGTCCCCCTTCTGATACTGGGCGGCAGCAGTTACACCATTAGAAAGGTCGGCCGATCTTGGACATATAAAGACTGTTATTCTCGAGATACCGGACGAACTGCCGACCGCCGTCTAAGACCCTTTCTCCCGCGACTGGCAGTGGGAACTTCATCCCCCGCTGACAAGTAGAGTGGAAAACCAAACCATCCCATTTTCCTTACAGAAGGTTGTTATCGGTATCCGAAACAGGCTCAGGTATCTGCGGGGTACTCCCAGTGTCGCCATGCAAGGGATACCGCCAGAGCTGGATGGCTTGCTTGCTGGTGAGGATAAGAATCAGGAGGAGAGGGAAGAAGAATGGGGGGTTAGGTCCTAGGGGAAAGCAGGAGCGACAGGTGCATCTCCGTGCAAGGGTATTTCGAAGGCGATAACGGCGTGGAACGAGATGACGGTCCACTTTGTCAGGCACGAAGCAAAATTTAATTTCAGCATCCGCAATCCCCGAACCGAACATGGTCGTGGTAGAGTTAGGAGTAAGTAAGTGGGGCTAATTGGAGCGAGGACCGCGAAGCAGAATAGGACGCCGTGCGAAACCCGTGGTAAGGTGGCGAAGAAGGACAAGGACGTACAGGATATGGATGCAGGTGTTGTCAGTGAGCCTGAACCTGGGTTTGGGCCAGCGGCGCCTGTGGACGTCGGTATTGACATACAGTATGTTTTGGATGTTATAATGCACACTAGTCTATTGTATTTCTGCCGTGCACGGATCACATCGACCCCTGAGAAACTTGCATGGGCAACCAATATTATATTAGCCTAGTCTCCATTTCGTGAAAAACAAGAAAAGCTTTATTGGCATCACCGCGCAAGTTGATCGGACCACATGAGTTTCAGAACTTGGAGCCATGTTATCATCCCGTCCAACTCCATATCCCTAATGTGTCATCTGATGAACCTAATACCCAGTAAAATGTGTGAATATTACGGTCATGCTTCCTTTCTTCCGAAGAGACCATGAAAGTTCGTTGAAGCGGGCAGTGTAGATGATCATCCACATGAGCGGACGCACCGCACAAAATTGGGCCATGCCAATCGGCGAGCAGGAAATTGGCAGTCAGGATTGATTACACACCACTTGTGACTAGCCCTGACCAATTTCCCGCTCCTTGATGTGGCTGGGGGGCACCGTGGAGCCCTGAAAACCGGTAGTTCAGTGACTCGTGCGCTTCGGATCGCTACTCACTCCATCGACTGATCTGATTGGTCTATGTAAAGTCACTGTTATGCATTGCAAGAGTGCTCACATCAATTTGGAATGCACAATCATCGGCCAATGCCGGATGTCCATGACATATAAACCGCTCACTGCCCTTGAAGTGGCCATTCTCACAGTATTGCCGAAACAGACAGGTAACCGTGGACACTACAGGTAAGTCGACCCCCTGCTGGTACCCACCCATATAAAACTTCACCCATCCCGTTATGATAAGGGTCGTAAATGTGAGCGCTGGGACTGTGGCAGTGGGGTAATTACGGAATGGTGAGTACTCACTCCCAAGCGGAGGGGGGTGCGAGGTTCTGGTCGGCATTCATCCAATTGGTGCTGCCAGATGTGGCCGTTCATGTCAAATATTAGAGGGAAAGGAGTCTGCGAAACGTACCCAACCTAGAACTTACGGGCGGCAGCTTCAATACTACGAGCCTGCAACCGCTTCTCTGTGTCGTATACGGCATGTTTTCTCCACCTGTGTCCGAACGCATGTCGAATATAATATCTCTAGTCGACGTACGCGAGCCGAGAGTAGAGAGAGATCAGTATAAAATCATCACAGCAGCACTGAACAAAAAGACGGATATAAGTATGGAATTCCAGAAGAGTCCTGCCTTGGAGGTCTGCAAAAAGGTCAAGAAGCATCGACCCGGACAGTCGGACCTCATTTTGATACAGGCTATGGGGTTACAACGGTGCGGAAACCTGCTTGGTGTCTGCAGCATTCTGCCAGTTAATATTCATGACCATCCTTGGTTTCCAATAGGAATAGTGAGGGGACCTACCTTTAATGTATTTTCGCAAATAGCTGTAATCGATCTGACACATAACGGCAATCCGTATTAGGGCAACACGGCATTGGATAAGGCTTACTAGTACATCAGCAAATCCTGACTTTACTTAACGTCACTTAACAGTTACTTAACACCTACTTATCTGTCCAAGTTGTCCAAGCGAGCCAAGTAGATCCTCTCGCTTAACACCTACTTGACGCTACTTATTTTTTGCTTTGCGCATACTTAGTTCACTTATTTCTTACTTGGATGCTTGGTTCGCTGTCCGTTAAGTAGACGACAAGTGGTATTAAACCCTGCTAAGTACATGGTAAGTAGCGGGTAAGTGGATCGTGCGGGAGCGGGTGGAAACGGAAATATAAATGTTCTGTGATGGTAGTAGTCGGGGCGACACATTTGAAATCCTGTAGTGGATTCAGCTGAGCATACACGTTGGCAGAAAAAAAAACATACAGATAAGTGCAAACTCGTCATCAGATCCTGCATTGCTCAACGCATTGGGGTCGGGTTCTTGCCCTATCGTGAGTGAAGTAAGGGCGAGCTCCACAATGTCTTGAAGCTGAGTGATAGACCTCCTCTGGGCAGCGCTCGTAAATTTCCTCGTCGGGGTTCCCCAATTCTGGTCTGAAAATGCGCAGGCAGTCTTGCTATCCTTGCCCGAGGCCATGTTAAATCTGACGGGTGTCCGCACATCTCTCGTCGCCAATTTTGCAATGCCGTCTTTGGTATTGGCCGGGGCCTTGAGCTCGATGTCGCCGGATTTAATGAGATTTAAGCCGCGCATGAGCTGAAACAAATTAATCAATTCCATGACAATGACGACGATGGTGACAAGTTACCGCAGCACCACAAAGGCCAAGGGCACCAACAATCCCATGCTTCGCTAGAGAGGAGGTATCAAGGGCAGAGACTTGAACAAATCCCTTCGTGGCACTCAAATGGCTGCCTAGAAGCAGCTGTTGCACGAAAACCGAACGGAAAGCCTTCTCAGGAGATGTTGCATCAAGGTCCTCGTATAAAAACGTGAAGTGATCGAGTAGTACTTGTGCGGTCACTTTAGGCGATGGGTCATGGGGATTGAGGAAGAAAGCGGCAAGCTGGGCAACAGCTGCAGAGGCAAAGCCGTGCCTCCAATCACACAAGCGCTGAGATGCCTATAATGAGCTTGGTCAGTTAGAGAGCGGGCCGGAGTGACATGTACTTGCCACAGCAACCATCGGTGAGTTCGGAAGGATGGTGCTGGAAACGTTCTTGAGTGTGGGGTATACAACCGAAATGATCTCCCGTAAAGCATGGCAAATGTCTTGCTTGGTGATGTTGAATGCGTCATCTTGGTTTCCCGCCCATAGGATTAATGTTGGAACGACCTCTCTCCTCCACTTCTGATCCTTATGCAGACCCGAGGGGAGATCCGCACTGTTGAAACGGGCTTGCGCAGATGCGGCGTCCATCTGATTTGATGAGTCACTTGCTACACGGGACACCTTGCTGGCAGATGTGGTCGTTAAGGTTGATAGAGACTCGGAGGCTTCTGTCTTGATCTTCTTGGGCACGGTCTTCGTAACCGAGACAGATGACTGAAAATGGAGGGAAAAAAAAAGAGAAGTATGGGGAATGTGCCTAGTACATACCTTGACCGGCCCTTTGCGCTCTCAAGCACGGGTAGCAGAGTCATGGTCATCATACGCTCCATCATCCAGCTCAATTTCAGAGGATGATATATATTCCAACTCGGCTGCCTTCCTCTTGACGTTGGCAGGTCCAGTAACCGCGTTATCAACCTCGCAATCTTTGGACATCGCAGCGGCACACTGAGCCTATTATTGCATGAGTAAAAAATGCTGGTTCAAAAAATACTCAACGAGAACATTTTCCAGAGTCTGAAGATCCACAACTACAGGTCCCACTGGCTGGTCGGTTTCACCATCTTCGTTTTCCGGAATGCTCTGCTGATGGGAAGGCCACTTCCAATCCTCTGGAAGTTGAGACTCGAACTGCATGCAAGGGTCATTGGGATCGTCGACCAGTGATTGAGGGTCAAAATGGGGAGTGCTGGCCTCGATGCCAGTGGTACTTGTAGCGACAGTGCTGGAGGATGGGGGTGGAGCCGTCGAGGAGCGAAGACTTCCACTGACACTGGAAGTTCTTGCAGAGCGTGCATCGACAATGTTCACCCAGGTTTTGACGCGCTTGCACAAGGATGCCTTATCATCCGCACTAGCAGTTGTTAGGACGTTAGTGAAGAAAAGTGTCGCCTCAGTAAGGAGAAACATGTTACTGTAAGTAAAAGTTACGCACCTCAAACTGGCAGTGTCACTATTATTGTCACGTGTCGATGGTGAGCTGGCATTCTTGCGTGTGGAGATTATCGCCTCACGCAACGCGCGCGGTTTTGCCATCTTCTCTTTCCTCACCCTGCTTGTAATACCTTCATCGGCGCTGTCTTCAACATCAGCAAGGGGGGTAAGTGGTTCACTCATCCCTACAGAGCATGAGCTAACATTTTTTCTTGGTCAATTAGTACGATACTTACCACCATGGTCGCCAGTTTGCGACGGGTTTCTGGCCACGGTGCGAAGACGAGGGCGTGGTTTGACAGGCTTATCGCTGGGGATAGCACTACTTTGTTCGACTCCCATCCTGTCTTCAATATCGCTGACACGTTGATAACCTTTCTTCATCGCAGCGACTTTCATGGCAAGGGCTTCCCGAGCGCGTTCGCTGTCAGCCTCCTTCTGGGCGCTAGTTTGTCTTTTCGGCTGATTGTCCAGGACTATCCTACCGGGGTGCACATTTGCTGCCCGGCGTTTTGGGCGACCACTCGCAAGTGTTTGCTGTGGTGGGTCATCCATACCTCGTGCTGTCAAGCGTCGTCAGCTGTTTGTGAGGGTAGAAAACAAAGTGAAAAAAAGGCACGCCTAAACACTGCCGTCGCTTTCAGTTTAGTTCAAATTTATGTAGGTTTACTCAGCAAGTTTTTAGCTTTCAATAACCACTGACGCTATTCCCACTTTTCAGACATGATTCCCTGTACCAAGACGGGCTGTCATCGATGGTTCAGAAACAAGTCGGGTCTGACTCAACATGTGAACGTGTACCATCCGGTCCTTCCATCAGTCAACATCTCCGTGCCAGTTGAACAATGTCAAGAGTCTTCCGCCGGTGAAGAACATTCCCAAGTACTACCAGACGGCTATGGCGATAGTGGTAATCCTCTCGATGACCCTTCAAACTCAAACCCTCTGGCAGAATATGTTGGACCAGGTGACAGGTATTATCGGAATTATCACCCAAACCTAACCGGTACGTAGTGCCCATGCCAGTTTAGGATTTAAATATTTGACGATGCATTACTGAACAGGGCGCCCTTGCGATTCATTGGGGAACTTCCTCCCAGCTGGTCATCCTGCTGAACCTCTTACCGACATGCAACCTGACGACTGGTCACCATATTCCAGTCGTTTGGAGTTCGAGCTGGCTGACTTCCTGTTCACCCGCAGTCAAATGTCGGCGGCCAACATCAATGAACTGTTAAATCTTTGGAACGCTTCACTTCTCAGCACTGGTGGCCAACCCATCTTCAGGGATAGCGGTGAAATGTACAAGACAATTGATAGCACGCCACTTGGTGATGTGCAGTGGGAAAAATTTTCCACCTCCTATACCGGTGAACGGCCGACTGAGAATGTGCCACCATGGATGAATGATACGTATGACATTTGGTTCCGGAGTCCTAAGGAGGTTATTCGCAACATGCTTTCTCGACCTGATTTCTCGGATGCCATCGATTACCGACCGTTTCGGGAGTATGAAAGTGCAACAGACAGTCGCCAGTGGGAAGATTTCATGTCTGGTGATTGGGCATGGAAACAAGCAGTTCGTCATCATTCATGTCTCCGAGCCTTGTGCTGACGCTCATATACAACAGGATACGATTTCTCGTGACCCGGCAACACATGGGTCTACCTTTGTACCCATTATTCTGGGTAGTGACAAGACAACGGTCTCGGTTGCAACCGGTCAGAACGACTATTACCCTCTCTATCTTTCAATAGGTAATATTAGGAATAAAGTCCGTCGTGCGCATCGCAATGGTGTCATTCTCATCGCCTTTCTTGCAATTCCACATAGTGAGTCATCCGGACATGTACGAGAGCGATGGCACTGATGAACGATTGCATACTTGCAGTGGACAAAGAACATGCATCCACAGATGCATTCCGACGATTCCGCCGCCAGCTCTTTCATTCGTCGCTCGCATATATCCTGCATGATCTTATGCCGGGGATGACTGAGCCAATTGTTATGCGGTTTGGTGATGGACATTACCGCCGTGTAATTTTTGGTCTCGGTCCTTACATTGCCGATTACGAGGAACAAGTCCTCCTGGCATGTATTGTACGAGGTTGGTGTGTAAAGTAAGTTTTCATACTATCTTAATTCATCACTATGAAGCTGAATAGCGTTTCAGATGTCTTGCTATGAGGCAAGCACTTGATACCGATGCACTCTATCGGAGTCGCGAACATGCAGAGGCACTGATCGAAGAATTTGACCTCAAGAATTTACGAGATGAATATGGTATTATCGGCGACATAATTGTGAGTATATTGTTGATTCCACCAAATGTATATGCTGACAGTCGATACCAGCCGTTCACGAGTGGCTTTCCCCGTGCAGATATTTATGAACTCATCGCCCCAGACATACTGCACCAGATCATTAAAGGGACGTTCAAGGATCATTTGGTCGAGTGGGTTGAGAGCTACCTGAAGGCCATGCATGGCACAGCGAAGGCAAATGCAATCCTCGATGACATTGACCGGAGGTGTGCACATTTTTATATATGTCTCTCTCAAGCTCTGACACTGGATATCTTAGAATAGCGGCCGTTGCGCCTTTCACAGGCCTTCGCCGCTTTCCTGAAGGGCGTCATTTCAAACAGTGGACTGGCAATGACTCGAAGGCACTGATGAAGGTTGGCTCAAAATTATAATAATTGTACCGGTCGTTGTTGACATTGGATACTGTAGGTGTATCTACCTGCCATTGAGGGGCATGTACCGGTCGAGATCGTGCGGACATTCCGTGCTTTACTGGAGTTCACCTACCTCATCTGTCGCAATGTCATCACTGAAGAAACTTTGGTCATGATCGAAGATGTCATCAACTGCTTCCACAAGCACAGGGAGATATTCCGCGAATCTGGCACTGTTCAAACATTTTCGCTACCGCGCCAGCACGCTATGAAACATTACCCAGACCTCATCTGCTTATTCGGGGCGCCCAATGGGCTTTGCACATCGATCACCGAATCGAAGCATATTGATGCAGTGAAAGACCCATACCGGCGGACTAATCGTAACAAGCCACTTGGCCAGATGCTCATCATAAATCAGCGCTTAGATAAATTAGCAGCCTCCCGAAGGGATTTCAGTAGGCGGGGGATGCTAGAAGGAAGTTGCCTAACAGCAACTATGCAGCTCTTTTCAACTCGAGGTTCGTCATTAATCATTCATTGATTTTCATTATATTGACACGAATAAACAGATGGTAGAGCACACAGCAACACGTCAGAAGCTCCAGGTTTGAATCGCTGTAACGAAGACACTGACGAGGCTGTGGACTGCCCAACATCCATAGAGGTGCATGTCGAACTTGCACGCACCCCCCGTACGTATCTTATTACCTTGAGTAGTTGTCCTACATGTAATTGATCTCATCTTCAGAAACAAAGCGAGCCAGAACCGTGACAGAGCTCGCAGCAGAACTCAATTTACAGCATCTTCCCACCATCCTCAAAGAATTCTTGCTTCAACAGCTGGACGCCTACGACAACTGTGATTCCGACCTACCCGAGTGGCCCACCTATGGCAACAAGATTACTGTCGTTAATGCCGCAGCTGCGCTATTCTATGCGCCAAGTGACATTAGTGGTATTGGTGGCATGCGGCGTGAGTATATCCGCTCATGTCATTCATGGCAGAATGGGGCTCCCCGGTACGACTGTGTGTTCGTGAACACTGACTCAGGGCTCAAGGGAATGTATGGTTTGGATATAGTGCACATCCTCGCATTTTTTTCTTTCGTTTCTCAAAGCAAGCGCTACCCGTGTGCAGTGGTACGGTGGTTTGACCGTGTTGGGGACAAACCAGATACTGACACAGGGATGTGGATTGTGCGCCCGGCATTCACTGCACAGCGCCGCCCGTCCATCGGTATCATACATGTGGACACTCTATATCGCGCAGCACACCTCATTCCATTGTATGCCACCCGTCCGGTCTCCCGAAACCTAAAGCCGCATCACTCTTATGATTCCTTCACAGCGTTTTACATAAATAAATTCATCGACCATCATGCATTCTCTCTGTTGTCGGATTCGTACTAACAACATACTTCCTTACCCACTTGTCTTACTTTTCGTTCTTAGCTACTTGGAATATACCGTACTGTCTTGCGTGCTTGGCAATTCATGTGCTTGACATACTTATGTTACTTACGTGCTTGACAGGTACTGCTAAGTAAGCTAAGCACGGTTAAGTAAACTCAGGATTTGCTGATGTAGAACCTGGAGCCGGGCACCATTCGATCCAAATGTCCCTAACATGTCATTTGCGATGGTCCGTCACCGCCGTGTGTGCCGTAGAACCAGAATGGTGAATGAATGTCCTAAATTCACAATAATGCTTCCTTTCGAAGATGAGGCCACGAGTCATTGAAGCGGGCGGTATGAATGTGATCACCAAGTGCACGTGGATTGATGTGCCACACAAATTTGGCTCATGCTGAGAACACTACAGAGCCGGAGCTCAGTAATTCACGTGCTTTGAATGATCACTCCGAGTAATCATTCGAAGCACCGTGTCGACCGATCCCGGCAGTCCGAAACCGCCCGATGATCAGGAGATAGTGATTGTAGTATAGTTCTATCATGCCAGCCAGCGTTTGCGGGGGATAAAGTTTAATGTTATTCGAAATCAGGACTTGGGAATCTCCATGGGAACCAATCTTCATCTGAAAGTCTTTCCTTTCTTGGTGCCCGAAGGGGTTGTGATGCGTTCCGGAGTAATAGAGCTACGGGTCTCAATATTTATTTTCCTTTATCCCACTTTCACCGCCCAGGTTTGGGATTTTTTTAAAAACTTACGGCCACAATATTTACGCCATTTCATTCTACTTATTGATAGCGACCGTAAAGCGTATCGGGACAATGTGTCCCACGTCGCACTGCTCTAATGCGCTAACCCCTGTAGCCCGCGCTGACTCTACCAGTATGTGAGTGCCCTCTGGTCGATCATATACGTACACACCCCACACAATTATCGACTGATCATATACGTATATGTATGCCTGCCGGTGTAGAGAAACAGGTGATTCACGCCTAAGTTCACACTGAACCACTTCTGATTCTTAAAAAGTGCAATATGATCGGCGATCGCTGATGGCAGGCCGTTACTCCCATGCAAAGATTGTAGCTTCGTGGTTACTCTCGTGGTAGACCCATATGTTGTTGTACCGCTGAACACTTTTGTCGATACAAACGCGAGCTGACACTTCGGCTCAAACCAGGTTCTATTCATCTCTAGTTCGCATTCCCGCCCCCTACGACATTCTATGCCGGTCTGACTTCGTTGTTGGCACCAGCGGTGATACACCTGTACATATTTCAGTGGCGCTGAAGTCCCTGTCCGCTATTACTGATATCACCGGTCAACGGACGGATGGCTAGGGCGCCACATTGGTTCAATTGTCAATGTGCGCTTACATGAGCCCTCCAAGCCAATTTAAGTTCCCGCCGAGCCTCACATATAAAGACGTCTCGCGAGGACACGTCCGTCCGCTATGGCTGGATACAATTGGGCAACAGCCTCACGGATTTCCAGGACGTTGTACTGATTCAATTGCTAATGTACGTTTACACCAGCCTCCCCGGCCAGCCTAACTTCCCATCAACTTTTGCATTCAAAGCCATCTCCCGAGGACGTGGTGGATCGCGATCCACTATAATTGAATATCATTGAACAACAGACGGATACTGAAACACTACGTTGATCCAGTCGCAAACAGGTATGTTCGTTGCTCGTCTTTCCAGAGCTATCCCAACTGTTAGCAATGCAGCATGTCTCACACCTTAAGCAAGGCTATCCAAGAGCCCCCCGTATCACACCAGCAAGTGGTACGTATTTTTTAAGCTGCATTTGTTGGTCCAATGGTAGCTTCTTAAATTACAGAGCCAGTATACCTGTTGTCCGTGGACTTTCTGTCTTTACACGGATCCAGAGGGTTGGGAATGCTTGGAACCTATTGACTGTGGTGCCGCCCCAAGTCACTTCAAAGATAAACACGGTATCACAAATTTATCCCGCAAAGTAGAGCTGGTCTGCATGTGGCAGGGCTGTGGATGCCGAGTTATCAGACACAACTACATCCGTCACATCCGTGAACATCACCTCGGACACGATCGGGTAGTTGCTCATGCAAACCAACCTCTCATACGCCTTGGAGGGTGAGTCACTCAAGTGTCACGGAGGAAGCATGGCTGCCATGGAATCCGAAGGAGTTAAACTTGATACACTTAATTTATTATTCCTAGTCACTGCCATGTAAATCACGAGTGTAGCCACGGGTGTAAAGTAAGCAAAGAGCACCTTGGGGGTAGTAGATATCTTGTGTTGAACCTTGTTATTATGCACGGTGTATTACCTTCCACGAGCAGGCTAGCATTGCCTTGAAGCTTCTACTAGGACTCCCGCTCATTCATGACTTCAGAAAGAATAAAAGTGGTGAAAGTGTGTTCGCACTATGCTACAACTTTCGTAACCAGAGCACGTCGCCTCAGTCTGCAGTCAGGTAACCTGACATCTTGCTCAAGTTCTGCATGTTACATAGACCGGACCTGATTCACACCGTACACCCCTAGTATCACATGGAAAGACACGGGGACGGACCGCATCAAGATTGTCGATAGGCTGGCACTGCCGAAAACCAGTGTTGATCGATGGCCAGAGTCCACGTACGTACAGCGAATACTCTTCAAAGAAAGCAAGATAAATATAACTCCGCCAAGCCATTCCCGACTCGAGCATAATTTCCATGTTCCATGGTGGCTTTCCAATGTCTCTGGGGATGAGTCCGGGTCAAGCCCATTCGACATCTCTCCCTTAGTATGCCTGTAAGGATGGGAGATAGGACATGAGCCAGTGGTGATCATATGGGTATCTAGGGAAGGTATACAGGGAAGGAAAAAAGGAAATAGAAGATGCCGTCTCTGGTAATCTAGGAACCCATTAACCTAGTTTGGCGAGGAGTTAGCAGTTGCAGTGCTTGCATGAAATAAAATAACGATACAAATGACTATAGCTATCTCCAATGATGCCCAATTCACGAACCTTGGACAATAAGCAAAGCCAGACAAAACAAAAACGATAAACTATGAAGCATTTCTCCAGGAAAACTAGAAGGTGGATAAGATATTGTTTGCGTAATAATGGAAAACAGGTAAGGCAGAATTACAGCAGGAAAGGAAAAGGATCAGACAAGAAAGGGTTACCGTTTAGCAAGGCAGAAGAAACAGGAACAAAGAAGAATTGGGGATAAAGAGGGTGCTTGAGCTCG
This sequence comes from Pisolithus thermaeus, assembly GCA_024663475.1. Taxonomy (NCBI): domain Eukaryota; kingdom Fungi; phylum Basidiomycota; class Agaricomycetes; order Boletales; family Pisolithaceae; genus Pisolithus; species Pisolithus thermaeus. The sequence continues at coordinate 155,315 of JANFAF010000087.1, forward strand.
TTCCCTGTATGAGTGAAGTCATAATGCGTAATTACCCACCATGTCACGTTAAAAGCAGGAATTTTCGACATCTTGTTCGGCGTTGTCACTGAGGCAATCAGGCATTAGCGCGATGCGTGGTCAGTCATCGATCAGAGCCAGCCAACATTGTGTTGTGTTTTTTTTTTCTTTTAAGTAGAATCGTAAAGCCGCCATAAAGGGAAACCAGATAAATGCGGGAAACTTGAAGAATACCAAGTACATATTCATTATTTCCCTGTAACGAAGGCGAGGTTCATGGGAAAGGCGTGAGTGCAATGTCACGAGAGCCAGTGTGTAGTCCGGGTCCAGTTTTACTGCGAGGGAAGCAATTTATTTTAATACACAGGAAGCGACAGAGACTTACAAGCACCTTAACATCAACGGACCCTCACTGGGCCCAGTCGAGGAATAATTGAATCATAATGTAGTTGTGCCGTCCAGGACATAACCGACCGTCGAAACTCCAGTTATCTGCGACAGGAAACAAAGTTCAAATTGAAAATGATGAATTCTCAATCACAGTGTCAGACAAGAAGTACTCCGAGCCTATCTTTCTACCTCGCCTGCTGGTATGGCGTGGGTGGGCATTGCTTGGTTTTTGTTCGATCAATTCACGCCCGTGTAGCATGTGTATTAGGGAGCATTGCACCTGACAAGCGAGGTGGCTGGACCTTGAGCTTGGTCGATGGTCAGCGACAGTGACTGGGCGCTAAGGATTAATCGCCGTTGGACTGCCACAGGAAGGATTTTGTTTCTCTAGGGACTTTCCAAAGACGATTAGATAATAATTACTTGCATATTTACTCATTACGACATACCCAGCATGGAGTTACGAACCGAATCAGAAATACTAGGACCTCCCCGCACAGCCAATGGCTGTGGCAAATCAGAACTGAAGAACAAAAGCACATGGCCCGATGCCTGCACATTATGGCCTTGGTACCCGACGTCTTGGTTCTCGCTTCAGACGATTTCGGGACCTTCCGAAGACCAAAACTGGGAAGGGCACGCAGATACATCAAGACAACTGGTTCTGATGTGGAGATGCCAGTAAAGATCCCTCATGCGCGCGATCTTGTGTCGGCTTCATGTTGAATTATCCTTCAACCGGCCCTCCGCCATCTACTGGGCAACTATTGCTTAGATGTATGTGACACACCTGCGGGTCAACCCCACGACGAGGTAACACGTCACGAGCAAGTGGTGCGATCAAGGAACTATCTCTAAACTTGATGCCGGATGGCGGCGAGACAACGTATCCACCCACTGTAATTGGATATCGTGATATCGTCGTGCGGCAGACCAATGCCAGAACGCTAGCTGGAGTTCAATTGTTAAGCACATTTTAGTTGCAAATAGGTATCTCAGGTACCTCGGTTGGTTGCACTTCCAGTGTTTTTCCAGCTGTTTCACATCTCCCATCTTAACCCAGGCCACCCAAGAGTCCTCCGCGGCGGACAAACAGACGGTAAGTATTCTGCGAGCTACATTTGTGGAGACAACGTTAACTCCTTGAATCAAGAATTAGCATACGTACCGTCCTTGGGCTTCGTGCAGGGACTCAAAGTTCAGCAGTGGTTCTTCTGAAAGCATTCACTTTCACACGGATGCCGAGAGCTGGGAACAGTTGAAACCTATCAACTGTAGTACACACAAGCACGATATCGCAATCATGGGTCGTGAAGTCAAGTTAGTCTGGTGTGGCAGAATTATAGGTGCCTCGTTATCTGACTGCACCCATGAGCGTCACGATCGGGTGGTTGCATACGAAAACCAACCTGCCGTACGCCTGAGAGGGATTGATTGTTAAGGAGTCATGGAGGATTCGGATACATGACTACCATAAAGTGGGCTCAAAAAACTTGTGCAGCATGATTTAGTACCCCCAGTTACCACATGCATATCTTTAGTGTCACCACAGGTTTGAACGAAGACAGTTTAAGATGAAATGGTTCCTATAAACTCATGCACCCCTCGTACACGAACGGATGTACTTCACAACCGAGAGACACAAGTGCGAATCAAGATGTCCTGGTACTGCTGAACAACCGAGGACAACGCAAACGTTGGTTCTCTTGAAACCACCCAGAGACCTGTCAATACCAGCAACGCAGCAATACCAGCAATGACAATGGTCCGTCTACTGCCTCTGGTGAGTCCGCGATCACTGCCACGCGGAGATGGCTGACTTGGTAGAGCCGCCACGCGTCCCCTGATGTACCGCATGTAAACGATGGAGGCACCTTCTGCAGCATGCACGAGTGGGCTGCCTGCGAGCCCCATATACAGCATCCAACCCTACAATGGCCACGTCTCTATAACTATCTTGACGAACTTGAAGTTCAGCTCGGAAGAGCTGAGCGCGTCCAACTCGACGTCCCTCGAAGACCACGAGAGCGTCCACTTGGGCGGGTAGCAGGTCTTTGTGTAGCAACGTGGATAGGGACGAAGAGTGCAGCATATGCTGAGATACTGAGTAGACTCGTCAGCTTGCAGATACGAGCATACGATTTGGGTGTGAACGGTTTTTCAGACTGAGCAGTGTAAACCGAGTCTGACCTAGAAAGACTGCTTGAAGGAGAAGAAGATGGATTCGAGGCGAGGGTGAGGACGACCCACTTGGCTACGCTCGGCGCAACGTGGATAGCAGCAAAGGGTAAGAAAAGCAGGTATCGTTCCTGGTATAAACAAAAGACAAAGCCTGGGTGGAGTGTGACGACGACTCAGAGATGTTGTTGTCCCCTGCGGGGTGACATACGGAAAAATCGGAATGATACAGAGAAGATTAGCATGGCCCCTGCACAAGGATGACACGCTGTTCCGGAGTGGTAGACCTACAGGTCTCAATATTCATTCTCCTTTTTCCCACTTTCACTCTCGCCAGCCACGTTTTGGAATCTCCATAGACGTGTGCATACCACGCGCGGGAGACCGATCACATTTGTACGCTGCACAGGTACCGATCGATCATATACACATATGGCATTTCTGCAAGCACGGAGCCCTCACGCTGAACGTTTGAACTCTCCGCGAAAGCACCTTGGCGTCCATCATTTCCCTACTCCGACAAACGCGACCCGACCAGGGATCGCTAGCAGTGGAACAACTTCGGCAATTCGTCTACTTCCACACAGTACTCAGGGCTTGAACTGTATGGTTTCTCTTGTGGCAGCCTCGTACGTTGTCACGCTTCTTAACACTTTCGTCGAAACATCTCTGAGACGACATCCTTGTTCAAACCAGCCTCCATTCATTACCGGTTTACGAAGCTCTCCAGCCTTATACCCTGGTTTAACTTCTCTCGTTGACACCAGCGGTGATGTACCTTTCATACCTTGGAGGCGCTGAAGTCCCTGTCCGCTATTATTGATATCACCAGACAACAGACGGATGGCTAGAACACCACATTGATTCAATCACCAGCGTACGTTTACACGAGCCCTCCAAGCCAGTTTAATTTCCCGCCGAATCTTGCGTATAAAGACCCCCTGCGGACATGGTGGTTCACCGTAACCGGATACTGTTGGACAACAGACAGATACCGAAACACTACGTTGGTCCAGTCGCAAATAGGTGCCACATACAGACCAATTCCACTTCACGGGCTAAATTTATGATACCGTGTTTATCTTTGAAGTGATCCGGGGCAGTACCACAGTTGATAAGTTCCAAGCATTCCCAGCCCTGGGGATCCGTGCAAAGACAGATATTCCACGGACAACAGGTATACTGGCTCTGTGTGGTTCAAGAAGCTGCCGTCGACTCAACGAGTGCAGTTCCGGAAATACGTACTGTTTGTTTGTCCGATGCAGGGGCCTCTTGGATGGCCTCGCTTGAGGTGTCAGATGTGCTGCATTGCTAACAGTTTGGAAAGCTCTGGAAGCATGAACAACGAACGCAGGGTTGTGGATGCCTAGTTATCAGACACAACTACATCCGTCACATCCGTGAACATCACCTCGGGCACGACCGGGCGGTTGCTCACGCGGACAAACCCGTCGCACACCTGGGAGGATGAGTTGTTAAAGCGTCGTGGGGGAAGCATGGAATTGGACTCGGTACAGTTAATGTTACTCCTGATTACCGCCATGTAAATCATGAGTGTAAACGCAGGTTTAGAGTGAGCAAAGGTGTCCTTGGGGGTAGCAGATGTCTTGCGTTCAACGCTGTCATTGTGGGTGGTGCATTACTTTCCACGAGCATGCCTTGCCTCGAAGCTCCTAAAAACTCTCACTCGCTCCTCCCTCCAGAAAGAAAGGTAATGAAAATTCCGCTTGCACTGCAGCACAATTGCCAACTCCAGTAATCATAGCACGTTGATTCGATCCGTAGTGAGATATCCTGACATTTTGTATAAGTTCTGCACGTTTCCAAGGTCGGAGTCCACCCGCTTTTCACATCCCTGGTATACATATGGAGAGACACCAGAGTTGACACGCCACACAAGACTGCTCCATACTGACAGGACTCCAGATCCTGGAAACGACTAGCGGTCCCCGTTGTGACAGATGCCGTGTAAAAAGGCGTAATGCAGGAAGCATGCTGGGTGCGCCAGCCATTTCGAGCCTGCGAGAGCTCAGGTCAGGGGGCTTAGTTGCTACCCCCACTGCGACCTTTCCAACTCTGTTTAAGATACTGTCGTTAGGCCTTTGTTAGGTACAGATAAGAACCGCAACACCACTGTAGACCGGTATACGTACCTCGAGCATATATAAGAGGGAGGTGGAAGTTCCTCCTGGCGTGATGCCTGTTATCATATGCGAGAGCGATGACGTCTACCTGCATCTCGGCCAGAAATGAGGCTCTCACCTTCGCGATCAGCGACGGTGAACGAGGGTTAAGGATTAATTGCCGTTAAAACGGCCTGTGTGGAGTTACGAACCGGTTCAGCAGTATTGGAAGTTGGAATCTCCTCACACGGCCAATGACTGGAACATGACCTATCGTATGCATGTTGTACATAGTCTCGGAATCTGCCGAAGACGAAAAAGGCACGTGGACGCATCAAGGCTACTGTCGGTTGGGGGGTGCAGGTAAAGGTTCCTCGTGCGTGCGATCTTGTCTTGGCGTCGTGTCGAACCATATCTCAACCAGCCCACTAAGTTCCGATTCTTCGTCGTCTTCTGGACAACAATTGCTCAAAGATGCGTGACATACGCACAGGTCATTCCCACTGAACGAGGGGACACGCCGCGAGCATGCGGTGTGGCCAAGGAGCCATCTCCTTGATTTCGGATGGTAGCCAAACAACGTTATCGTATATCATGGTGTCGTCGTATGACAGACCGACGCTAGAACGCTACGGGAGTTCAATCGTTAACTTGAGTTCCCCCAGACCAACTTAACGACTAGTGGACTGTGCGCGTAAAGGCATCTCTGGGACGATGGTGTGTCTGTCTACTATGGCTAGATATCATTGGACGACGGACGGATGCAAGTGGTCCAGTTGCAAACAGGTGTGTTGGTTGGTTGCGCTTCCAGGGTTTCCAGGCTGTTAGCAAAATAACACATCTCACCCCTTAACTGGGGCCACCCAAGAGTCCCTGCGTCAAACAAACAGCGTCAGGCTCATTATATGTGTTCTTAATCTGCATTTGCGGAGGCAGCATTGACTTCTACCAGTGTACTTATTGTCTGTGAACTTCATATTTTTACGCGGACGCCAGGGATGGGAACGCTTGGAGCCTGTCACTTGTGGTAGCGCCCTGACCACTTCACAACTAAGCACGGTATCACAATCATGAGCGGCGAAGTTGAGTTGGTCTATGTGTGGCCAACTGGTGGGCGTCGCGTTATCAGACGCGACTACATCATGTTCATCACATCCGCGAGCATCACGATCGGGTGGCTACACACGCAAACCAACCTGCCGTACGCCTGGAAGGATGAACTGTTCAGGAGTCATGGAGGGTTTGGATACGAAACAGTACCATGATATCCGAAGGAACTGGACTCAGAAGGCTTTGCAGCACGGTTTAGTACCCACAGTTACCACATGTATATCTTTGTTGTTACCACAAATTTGAACGAACAATTCAAAATGGATAGCTTCAGTAGTATCGTACAGCTCCCAATCATAAACTCGTACGCCCCTCACACACAGCTAGGTGCCACCAAGGGCATATGTACTTCACATCCGATACACCCAAGTGCCCATCATAGTGACTTGGCACCGCCGTACGACCGACGACGGCGCAAACGTTGGTTCTCTTGAAACCACCCAGAGACCTGTCAATACCAGCAAAGCAGCGACACCAGCAATGACAATGGTCCGTCTATTGCCTCTGGTGAGTCCGCGATCACTGCCACGCGGAGATGGCTGACTTGGTAAAGCCACGCGTCCCCTGATGTACCGCATGTAAATGATAGAGGCGCCTTCCACGGCGTGCACGAGTACGCTGCCTACGAGCCCCGTATAGAGTATCCAATTCCGCCATGGCCACGTCTTTATAGCTGTCTTGACGAACTCGAAGTCGAGCTCGGAAGAGCCAAGCGCGTCCAAGTTGGCGCCGCTCGAAGACCACACGAGAGCGTCCGCCTCGGCAGGTAACAGTCTATGTGTAGCAACGTGGATAGGGACGAAGAGGAAAAGTGCGGCATATGCAGAGATACTGAGTAGACTCGTCAGTTTGCGGAAACGAGCACGGGATTTTGGGGTGAATGGCTTTTCAGACTGAGCAGTGGTATCCGAGTCTGACGTAGACGGACCGCTTGAAGGAGAAGAAGAGTTCGAAGCGAGGGTGAGGACGACTCGCTTAGCTATGCTCGACGTAACGTGAATAGCAAAGGGTAAGAGAAGCAGGTATCGTTCCCCAAACGTAGTTTGGTAGTACTCCCTTCCTAGAAGCTGCACATCCACAAGCGCAAACTGAAGCAGCCCAGTCAACCAACACACGGAACAAGTACTGACCATGATACTAGATGCTAGTCTAGATCCGCCGATGTTAGCTGCAATTGGCGCCGACAGATGTATGACCAGGAAAGTCGAGAGAAATGGTGCCGAGCCGTGCGCGAGCGTCGTCAAAATGGACGATGCAGTCATTGCTCGTTTTCCATGGCTCGATGCTGGCGGGACGGGTTCCTTTGTCTTCGAAGCATTCTCTGGGTTCATGGTGTTAGAAGTCGAAGGAATGAGCGTCAGTGAACGACCAGACTAAGCCGAGGTGGCTCTGCTAGTGGTTACACGCCTTGCCTTTCGACCATCACCAGCACAATGATGCAGGACCGTCTGACAGTACCGCCTGCCACTGGAAATCACAGCACATCGTCGTCACCTCTGTCATCGGAAATACCAATGGTATGCATGCTGACGCCGGCCTCCGTTGTACCAGGCCACTACTCGACGACATTCAGACTACTTACCCCACGCAGGACCCCGCGGCAGTTGCAGAGGTTGCGCTTGCAGTTCAACTGGAACGACTACGGGTCACAGAGGCATTGGCAGCCCGCGACAATGTGGTGGTACGTCTCGAGGACGCATATACCTCAGTTAGACAGAAGTCAGCTATCGTATCTCGATTGGAACGAGAACTCGAGATTCTCAGGCGATCGTCGACCCCTTCATCGGTGACCCCGAGTGCACTACAAGAAATTCAGCATTGCGACTCTTCCAATGGTGCCGAGGATCAAACGGACGACGAGAAGGGCGTCAATCTTGAAAGACATGTGAGAGAAATACGCCCAGGAGTTCTTCTCATCTGCGTATAGATGGCCCCGGAATTCATCACGCGGCGATTCTATCAGTGATTGACTGTATTCTCTGCTAGGTACGTTCCGACTCGCCGTCCTCCTGGGTACGAATCATTACGCCACCCAAAACCGCTTGCTTTTTGGAACGTCCCACCACCTGTGCCTCTCGGGCGTCGGACAAGTTTGTTCCTAGTGTAAGTGACGCCGGTCTCAACGAAAAGGTGAGCGCATATATGCGGCTGACCGACGAGATGTTTTCGCACGCTCGTCCAGATTGCGTTGTCATCGCTCTCGTTGGAGGGTGGAGCCGAGAAGACAATCGCTGCACGGCATTCGATACTTGCCGCGCTCCCCCTTCCGCCCGACATCGCGGAAGAAGAGCTGCAGCCCATTTTTCTCCCACATTCATATTCGTTGGGCGACTTCTTCCGCAATACCACGGGCGTGCGTGCAATTTTCCAATGCACTCGTCTTACTGACCCTCGCGTCAAGACTTTAAAGAACTTGTACGGAAACTCTGATTCTCTTTTCTAAGCCGGTTTCTCTAGCTAGGATTATCAGATTGAAGAACTACCGCGTCTTGGCCCAAGTCACGACGTACTGGTGTCCGGATCGGGAAGAACACGGATACTTTCTTGCCCCGGTTTTCAAGTGCATCACAAATCCGCGCGTCGTCACTGCGCATCGGTGGTTGGCCGTGGACGTGCTTGGTCACATGCGAGAACCGACCGGTACGCTGGTTCGCTCCACGGCTGGCAAGCGAATGCTCTTACTACGATGACTTTCTTCACAGAATGCTTTTATCACAAAAACGGGAAGTGGTATTATGCGGGTACATATAGGGCGTTTCGCATGGACGATCTGACGACTCAAGAGTGGGACTTACTCTCGACCGAGGTACAGGAAATGATCCGTGATCTTTTCACCCTTTACGTGGACATTTTGCAGACTACACAAGCGTTAATCAAGGAGACGCTCGCGGGCCGGAAGAACGTGTCGCCTCAAAACACGTACGAGACAGGTCAGCTGTATGCTGTCGGGGCCCTGAGGATATCTTGCGTGGGACTGCAATGCATTGGATTCAATAAGGGAGTGTATCACGCTGTTCTGGAGCAGTCGCGATTCGTGCATTGGACGCGCGGCTCTGGATGGACCGCCCCGACTCCACTCGCCGATCGACACGGTGCAAGCAGCGACGACGGCAAGTCTTCGGTTGACTGAGAAATTCTTCTCCTTTCGCAGTTCCTGTTCTTGGACCCTTTACACGGAGCGTGTACGTGACGGTTTTTCGAGTGGCCTTTTTCTTCATTGCGCCGCTCAGTTGTATTCCTACCCATGGAGTGTTAAGTGTATCGTGTACGAGTTCTGGCATACGCGACGGGACAATCGAAAGTAGCGGTCGTCTCGCCGTTACCTGAGGCCATGTTTGAGAATTGGACGTTTACTCTGAAGTAGCAGCAGCAGCTCATGGTCAGTTTATACGTGCGCCGTCACTATGATAAATTCATAGCCATGTCCCAAAAGCTCTTCTCCAGGTCGGTGCACCTCTCCCAAGCAGCCAACCACTCGGCGTAGCGTGAGGCAGAAGGAGGATCTGCCACTGCACGACTTTCTATCGTCTCTGTGGTACCCGCGGTTAGGGAAGGTTAGGTGGAGGAATGGGTGTTCTCACCAAGACCGACTTTCACTGCATTCTGATAATCCTCTCCGGAATAATCTTCCATCCACTTCAAGTACGGATTTCCTTCCCACACGACCCAGGAGTTCGGCTTTTGCGCCTCGCTCTTTAGCCACAAGCCAACTTCACCATACCCAAGAAGACAAGCAGCCAGCACCATTACCAATCTCATTGTGTCACCTGAAGATCGAGACGAGTTAGTATTCCGGGATCTACGTGGTAAGTGCCACGCACCTTGCAGCCCCGCGTCTAGAAGGAAAGCACCATAAGCCGTGGTCGTGGACGACTCTGGCGTCGATTCTAGCTCCTCCTTAGTGATGCCCCACTGTGCACAGTAGGATGTGTGCATGGAACTCTCTTTAGCAATATGCAATACAATATGTGTCGCTGCCAAGATCGGAGCGAAATTGTCAGACTTTGCAGCAAGGAGGCTGTACTGGGTGTTGAGAACGGTAACAATAGATTAGCACCACCCAAAACCTACGCATGTGCTCTGGCGTAATATTTCAAATAGTGATAGTCTTGCCTGTTCCTGGGTAAGAAGCAGGGTACGTTGGTGGTGAAATGACATACTTGATAAAATGGAGAAAAGACGATCGCTCAAGCGTGCCTTTGCCCAGTTGGGTGACAAATTCATGTTGCACGTACTTGGTCCATTTAGCCGAGGTATTTCGAATGAGGCTGTATGTCAGAGGGAAAGGGTTCCTGTTTGTTCGACTAGAGGTAATGTGCGGTGAATTCTCCATCTATAAACAGGCATATGGAGGCTTACGGGGCGATCAGTGATTTGGTGACCAAGTGGAGATGATTCAAGGGACCGAAACCTTGCCCAATTGGGGAGGCAGTTTCAATTCCCAAGTGAGTGTATGACGTCGCTTGAGCGGTTGCCTCTGCCACTGGAAGCTATTAACAGGGGCAAGTACAAAAAATGGCGGCTCACAGGCAATATCTCTGCCAAGAGCACAAGCCAAGGCGGCGCTAAGGGTACAACCGGTCCCGTGAGTACTCGAGGACACCAGACGTGGTCTTGGATACAAGATCGCCTTTCCTTCAGACTTGATGAAAAGGACGTCGACGACGAACTCATTCGTGGCATTCGCGGAGTTGTGCGCTAGAAGAATCTCGACGTTCTGGTCAAATATAAAATCACGGTTGACCTCGATGTCTGGTGAGACTACGCCACTTATTTCTTCTCGGGATATGTTTATGTGTCCCCCCTTGAGAAGGACAGCGTTCGAACCGAGAGTCGACAAATTTTGGGCAGCGGTTATCATGTCTTGCACAGTGTTGATCGCGAAAGGAAACCCCCGTTTTCGGAGTAGTAGTTCTGCCTCAAACTTGTTGGGAGTTATCAGGGAAGCTAAAGGGAACATCTCGTTCATCATGGTGTCAATAGCATCGGGATGCAACAGGGTGTGACCGGAGGTTGAGACGGAAACGGGGTCGCAGACCAAAGGAATGATGCCATTGCTTGAGAAGTGCTCCTTTAAAGTGGAGGCTACCGCATGGATAACATTCGAGTCGAAGAGCATCCCGGTTTTCATTCCACGAACGTCGATATCACCCAGTACGGAATTTATCTGCGTGCCGAAACTGTTTTCAACAGGGGTATTTGTGCCCAGGACAAGAGGCCAATACCTGTTGGGAGACAAAGTCCGGCGGAGTGCCATGAACAGCTTGCACACCAATGGTGTTCTGTGCCGTGAGTGCTGTAATCGCACTGGCACCATAACACCCCAACGCTGCAAATGTCTTCAGGTCTGCCTTGATATCCAATATCATTCGGCCAATCAACAGTATAAGAAAGTTCTATTGCGCACTTGTATACCGGCCCCCCCACTCGAATCAGAGCCTGCGATGGTCAAGATTGCCGGAGCACCCTTCGCCATATCCGTACGGTAATCGGTGTAAAGTGATCGGCAGCCACGAAGCACAGTGATCTAGTTACATAATCTGCTTGTTTCCCAGGCTCTTGCCAAACTCTGTCGGAGAGCACACGACAATTCAATCATTTCGAAAAATGCCCTCGCCAGAACCTCACACAGTGACAGTCCAAAAGTTTGAAAAAAAGAAGGACAAATCATCGAAGAAGAAAAAGACGAAAGCTACACCAGTCACTGTCACGGAGCTTGGGAAGAATGAAGGGGACAATCCTCACTGGGCATATAAACCCCCTCCAGGGGCCATCTTAGTCGACCATACAGTCGATCCCGGACCGTTCGAATGGGATACAATTAGGAATAACGACGATCTTGAGCTTTGGCTCATACGTGTCCCGGACTCGGTGCGCGGTCATTCTTCGTGTAGCTGCCTCGAATGCTCTTTGACACGTGCATGACAGATCAAAGCTCAACACCTGGAAGGAGTGGAAATCGAGCGGCCCGTCTCATCTAGAACCGCACGCGTTGGGGGTCTCACACGAAAGAATGCCGCACACGATATATGGTCTGCCGGCGACGACGAGACGGACTTGATTGGGGGAGAGGAACTCCGGTGTCTGTCTTGCTTGCTCCCTCGGAAGAAAAAGAAAGGCAAACTCTGCATAGGTATTGACAACCCGAAGTGAATTTCCGCTTTACTCACATGCGCTGCATCAGCTCCCAAGGCGATGGCACGTCAGATTATCATTTCTGCACAACAACCGATGCCTACAGTTCCAAAGCTACAACCGATCATCCACCAAAACCCACCCCGTCCATCATATCCAAAAGATGTTTTGAAACACCAATTCGTTCCATATGGCGGGCGCTCTCGATCGGGTATCTTTACTGCTGATGAACCTATGGACATTGAAAGCTCTGCTCCACCCGATGTCATCTCTGACAAGCCTCGAGAAGGGGTGCCACAAGTGACGGAAAAGGAGTCCAAGGGGAGGAAACGGAAAATGGAAGGGGAGTCACCAAAAAAATCCAAAAAGCACAAGTCGAAAGACTAGTACACTAGTACACGTTTCTCTGCTGCAATCCTAATGATGTGGATGATTTCTTGATCACGAGATGTATGTATATTGATGAGCGTACACGACTGCCTTCAAAGATGAGAGAGATAAGGTTGCAAAGAAGAGTGTGCAATGAGGGAATAGGAACCATGAACATGAAGAATAAGATTAATGAGCATGCGACGTGCTATCAAATAACTATAGGGCATCATCCAACGTCCATCTCATCAGCTTGGTTCTGCGACGTAGTCCGTTGACTGCCCTCGATTATAGGTGGTTGTGACTTCTCTAGTTCACGTTTCATGACTTCCTCCAAGCCCTCGTATATGCTCTTCTTTGGTAGATCCCATATTCGACCCCGACACTCCCTCTCTTTGTCCTCGAAAATGCTTCCTACATTAGATACCCACTGTCTCCGGGTTTCCACCAACTGTTTTAGTTGGTCGGGAACGACTAAATGAAGTTCGTCGTCTGGGCCAAGGCCAAGAGCCGAGGGTGGAGGCTTCGGGATGTCGACCGTGCTCGTACTTCCGTTCAATTCAGGTCCCTTCTTCTTCTTCCTGCCCAACTTCGGAGCATCCTTCTTCTGAAGCTTGCTGTAGGTAGCTAAAATCGCCTTATCGAGAGAATCTCGTGCATCGAGAAACTCTTGATATGCTAGACGGTCCTTTGCTATAGCCACCAGACACTCTCGGCGAGCCTTGTTCATGGCGACGACTTTACGAAGCTCCTGCTGTGCGTGCCGAAGAGCTGTTGCAATTGGATCGTCAACCTTGGCAAAGTAATTTGGCTAGAAATGCACAATCAGTAAATATATCGCACCAAGATTCAGAAATTGGAAATTACCGGTTCCGGTAACAAGCCATGAAATCGCATCGTGTCTTGGATTCGTTCTTCCAAATCCGCAACGTTCACTTTCTCGCGTCTAGCTGCAGCAGCTCCAGTACCACCCGGCCGACCCTCCATCGCCTCCTCTGCAGCCTTGACACCTTTCCACACGGTAACATCAGGCATTGGCAGTAGTGCGCTTATCAATCGTTCCGTCAGCGGCCCATGGCTTCGCTCCTCAGCCAATAAATCTGGCTCCGAGAGTGTCGAAGGATCCCATTTCGGAAGAGACCCAGAACTATCGCCCGTCCGATGTGAGGAGAACCCAGGGAGCGGTGCGCCATATATTTCCATATCCTGCTCCTCCCACACTTCAGTATAATGTCGTCCGAGTTTAGGAACTATGTAGGGTTCTATCTCGTCCCCTGTGAACTCGAGAAAACCTATGTCTTCTTCCTTGATGCCTCGTATCCACGGTTCGATGCTCGAGTAGAAAGTATTGACTGGGACCTGAGGTGGCTGCTTGAGCTTACTAAAGTCCTCCATAACTTCTGTAGGTTTACTAGGTCCAGCAACAGGTGGTGGTGCTACCGGTGGTCGTGGCGGGAGTAATTGAACGGATGGCGGGAGGCTGAAATCAGGGCCCATGGTCGGCTGAAGCTACATCAGATAGGTTCAGCAGAATCGTTGAAGGTATCCACCTTCGCGTGATTTATTACAGGCCCTGGAGGTTTCGCGATCTTGACAGGTAATATAGGTGGCGGATGAACCACCGGTACAGTCTTGACTGATTTAACGGAATCTACCCATGTTATCAGTCCGTGATACTATGAATGAAGCAGATATTCGTGCAGAACCTTCCAAGTCACTATCATCCTCTCTTTTCCGTTTCTTTTTCTTTTTCTTCAAATCCTCTTGTAGCCTGATGGAAATTTGGTAATCGAATGAGCGTTTTGCATCCAATGGCACCGTCATTTCACTTACGACCGCCGCGGATCGACCGATGCTCTTCCGGAGGGTGGGACCGACGAGACTACGGAAGGAGCACGGGCTTTCGCGGTCCCGTTAAGCACAGGAGTGGAATAAGTGGGTTCATCTGCCTCCTGGTGTGGAGTGACTGCAAGATCACAAATGATACGCGAAAACCATGACGGTGGCACGGAGATACGACATATTTGATAAGTACCGCACGAAAGTTCGCCGGATCGGATGGTAAAGACAGAAACGTAGCAGACAACATTCCGCAACGTTTCATCGGGTAGTTCGTGGCCGACATGCCCATCATTCAAGACATAGGCGAATAAGGAAAGTGGGTAAGCAAACACACGCGGCACGGACAGAAAGACGTACAGCCGCGCTCCCGGTTGATCTTTTCCACTGCCTTTGCTTTCCCCTTGACTTTCTCCTTCATGCGGCGCATAGATTCCTCGAGAGTCTTGAGGTCTTCCCCCGCCTTCTTCGCCCGTTCCATAGACTTTTGCCGGAGTAGCTTGAGGTCATTATGCAGTTTATCCAGGTCATCCGTAGGGGGCACTGTATCTGGGGGGTTCTTAAGGAGCGCAAGCCGTTTTGTATCCGGTACGGAATAAGGGAATAATTTGGACGACATGGACGGCGCTTCGGAGGTCAAAGACCTTCCAGGAACGTGGATTTCACAGCGCAACCGCAGCGAGCGGACTCAGTATGGAGTTCCCAGGTCTCCCCGGAGACGATTGCGGAGCGCAGCAGTCAGATAAACGACTACGACGAGCTGTGAACAAGCCAGGCTACGGTTTAGCGGTGTATCATGAGCGTCAAGGTCGTGGTTTTGTTGATGATTACGTAATGAGCATTTCCCACACGATAGTATTGCAGCCGCATCCATGAAAGCGGTCGGGTCAGTCGAGGACCTGAGTACACCGCCGATGAATGGCAGGGAGGAGGCCCATACGAGTCACTCAGGAAGCGACTTGACCAGCATAAACAGTGACGATATTGAACTGGAAGCATTGGAACGCCTTGAAGGAGCGTCTCACGCGGGCAACCTTCGTACCGCAGAATACGACACTCACGAGGATGGCGGACAGGACGAAGACGGCCGCGCTGCTCTGCTCGCTTATGAATCTGGGATCAGAGATACGGGACTCATCCGAGAACGGAGTCATTACCCTGCTTGGTGGAGACAGGTAGGCAGCATTGTCGTCGAGGTGCGTGTCTGTCTCCCACCAGAGAAGGCTACTTTATAAGCCAGGCAGAGTGCTCCTACGTTGCTTTTAACCACCGTCGGTCTCTTGTTCACCGGAGAACTTCTGGACCACGTGTCGGTGGGTACTCAGCGTTGCATGGCCACGGACGACGTTCACTCCTGGTGTAGCGATGGAGAGCTATGAGAGCAATCAACGAATTGATCATGATTGTTCCTGTCATTCTCAATCTAAAAGGAAATTTGGAGATGAATCTCTCCGCAAGACTTGGGACTGCTGCCAACATGGGCAGCCTGGACGATCCTCGTAATAGACGCAACATCATCTACGGCAATTTGGCACTCCTCCAAATCCAGGCAGCAGTCGTAGCCAGCGTGGCTGCCTGTGTATCTATGGCACTAGGATCGATCGTCCCAGATCCCCCATCCACTGCTCCAATATCGTTTGGCGGTGAGGCTACCAATAGTACGACGCTGATCAGCCGAGCGCCGCGACCTCTACCTATGAACCCTGGTCAACCGAAATCCGGAGTCGCTGAGTGTGCATCCTGCCCTGGGAATCCCAACAGAGAAACTTACTACTTCCTAGATTCATCATGGTGGCATCCTCTGCCATGATGTCCACTTGCTTATCCAGTGTACTCCTCGGATCTTTCATGTGTGCTCTTATAGTGGCATGTCGACGCTTTGGACGTGATCCAGGTCTGAGGATCTCACCAGTTTTGCACATTTTTCCGCTGACCACATTGTCACAGACAACATCGCACCTCCGGTGGCCTCCTGTCTTGGTGACTTGGTTACACTGTGTCTACTTGCAGCCGTTTCCTCACTCCTGATCAACTTTATTAACACGCCATTACCCTCTATCCTCATATTGTGTCTCGTTCTGTCGGCGACTTCCTGTTTCTTCATAGTGCGGCGCAATAACTGCGTAAAAGACCTCGTATGGCGCGGTTGGCTTCCCTTATTTGGTGCCATGGTCATCAGCAGTGCAACGGGAATAGTACTGGACATCTTTGCCTCCAGATACCAGGGATTCCCCTTACTTGCGGTCGTGATTAGCGGTACGTGGTAATGCCACACTGCACTAGCTCATATATCTGAGTGTAAAACAGGTTTACCGGGGAGCGTGGGGTCTATCGCCATTTCTCGACTGTCGACTTCACTTCATGCAGAAAAACATCACGCTCACTCACGAAGAAAGGAGCCATCCAAAAAGCTGGTCACGACCACTCTTCTCCTCATCACCATACCTGTAGAAATAATATTCCTTGCCACCTTGCAAGCCTTTGGGTGGCTCAAACTCTCTATACTATTTGCCGTCCTGTCCGTGCTCTTATTCTGTTGTGCGGTATGTCAATCGCTGTACTCAAACTCCGACGTGACGCTATCCTTCTGTTTTGTTCTTGTCCGGCAGGTGACGATATCGCTCCTTATTGCAAACGCCCTTACGGATTTCTTGTGGTCGAAGGACCTAGACCCTGACATGTATGCCCTACCGATCCACTCCGCAACGATGGATCTGGTCGGGCAACTACTTCTCGTTCTATGTTTCCAACTGGTGTCTCTCACGGACATTAACTTATAGAGATGTTCAATATGCATCGCCCCACACACATGTCTCAAATTTTCCGATATAAAGAAATGGGATAGACGAGAATCCATATTAACTTAGATGGTTTTCTCTTACCAATATGCTGACTCTGGAAGATCGTTTATGAGAGTAGTACCCTCGCTTCAATGACATCACCGGAGTGGCAAGTCCAGGTCGTCGAGACATGACATGATCAGTAAATCTAAACGTAGTACTCAGCTGGTGATTGTAAGACACGACCGCGGCAGGGAGCAGCTCTCCGTGGTACATGCTCGCGGAGCAAAGCTCGGCGGTGTATCCTACATTTTTTTCAACTTGGCAGGAGGAAGGAGACGAGACGGCAGATAGCAGCGGGGGCAAATGATCATGTGTAACCCTTACGATTCGATGGTCACGCTTAGTGTAGAGTTGTCCTGAGGCATGCCAGAACTACTTATGTACACGACACGTTGGCACTCAGTGGTGGGAGTAGAACCGACAGACGCGCAATGAAGAAACAGAGGGCCACACTGGAAACCGTCGCGTAACAGTCCCGGATAAAGGGTCCAAGCACAGTAGCTGCGAAGTGGAAGAATCTCTCAGTCAACCGAAGACTTGCTATCGTCACTGGTTCCATCGTGTCGACCGGGGGGTGGAATCGGGGAGGTCCATCCAGAGTTGCGCGTCCAATGTACGAACCATGACTGTTCCAAAACGGCGTGATACACCTCGTTATTGAATCCAATGCATTGCAGTCCCACGCAGGATATCCTCAGGGCCCCGACAGCATACAGCTGACCTGTCTCGTACGTGTTTTGAGGCGATACGTTCTTCCGGCCCGCGAGACTCTCCTTGATTAACGCTTGTGTAGTCTGCAAATGTCCACGGAAAGGGTGAAAAGATCACGGACCATTTCTTGTACCTCGGTCGAGAGTAATTCCCACTCTTGAGTCGTCAGATCGTCCATGCAAACGCCCTATATGTACCCGAATAATACCACTTCCGGTCTTTGTAATAAAAGCATTCTGTGAAGAACGTCATCGCAGTAAGGGCATTCGTTTGCCAGCGTACCGGTTGGTTCTCGCATGTGACCAAGGACGTCCACGGCCAACCACCGATGCGCAGTGACGAGGCGCGGATTTGTGATGCACTTGAAAGCCGGAGTGAGAAAGTATCCATGTTCTTCCCAATCCGGACACCAGTACGTTGTGACTTGCGACAAGACGTGGTAGTTCTTCAATCTGACGATCCTAGCTAGAGAAACCGGCTTAGAAAGGAAAATCAGAGTTTCCGTACAAGTTCTTCAAAGTCCTGAGGACAGGGTCACTAAGGCGAGAATACTGAACGTATGTAAGTACGCACGCCAGTGGTATCACGGAGGAAGTCGCCTAATGAATATGAGCGTGGGGGAAAGATAGGCTGCAGCTCTTCCTCTGGGATGTCGGACGGAAGGGGAAGCGCGGCAAGTATCGAATGTTGTGTAGCGATGGTCTTCTCGGGTCCACCTTCTAACGAGAACGATGACAATGCAATCTGGACGGGCATGCGGAAACATAAAGTTGGTTGGCCACATACATGAACTCACCTTTTCGTTGAGGTCATCGTTTACGCCAGGCAAAAGCTTGTTCGACGCCCGAGAGGTATGCGCAGCATGCCCATCCGAACATGTAGTTTTGGGTGGTGTTGTGATTCGTACCCAGGAGGATGGCGAGTCCGAACGTACCTAGCGGAGAATACAATTAATCACTGGTAGAATCACCGCGTGATAGATTCTGAGGGCCATCGACACGCAAATGAAAAGAATTCCTGGGCGTGTTTCTCTCACATGTCTTTTCGAAGTTGATGCCCTTCTCGTCGTCCGTTTGATCCTCGGTACCGGTGCAAGAATCGCTGTATTGAATCTCTTGTATGTACTCGGGTTCATCGGTGAAGGGGTAAACGACCGCCTGAGAATTGCGAGTTCTCGTTCCAATCGAGAAATGATAGCTGATTTCTACCTAACTGAGGCACATGCGTCTTCGAGACGTACCACCGCATTGTCGCAGGCTGCCAACGCCTCCGTGACCCGTAGTCGTTCCAGTTGGACTCCAAGAGCAACTTCTACAACTGCTGCAAGGTCCTGTGTGGGAATAGTAGTCTGAACGTCGTCGAGTAGTGGTCTGGTGCAATGGAGGCTGGCGTCAGTATGCGTACCATTGGTGTTTCTGAAGACAGCGGCGACGAGGATGCACTGGGACTTCCAGTGCTAGATGATACGATCAGACGGTCTTGCACCATTGTGGTCGACCAAGTGGTGGTTGAAAGGCAAGACGTGTAATGGGCTTCTGTTTGAATCTCTCTTCGGCATCAAGTCCGTGGTTGATGATGCTCTCGCACCTGATACTCCCACTTAAATAATCTAATTAGATAATATATTACTGTTGTGATGTATGTCTAAGGCGACATGTCTGAGACGTCTCTCCCCTCAATGAATAATTATTGAATACTGAGGAGCACTTAGAGAAATCTAAAGCTACTAAGCCGCGCCGCGCGAACAAAGGTTTGTCATCAACGCCTCCCCGACGCTTCCCACGCCCGTGCCGCGTCATCCCCGACACCTCTCGTCGCCGTCGTTGACAACGAGCTCACGTATCTCAACACCCACGCAACGTACGGACATCGGACTTTCACTACCATGTAGTACTCTTAGCTAGCTTTCATTCCGTAGCATATATTTTAGAATTTGCTTCGATAGAGAGGTCCGTTCAACTCTCGTGCCCGTGGCAGTGCCCGGCCACTTCCGGTGACCACCTGTTCGCCACTGTTGACGACGGTGAGCTCATGTATCTCAATGGCTACACAACATACAGACATTGGCCCTTCATGGGTACCTATATCTAGCCTGCATTTGATAGCATATAATGTAGTATTTCATGAAAAATTTGGCATCATTCAGAAAAGAAATGCTTCAATTCCCATACATGTATGTATAGTACAACAATGAGTCAACAAATGAAAGAGAGACTGACAAGCAAGGGAGCAACCAAGTGAGACAGGAGGAGACTGATGAGCCATCAGTTGGGTGAGGCTAAACATAGACTGCTAGGTGAACCAGGGTTAGGCCCAGTGTGGTGTGGCAATGGAGTTACCAGAGAAGTAGACCATTGGGTGGCATGGTATGGATAATGTGGTAAGCCACCAGACAGGAGACAATGATGGTGATTACTAAGATGATGCCTAACAAGGCATAAGCATGGAGGAACAGGGGAACCCTGGAAAAGGAAGGTGCTGGGTTTAGGTGTAACATCACCCCCAGTTAAGACCAGTGAGCCCCTGATTGATGATGGTTTGAGGCATGTGGCAATGTCAGTGAATGACAGGATGAGGTTGATGAAGTGGTGAAGGGGAACAAGATGGAAGCCTCCTCAGGAGTTGTCCATCATGAGCCAATGCTGTTGTGACAAGACCAGTGGCCAAGGAGGTGGCAGTCAAAGCAGGTGTAAGGATGGAGAGGATGCATGTCAGGAAGGGGAAGGCGTCTGCCAAGATAGAACCACAGGTGATCATTGAGGGTGATGGTGACAAAAGGACAGGGAGGGATGTCACTTTGTGTTTGTATGATGTTATGGACAGAGTGATCAATGAGTTCCCAGCAGGCCTTTTCTAACAAATTGACCCAGGCATAAACAGTTCTGCTGTTTTTAGCTGATTCAGCTATGATGGTTGCAGCATGATGAAAGACCCTTTTATGTCTGACTTCCTTTTCTTCACATGGTTCTGGTGTAGAAGTCTCTCTCTTAACACTGGGTAGCCATTCAGGGAGAGTTCCATAAGGCAGTCCTCATCTTGTTTTCACATTTCTGGGATGCAGCCCCTGAGACTCTGTCCTTCCTTGTATTTCTGTTCTGACCATCTGATGAAGTTGCAATCTTCCATCTTGCAGAAGCAACCTTGCATAAGGCATCCAACCCACTTCTAATGGATTGATCGGTGTTTTTGACTCAAAAGGAGTGAGCAACTTCTGGGCCTAGATCCTGATGTATCTGTTGGAATATAAACTGCCCCTAGTAGTATAAGACTTAGGTGCGATGATGTGTCGCTTACATAAGCAAAAAAGCGTACATACAGTAGGGTAAATTTTCTCCCTTCCCTCCTCAGTAGCTTGGAGTTACTGGGGAGTAAGTCACCCTTTTATTTAGCCTTACTTTTACTGACCACCTGTAGACTAATTATCTGACAGGTAGATATGAATATAGTAGCTTGGAGTTACTGGGGAACTAATTATCTGACAGTATCAGCATGATCACATCATTTTGGACATCACCCATAGCACTGATAGTGGCATGTAGGAGCTGTTTGATATAGGCTCCTTTTTCCTCAGGGTCACACTGTTGAGTGGTTCCCAAGAAATTGGGAGCATAAGATGCAACTATGTCTGATCCTCAGAAGACCTGACACAACAGCCATAAACATTGGCATTGTTCTGGTGAGACCCCATCAAGTGGGTACCCTCCATTGTACTTTGTGAGAAGCCAACAATAGTTGAAGAACTGAGATGTCATGGGGCCCATGACTGAGCTGTCTTGGTGGGTGGAGGTAAAACAGGAAGCCCCAGTACAGGGCAGTATGTGCTCACATGGTAGGGGTCTGGAGACAGGTAAAGCAGGAATGGGTGGTTGTTCATTCAGGTTTGGCCCTTCATTAGGGTCATAGTCATAGGGCATGGCTGAGAGTTGATCCATGAGGGGGACATGGGGAAGTGGGGTAGGCAGTCTGGCATGTTTCTTTCCCTTGTTGGGTCTGATGCATTTGACCATGAGCGATCTGAGAGGGTGGAAGGAGGAGGAGTCAGAAATGGGTTCAGTGGTGGCAATGGACACTCTGTCTCCCTCAGACAATAATGCACTGGCAATGGGAGGTTTGGGTAACAATTTGGGGGTGAATGAAGTGGGTACAGGGAGTGATGAGGGTGAGGGTGAGGAGATGTCCATTGACTTGTATCCAAAGGTGGCAAAGTTGGATTCATCACAGTCAAAGTAGTCAGAGCCAGGGTTTTCAGTATTGATGGAGCAAGGTGACAACACTTACTGGAGGCAGCAGGCTAGTTTATAGTCATAGAGGACTTCCTCCACATTCTCCTTTATATGTTCCTCTGGTTCCCAGGTGTTTGACGAATGTGGGAACCCTTTCCACTTGACCAGGTACTCCCTTGCCTGATGTCAGCCCTTGCTGTGGTGGTTGAGTACAGCCTCCACCTCCCACTTGACCTCATCATCAACCAGATCAGGTAGGGGCTGAGTGGGCACAGGTCCATACTTGTTGGTTTCTGTATAGGGGTAAACTCATGACCTATGGAACACAGGATGAACCTTCCATGTACTCAGGAGCTGTAGCTGTACTGCCACAGGTGATATGACTTCAGAGATTGTGAATGGGCCGAGTCTTCTCAGCTCCAGCTTGGCTGACTGTCCCTGAGTTCTCAAGTTAGCTGCATCAGACCTGATCTCTGATCTTTGGGGTGGTGTACGTTCCCTTGCTTCAGCTCTTCATCAGTTCCTGTGCATCCTTGTGAGAGATTGCTGCCAAGTTGCGATTGTGGGCAAGGGACTGTAGTCATTCATCCACTGATGGGGCTACAGTTATGCAAGTAGAAGGATAGGGTGAAGGGTTGAACCCATACAAGAGGGAGAAGGGAGTTTGTCCATGTACTGAATGTATTCAGGAGTTATGTGCAAACTCCACATCCAGTAGTTTTTGTGCCCAAGAGTTAGGTAGCTCAGTGCAGTAGCATTGGAGGTATG
This sequence comes from Pisolithus thermaeus, assembly GCA_024663475.1. Taxonomy (NCBI): domain Eukaryota; kingdom Fungi; phylum Basidiomycota; class Agaricomycetes; order Boletales; family Pisolithaceae; genus Pisolithus; species Pisolithus thermaeus. The sequence continues at coordinate 178,004 of JANFAF010000087.1, forward strand.
TTTCAAGTTCTTGGTTCACTCACTCACTTTTGCCATTGATCTGAGGGTGATACACTGACAACAGCTTACTTTTGATGCCAAGTGCCTTGTAGAGTTCCTTGGTGAAGGTGGAAGCAAACTGTGGACCTCAATCTGATATAATGCTTTCAGGGAGTCCATATCTTTGATACATGTTTTGTTGGAACAGCCTTGCTAATCCAACCGAGTCCATGGTCTTGGTCATTGGCATGAACACAGCTGCCTTTGTCAGCCCTTGATCAATGATGGTTAGGACTGAGTCAAAACCTTCTGACATTGGCAGATTGGTGATGAAGTCCATGGAGATCTGTTGAAATGGAAGGGGGTTTGCTGGGGTGGTGTGTGGAGTGACTGGAGGGGTGATTGGGTGGGTTACAACTTTATTTGCTTGACAAACTGGGCATCCTTTGATGTAGTCTCAGACCAATTTCCACATACCAGGCCACCATACCTCTTTCACCATTTTCTTCATCATGGCTTTCACTCCAGGATGTCTGGAGCTTGGGTTGTTGTGGTAGTCCCTAAGGCATTGTTTTCATGTTTTTGGTGGAACATAGAGGCATTGCTTATATCTTTTGGTTCTGTCTGACAACCCTTGTGCTTTGGGGTTTTCCTTCAACAGCATCATGTCATTTGGTGTTTCTTCCACTGCATGGTTATACACCTCCCTCAATATGATGTAAATCCCTTTTCTGGCATGATCAACCTTACATTTCATTCATTGAAGAATCAGAATAATAAGAGCTGAGGATGGATGAGAGATCTGAGAGGGGGAGAACTTCCAAAGGGGCTTCTATAGCCTGGAAGGAATTGCTGTCTGGGGAACATCTGAGACTGTCTGGGACTGTCTGAACACTGAAGAAGGCCACATGCAGCCTTCTTGAACTCAAACTCAAACCTGTAACTCTCCAAACTTTTTTATTTTTGGTAAGTACAGTGAAGTGTAAGTGCATGTGAGCTTACTTAAGCCACATCATGTGTCTAACTTTGAAACTAAGTAAAGTCTAAGGTAAAAGAATAAGAGCAAAAGAAAAGAAAGTAAACACAATAAAGTAAAAGTAAAAGTAAAAAACTATAAAATAAAAGAAATATCCTAGTGGGGAGTACTCACTCCCTACATCATGACATGTTGATCCAAAGCCATGTGAACTGGGAATGGTTCCAAATTTACCCCCCTGGCAAGTCACATGTGTAAGCTTTGTTGTCTTAAGTTCACACTTGCAAACTGTACCGTATGGTATTCACAAGTATGAAAATATGTAAGACTAGGACTATGTAAAATTTTCCATAGCAGCATATATACCAGGCAGACAGGCATGTGATACTGAGGTATCACATGCCTGTGGATGATAACTTGTGCCTGAAAAGGCACGACCCCTAACACCCTCCCCCTGTAGAGCCAGTATGGGCTCGGAATGAGAAAAGAAAAAGAAAAAGAAAAAGAAAAAGAAAAAGAAAAAGAAAAGGAGAAGGAAGGGATACAACGAGATTAGGGCAAAAGCCTACACATACATATGAGGTGTTGAACCTCACAGTACTGCCAGCCAAAGGTTGAGCCTCATTAGACCAAGCATGAAGGGTGTTGCACCCTTGTGCAACGAGTACTTTACTGTCAGACAGACTGAATCTGCTGACTGAGGGGTTATGCCCTTGGGGGTAGTGGCCAGGGCCAAAGGTATAGTGTCCCTTCTACATTGGTGCTGGCTCATCTGGCAACTCTCCTTCCTCAGCTTCCCAAGTCACAGCTGGGGAATCTCCACTCATACCCTGGTCATCCCCTCTGGGGAGATGGGGAAGGTCATAAAGAGCCGCTGTTACAGCAAACTCTTGGAGGATATACACCTCCCCTGCTTCAAACGTGTGGGCCTCATAGGCTGCAATCCTCTCTGGGGAGATCCCCAGGGCCTGAGCCTGTTGGTTGACCCATTTAACCAACCAATTCTCACTCGGTGGGTGAGGGTTGTGGATGGCTGCCCTCAGCAGGTCAATTGTGGCCTGGACATTGGGGTCTTGATCCCCCCCATTACTCACAACACAGGCAATATACTCATTACCTGCCCTATGGGCCCAGGCAATGGCATCATTGGTGGTGTGGGGTGTGACACCATTAGCTGCCAAGTAAGCAGCAACATCAGCCATAGTGGCCATTTGGGAAAATGTCCCTTCCCAGGGAACCTGAGGTCTGGTGTGAGGGGAAACCTCGGCCCAATTGAGGAGGGCCCTGTAGTGACCTCTGGCTGCCAGGAGGCAAACTAGCTCCTGGAACCAGATCATTCAGTCATGGTCCCTTCTGGGGACTGGAGCTAGTTGCTCATAGAGGAGGAACCCTTGAACCATTTGGGCAGAGGGAGGACTGATCTCCCATTCATCATCATTGGGGCACTTGCTAATGCCTAGCACCCCTGGGAACATCCTAGAGAGCTCAGAGCTCTTGTCTGAGCCACTGTACCTATTCTGGTATGTCTGGATAAACCTTACCCAGTCCTGGACTGGGGTGTTGAGAGGGGGTGCCTTTTGGGGTAATTCAGGGATGCCCCCTCTTGTCTTTCTACCGGAGGGTCATGCTCCTCCTCTGGGATGAAAAGGTTGACCCCTAGTAAGGGGTCTTTGATGGGAAGTGGGGGCTTGGGAGGCCCTGGGATTTTTGACCATTACATGGTCATGAAGAGGAATGATGGGCCTCTGCTCCATCTCTGGCAAGGGGGCAGCCGAATGATCCTCTAGCCATTGCTGTAGGGCTGGTGGTTCACCAGCAGGTCATTGTCCAGAGGCATCTTCCTCCCTTCGTGCTCTCTCTTTATCTCTTAGCACCTCCCTCTTTTGGCATGATTTCTGGGAGGCCCAAGCAGGCAGCCTCCATTCTCTAAGCACAAGGTTCATCACCTTGTTTGTCTCCAACTTGCATTTCTTCCACAAGTTGATGTAGGTAACCAAATCCTGTGCCCTATGGACACAGGGGGCCTTTTCCTCAGGCTCATTGTATGCTTGGGCATACAGTTTGCAGATATCCTCTGCAGTGTTGACAAGTCCAATGGGACCCATGATCCCTCTGTCCCATCTAGTGACAGGGCCAGTGAGGTGTTGCCTGGTTGGGACAGGAGGGGGGGTCCCCTGACAGATGTTGGCAAGGGCAGTGCCAAGCCTCTCATTGCTGTAAGTGTAGAGGTTGTCGTTGACCCTCACAAAGAGGATTGTCCTCATGCCATCCTTGCCTTGTCCAAGGCAGAGTACTCTATACAGGTTCTCATGCCCTGTAAACTCAGGGAATAGAGTTCCCTGGACAGCAGTATTGATGACCATAGGAATGTCATCATATATTCCAGTGGAGGTAATTTCATCCTCCATACCAAAGTCAGGTGCAACCTGATCATCCATTGGGGGCACCTTTGCCTTCCCTTTTCCTACAGGCTCAACCTGTGATGCAGGTTTAGCCTGTATCCTCCCCTGTAAAGAAGAGGGGGATGGTATGGCTGGTGGGGGATCCACAAGCCTCCTGACTTGGATCATAAGTGCCTCCTCCTAGGGAGGCAATACAAGCATGTTCAAAGTCATGCACAGCTTGCTTGACCATGATGGGAGCAGAGATGGTGGGGGCAGGTGTGTGACACAGGTCATCGACCTTGCAAAGAGCATGACAAAGGTTGTACAAGGTATCTTTAAGCTCTCACTTGAGACAGCTGATGCGATGATGCAACTCGTCATAAGGCATACATTTGATGAGATGTGTGGTCTTGTCAGTGAGAGTGACAATAGCAGGCATGATGCCCACATCTGACAAGGCCATGCCTTGAGAGAGATGAAGTGCATAGGCTGCACAAGTTTTGCAAGCACCATGATGGCACAAGAAAGGAAACTGGGGGTGACACTCCCAGTATGGGCAGGAACATTTATCCCTGCAGCATTCATGCCCAGGGGAGGAGGAGGGAGAATGTGGCCTTGTGTGGCCACTACTGACCATATGCAAACTGCATTGGTTGGCAGGAGAGCAGGGTGGAGATGGTGAACCATCAGTGTACATGTCGGAACATGAGAGAGATCTGCCCTGTTGAGGCATGGCAGACCTGTGAGGGTCAGGGGTGGGTGAGCAGTATGGGCTTGGGGAGTATTTGTGACAGTGATCACAATGGGACATTGTAGCTATGACTACTAGAACAGAGTGAGCATTAAAGAGAAAGGAAAGGAAAAGCAAGGTAACATAAAAAAGAAAAGCATGTGACCAACTAAGGCAGGTACATGTGAAAAGAAAATGTGATCAGGGAAAGACTAAATACTCTAATTAATTATAGTAACCATGCTGTGCTTGAGGCTGACAATGTTATTTCCATCTTGTTATTTTTACTTATATTTGTTTTTGTTTTTCATACTTGTCCATTTGATTCCATTTAGTAGTCTTGTACTATGTTCTAACCACTAAGTGGTTACCATATGCTTATGCATACTTCTTTACCCTTCAGGGTAATTGGCATATATCTTGTACACCTTGGAGCTCGAGGTACCTGTCTAGGGCCTCGAGCTCTTTGCAATTAGACATGGGTTCCCATGTTGTATCTCTGAGGTTCCACCTCACAAGGAACTCTACCTTGTTATTCATCCACTGGTGAGTGGTTATCTCATCAACTAACCATTCTTCCTCGTTGGTCATACTGACATCATAAAACACATGGGCATCATGTTTTGGGAACAGAACATCATTGTTCTGCTCATACCTTCGCAGTAACCCAATGTGAAATGTTGGGTGTATGTGCCTCTTCCTTAGTTGCTCAGCCAACTCTAGTGCATAGGTATCATTCGTGCTATCACAGCACAATACCTTCATTGGTCCAATATATTTAGGCACGAGTTTTCATGCATGTCCCTTTGGGATGCTCAAATTCTGTGTGGAGAGATACACAAGGTCTCCCTCTTGAAGGTTGGATCCTTCTGTTTGTTTCTTATTAGCATGGTATGTCTGTACTATCCTGCTTTCAATGATGGCATCATGAGCCATCTCTAGATTTTCTAGAGCCTGTTTGACAAATGTCTTCACTCCTGGAGCTGTTAAGGGTGTACCCTCTCTGATGCACTGCATCATATTGGGCATATACCTGTAATTCAGTTCAAATGGTGCAAACCCTGTTGAGCTACTTATGCTTGAGTTAATCATGAACTCAACCAGAGGCATCTTCGATGTCCAGTCCTTTTGGTCTGGCTGGACCATTGCCCATAGCATCTGTGCTACATTTCTTATTGCTCTTTCAGATGCTCTGTTGGTCTGTGGATGGAGTGCTGTTGACATAAGGAGCTTGGCTCCCAGCATTCTGTGTGTTTCGTACCAGAATGCCAAAGTGAACTTCATGTCTTGATCTGAAACTATTGTCTCTGGCAGTCCATGCAGGCAGACTATCTCTTTTATGAACATTCCTGCAAGCTCAGATGCTTGAATAGTCATAGTTACTGGTACTAGGTGTACCATCGACGTCAGATGACACAGGACTACCCACAGGTAGTCGTGTCCATCACTTGGTGGGAAAGGTCCCATGAAATCCATTGCTATTGACCCCCAAGGTCTTCTAGGCACAGGCAGGCTGTGCAACAGGCCTTTCAGCCATTGATTGTCAGTTTTTGTAGTCTGATGTATCAGACAAGTTTGGCAGAATTTGTCCACTTCCCTGCTGAGCTTCAGCCACCAGTACCATCTGCAGATGTAATCTGCTGTTCATTGGGGCCAAAGTGGCCCAGTGTCCTATGTGCTTGGTCAATTACTCTTGCAATAACATCATTGCCTTTGTACTTTGCATGTGGAAGGCATAGTACCTTCTCTCCTCCATGATTTTTCATGTAGAGGAGGCCGTTTTTCTCCTCGAATTGGGGGTGATGTGATGGTCGCATCATTACCTTATTGAGCATAGGCTCATTTTTATATCCTTTTTGGATAGCATCCAGGAACTCTGGTGTTTCGCCAAATGTTATTGGGGAGGCTTTGGTGACCTCAGCAGATTTGAGTATCAATGGATTATCCTGCACACTTGCATTAGGAGGGTCCTTGTTACTCTGTTCTGTGGCCGAGGCCATTTATTTAGCCTCTTCGTATTGCTTTTCTACCTTCTCTTTCAGGCAATTGCTTTTTCGAGGGATCTCTCCCTCTCGTATTGCTGATAAACTCAGCTCTTGCCATCTATCCTGTGGGAGATCGTCCCCCTCTGGGTCCAGATGTATATCTGCATCTGCCCATTCTACTTCTTCATTGGAGGCTATATCACCTCCTTCTCATTCATAGTATCAAGACAGGCAATCCACTATGCAGTTCTCTGTGCCCTTAGCATAGACAATGTTTGCATCAAACTGAGACATGTAGTCCAGCCAGCGGACTTGTCTGCTCGACAACTTTCGTTGGGTTTTAAGGTAACCCAAAGCCTCGTGATTGGGGAAGTCAGCTTTCTCTAGTAATTCAAGCACTATTCTGAGGTGCCTTTCATGGTCCTCTATTGTATTACTATAGATGAATATGTCATTGAGATAGATGTATACAAAATGTCCTATGTGGTCTCTGAAGATCACAGTCATTAGACATTGAAATGTTGCAGGGGCACTGCAATCTCCCTGCTGCATAACTTGGCTCAGGAAAGTCCCATATATTGTTGAGAAGGCTGTCTTCCAGACATCTTCAGGTTCTATACAAACTTGTTCATATGAATTCGACAAGTCAATCTTAGAGCGAAATTTTGCTTGAGCTACATCCATCCAGATCTGATCCTGGTCTGGAAATGGGGTGACATCCTTCACTGTGTTCTTGTTTCTTTTACAACAGTCGATGACTGTTTGTAGTTTTCCATTTTTCTTTGGGATGCATAGCATCGGTGCAGCATGTGGGACACTTTTCAATACCCACCATTCCATGTCTGTATAGAGCTGTATTTTATCTGATAATTGTTGCTTGAGTGCATCAGCACATCATGGCAGGTGGTATGCATACTGCTTGTTTTTATCTACCAGGGGAATCCTGTGATTTACCTCCTGTAGTGGGGGTAATCTTGGGATTACCCCACTCAGTCTATGCTTATACCATTTGAACCACTGGTTCTGTAGTTGAGGTATATCCTCATTTTGTAATGATCATTTACTATGCTTGATTAGTGCAAGATGCTCGCTTTTTGAGCTATCTGGCTCTTTTGACTTCTCGAACTCCCTTCCCCCCTTTGAGCCCTCATGAGGCCGAAGCCACACAGGGCATGAGAGTCAATCTCTAGGATGGGGCTTGCCCATCACAGTTGCCTCAGGTTCTGTGAGCAACGATACTTGTTCATTTCCTATTATGATTGTTTTGTTGGCAAAGTTGAGGATCACCTTGTGTTGCCTTAGGAAGGGAATTCCTATGATACAGTCATAGTGATTGATATTTGCTACATCGAAGTATATTTTGACTTCGTAGTTTCCAACCTGTATCTTCGATACTCCTCCATGAGTGATCTTTGAATGGCTGCCTATGCAGCCTAGTTGTAGTGTCAGCTGCTGTTCAAGGGGAAATACCCTCATTTTTGTAACTTTGGCAAACACTGGGCTTATGAAGTTTCCTGTACTTCCAGTGTCTAACATCATATAAGCTTTACAGCTGTTAATCACGGCCTGCAGTGTTGCACACGTCCATAATTCTGCGCTTGTCTTGGGACAAGATCCCACTGAATCTTTTGTATGCATAGCATACCTAAATGATCGAGCTGGAGGCTTCATAATAGGTTTGATCTTTGTAGCGATATTTATTGCTGCCATTTGTAGTCTATGATGATCCAGTCTATCGTTGTTAGTTATGATTAAGTTGCCATGTGGTGTTTCCACTATTGTATCATTGGGGTATATCCTGACAGAGTTATTTTCTTCACCTGAACACTGAAGGCGCACCTCTATGATTTGTAGGCCATACTGTACCCTTGCATTGTTATGGCTTTCCTGAGGTATTGACCTCATTATGCATACCTCTGACAAGCTCTGAAGTCTGTTGGCTTCCATGGACCATACAGTGAGTGAAAAAACGTGTGCAATGTTTGGCTGTTTTGTACTAAGTCCAGTGTAGCGCCATGAGGCGTGGGAATCATGCTTAGCCTTGGTGAGGTGGGTGGTAGTACTCGCTCTTGGCTACAAAATGGTCCCAGGGTCATGTGATTTGGTGCAGTAGTCCTTGAGATATGTCCATTATAAAACAGCTACACCATTGCACACATTTATTCACTTTTGGGCTGGAAGTAAAATCTGAGTCAAATGAAGAGATAATTGTGGTTGTTTGGTCCTACAAACAAAGATACACATATAAACATTGTGTCTGAGTTTGAACAAGTTCACACACTTCTTTATTTCCAACCTTTACCACCATGAGATCCATCTCCTCCACCCAAAGGAATACTATCCTCACTATGCTTGATTCTGGTCATTCTCCTTCCTCTATTGCCTCCAGTACTGGCCTACATCGCTCTACCATCTCTGGACTTTGTTCCAAGGAGCGTTCCAGCCTGCAGAAGTCCACTGGAGGTCATCCATCCAAGCTTTCCCCTGCTAATGTCCACCATGCCATCCACCTCATCTCAACTCAGAAGGCAGACAATGCTGTGCAGGTGACCAAAACTCTCACCAATGTCATCAACCAGCCCCTCCACCCAAATACTGTTCGCCAGCACCTGAAGAAGACTGGTATGAAGGCTGTGGTAAAGTGAAAACAACCTATCCTCTCTGCCAAGCATCACAAGGCAAGGTTGGACTTTGCCTATGCCCATAAAGATTGGACTTTGGAGGACTGGAAGAGGGTGGTATGGTCTGATGAGACTAAAATTAATCGCCTGGGGTCAGATGGGCACAAATGGGCATGGAAAAAGCCAGGGGAGAAGCTGAATGATAGGCTAGTAGAGGGGACACTGAAGTTTGGAGGAGGGTCTCTCATGATGTGGGGCTGTATGACCTGGGAGGGTGTTGGGTATGGCACCAAGATTGATGGTAGGATGGACGGAGACCTCTACCTCCAAATTTTGAAGGATGAACTACAAGATTCCCTTGAGTATTATGGTCTCCATCCTCCTGACATCATCTTCCAGCAGGACAATGACCCCAAGCACACCTGCAAACAGGTCAAGGAGTGGCTAGAGGAGCAGGATTTTAGGACTATGGTATGGCCTGCACAGTCCCCTGACCTCAACCCCATAGAACATGCCTGGGGTTACCTCAAGAGGAGGCTTGCAGAGTATGAGCATCCTCCCAAGGGAATACTGGAGTTGTGGGAGAGGACTCAGGTGGAGTGGAACAATATACCAGCTGAAGAGTGTCAGAAGTTGATTGAAAGCATGCCTAGGAGGGTGGAGGCAGTGATTAAAGCAAAAGGAGGCTATACCAAGTACTGATATTCCCCAAATACCCCTCACTTTTCAAAAGTGAATAAACGTGTGCAATGGTGTAGCTGTTTTATAATGGACATATCTCAATGACTACTGCACCAAATCACATGACCCTGGGACCATTTTGTAGCCAAGAGCGAGTACTACCACCCACCTCACCAAGGCTAAGCAGGATTCCCACGCCTCATGGCGCTACACTGGACTTAGTACAAAACAGCCAAACATTGCACACGTTTTTTCACTCACTGTATATGGTCTGCCATTATTCATATCGCACAACATGTATGGTCAATATTCAGGCCATATCCCTCCATTTGCACTCTGTTGCAATTGTCCCAGCCATGATTGTACTCTCTACGTGCCAGCTGTGAAGGGTATTGTAATGCTACATCTAATGTAGCATCACCCTCGATTGTGGATTTGGAGACATGTTTGATTCTTCAAGCACATTCTGGACATGAGGCATCCTCGTGAATAGCACCATAGATGGATGACCATGTCCATCGATTTTGTGTAGGTAATCTATCTACTGTATCTTCGTGTTGTCACGCACCAAAGGTGTTTGGTGATGTGAGCATGGAGTCTTGCTGAATGAGGGAGATTGAGGAACATGGCCTAATGCAAAAAGATGACTGGTACATCTAGCAGTCATCCTTTGCACAAGAACAATCCTTAATGCTAGGGAAGAAACTGTTCAAGTGCCAATCAAACCTTTTTAGCACTCATGTATGGCATTCCAGTTTTTCGAATATCTCGGGCATTTCTAAAGATATAGACATTATTCCCACGCTCACCGGTAGCCCTTGATCACGCCATCCTTCCTTCCAAATTTGGTAACAATCCTCACCCTCCATGATTTTCTACAGCATTTCTTCCAATGGACACCCATTTTGCTAAATCCCATCACAACGGCTGCCTCATCGACAATCTCTTCACTCATGTCCTGTGCTAGGGAGCATAACTACTTATATCTCCCAGGACTTCCCACTAGCTTCTGCCCTGAAGCATCCTGGTTCATCCCTTCCTTGTCCACTCCCTCCCAAGCCATCTCTTTGGGACAGTGTGTTCTCCTTGTCAGTATGACATCCAGGAGGACATTCTTTGGTCATCTTGAGTCTGTTGTCAGACTTGAAAGGTCTTATGTGGTTGTATCAGTCTCTCCAGTTGAAGAAGCATATGGATCCTTCATTCCCACCCCCTGCAATGTCTACTTCTCACTCTCATCATTTGTTCTTCCAAGGTTGTGACAGATTCAGTACCAGTTACTGTCATCTAGGCTATCTGATCGCATTCATGATGATTTTGAGGCACTTCTCCTGCTCTCATGGGAGAGGACAGTCCCCCATCTTCCTCAGACCCTGCTGAAGACTAGCTGTCGATGTAGCACCTTTTTTCAGAGGAGGAAGAGGGGGAAAAATGCGAAATCCAATGCCCTGACACCTGTGGAGACCCCCAACATTCAGCCCCTGGCAGGATCCCCCACTGTTCTTCATTTGGAATCACTGTGCCTTGACCTGTCACATCAAGATTTGCTCAGTCATACCCCTTACTCAGCCATGACCAATACCCTGACTTGTTCTCTTGGCATGTTAATCATCTGTTCCTTCCATGACCCATACTTATTTGACATTGCTTACTGACATTCTTTGTCATGCTTACCACTTTGTTACCAATCACTTACCTGTCCTTACCAAGCCTTACTGATCATCACCAATCCCTTACCAACCCCTTTACCAATCGCTGACAGAGTGTTGCTTCACATTTGTTGGAGGCTATGCTCTGGTCTTGTATATAAACCCTGCAGTTCCAGATATCAGAGAGATAGCCCAGAGAGAATATATGTCACTTTCATACTTACTTCCAGGAGACTATCCTCCTGCAATATATCTTCATCTCCCATTGCTTTTGAAGCCCCTCCATCATGATCTTCAGTCTTCCAGTGGTTGAGCCCCCCCTTAAGGGTCTATCCACTGATCTTCCTTTGCTCCCAGTCATCCTCAGGCTCACAGGAGCCTGTTATCTTCATCTCCCTTTGTCTCCCAGCTTCCTCCCTGTCCAGACTGTCCCCCTCCCTCTGCACTAGCTGCACAGAACCCCTCCCCTTTTGATTTTACAGGTCCTTCAAGCAGGATACCACTTAGGAAAACCACCACTCACATTTTTCTTGTCTTTGTGTTGGGTTTTTGGTTGTTTTTGCTATTGATCCCAATATCGACTCACACTGGTAACCACTTAAATCTTGGTATGACTTATCCTCCAGCCTACAAGGTGGTAATCAAGGGTGTCCCTGTTGACTATGTCTCCATACCACTGGTCAATATACCTGGAAGAGGTCCACCTTAAAGCCAAGGCTCGCCTATTCCCTCCCTATTGGTTTACTTAGTTGAAAGGCTAACAGTGCATGTCAGTCATTCCCTTGAACAAGGAACCATGATCAATGCTGCACAACAGGTCCTGCCACACATGGTTGGGGGGGGGCAGTGGTGCTGGGGTTGGGAGGCCAGGGAGGCCAGGCATGCATGTTTGAGGTCATGATCATCTTTGAGGCAGTCACACTCATCTTGGTAGCAGTGGGTGTGTGACCACCAGTAGTCCCAATCAGCTCGAAGGCGATTGACCTCTTCTCGCAGTGCCAAGGTGTCATCCAGGCTGAGGAGGCATGACAGCACACATATGCAGGACATGTGGGCATGTACAAGGTCCAGGGAGCCAAGGACCAGGTCTTGTGCCATGTGCAGTGTGTGTGCAGAGTACATACTGCAGCTGGTGGACTGGCCACAGTCATTGTGAACAATGACACTGAATTCACTGGCATGCCAGTGTCATTGAGGAGGGGAGGCAGAACACACTGCAAGCATTTCTTCAGAGAACATGCTGAAAAAAGGAAGGGAAGAGATACTCTTTTATTTTAGATGTTTCAAAAGAAAAAATGCAGAAATAATGTTTTATTTTCTTTCATAAAACATGAATTGATGCTAATACCAATTAATGTAGAAGCTAATGGACATTACCACTAATCTATATTTCTGCACAAAGAAAAAATTATATTTGCCTTTTTTGTGACAAATAATGCAAAATAAAAGAGTATCTCTTCCCTCCATTTTTTTAGCATATTTTCTGAAGAAATATTATGAAATGCTTGCAGTGACACTCATGACAATGTTTGGTGTCACATGAGTGTGAACACTGATGGGAGGGGGGCCAGGAGTACGATGGTGAGTGACAGGGGGGGGTGTCATCTCTTGCATGTCACATTGATTCATGTCAACATGTCCTGTCATCAGGGGACATGGACACATCAGGGGAGACAACACCATCCTCACAAGAGGATGCTGTTGGGAGGTGGGACAGTCAGTGTGACATAGTGATGAAAGGGGACTGTGGTTATGATGTGGATGTGGTAAAAGAAAGAGTGAGAGATGGCAAGAAAAATTTTGTAAAGTGAAATGGTTGTGTAAGTGGTGTGATAGAGTTTGATCATAGCTAAAAATGTTCTAAGTATAGAGCCAGTGGCAAGTCCAAAGACAGTGTGGGATATATAAGTCTGTGGGCAGTTGTTGTGTGGTCATGTGCATGGGGCCTGTACAAATTGGAAGTCCTACATCCTTACACATTAGCTTCCATAGTGCACCAACTGCATTTGGGCAGTTGGTGGGGGTCATTGATGTTTTGCAGTTCGAGGTACCTATCCAGGGCCTCAAGGTCTTTACAGTGCAGGTAAGGCTCCCAAGTGGAGTCACCTAGACTCCACTTGACTAGGAATTCCAGCTGATGGCCCACCCAGTGGTGGGCATTTATTTCATCAACCAGCCATTCTGCATCATCAGGTATGCCCACATCATAGAAGATGTGGGCATCACATTTGGGGAACATCACATCGTCATTGGGTTCATGACAATGCAGAAGGCTGGCATGGAAGGTGGGGTGGAGATGATGGTCCTGGAGTTGCTGTGGCAGCTCCAGCATATAGGTGTTCATGGATGGGTTGGCATGGATAATCTTCATGGGGCCAATATACCAGGGAAGCAGTTTTCTGGCATGTCCTTTGGGCAAGGTGAGGTTTTTTCTAGACAAGTACACCATGTCCCCCACATCATATTTGTCTCCTTCCTTCTGTCATTTGTTAGCATGGTGCATCCATGCCATGTGGGCCTCAATTATAGCATCATGAGCCATAGCCAGATTCTCCTTGGCTTGATGGATGAAGGATGTCACCCCAGGAGCAGTCATGGACAATTGCTCTCCACATTATGGAGTGATCTGGGCATGTATCCATAGGTCAGCTCGAATGGTGCAAATCCCATCAAGCTGCTGATACTCAAGTTGATAGTGAACTCAACCATTGGCAATTTCTCAGCCCAATCCTGTTGGTCCAGCATGACCAGGCCTCATAGTATCTGTGAGACGTTTCTGATTGCCCACTCAGACACTCCATCAGTTTGCAGATGGAATGCAGTGGACATGAGCAGTCACATGTCCAGCAATCGATGCACCTTGTGCCAGAGTTGTGAGGTGAACTTGGCATCTTGGTTGGATACAATGGTGTCAGGGAGGCCATGCAGCCATACTATTTCTCGAACAAATACACACATGAGTTTGGACACTCATATTGTGGTCTTGACAGGTATGAGGTGTACTAGTGAGGTCAAGCAGCACAAGATAACCCAAAGGTAGTCAGCATCTTTACTCTCTGAAGCCTCATGGATGAAATGAGTGAACATGCAGCATACGAATTCTTTGAATGTCCAGTTGTGGATTGTGTGATCTGGGCCATCTACTTCTTGGTCAAACCATTGTGCTGCCATTCCTTCCAGGCAGGTTCCAGCATACATTATGTGATCTGCATCACAGGCCAGCCCTGTCACTTTGTAGATCTTCAACCAGCGCAATGTCTGGTTGACCCATTCATCGAAGGTGTCAATGTCATCCTGGCCTTTGTAATACTTAGGTTGGGTGATTTTTATGGCTTTGACCTCAGGACCTGTGGGAGCCATATTTCGGCCTACCACTTTGTATATTCTCTGACAATATTTTTCTAGAAAGGGATTCTGTGTATCCACTCATACTGGGGGTTAACCCTCAGTGTGAGTGTATTCCTAGTGATTGTTTGCAGTCGTGGCAATCACATTCCTCCCCTTCATCATCTCTATAGTTGTGACAAGGGGGAGCTGGAGGGGCTGGGGGTTGTCTTCTCCTGTGATTGTCATCATGATCGCTGTGGTTATTTCTGCAACAATAATTGTCATCTGGGTCATTGTCTGGGTTGTCATCTGGGTCACTGCCTGGGTGTTCAGTGCCTGTCCTCCAGCTGAATGTCTCTTCTTCCTTGAAGCCTCTTTCCATGTGAGGTGGGATTTCCTGGTCTGGCCAGTCTGCCATGTTGTACATCACCTGGTACTGAGCAACTCTGCTTGTCTCCACTCTATGAGTGTTATCTCCTCATAGAGTGTCTTCCTGCCTGCATTCATTCCTCACTGGCATTTTGTTGTAGTGGACCTCCCTCCTTGCTTCGCATGCAGGGCCTCATCCTTCTTTGCCAGTCCCATCATGTGCACTCTCGATGTCAGGCATGTCCACTAGATCATATAGTTTTCTGAAGGTACATACTTGGTGGCCATGTTCATCCTGGTCACTGAAGTTCTCCCATTGAGTGGTGCATTCAACCACTATATCTTTCAGTTCTCAGATAAATTTGGGGAAGGTGGGTGGTTTTTTTCTATTGTTGGATCTTTCTTTTCCCTTCCCCAATCCTTCTGCTCTCGTATTTTCTATGAGAGCAGTTTTGGTGGTTAGGTCGGTTAGAGCACTTGGCCCTTTGTCTAGGATTATAGCATGATCGGCATCATCAATGGTTTCTCATGCAGTCATCTTGGATGATCACACTTGGGGATGATTCTCGTTCCTCTCCAATGGTGGTGGATCATTGCCATCTCCATCCTCTCAAATCCTATTGGGTCTGAGAGGTTTTGATGCACCATGAGAAGTTTTCTTCTGTGGCGCTGAAGAGAAAAGTCAGTATTAGGGTAGGTATAGGATCTAAAGGCTAGTTAGACCCTGTAGGGGATCCTGCTGAAGAAGAGAGCTAGTAGAGGAAATGAAAAGAAAAGAAACTGAAACACTTAGCTGGACAACCTGACAATACTCCTCAATCCCCACCACTCTAGGACTCCCCTAGAGCTGTCCTTACCTCACTCTCAAGGGCAGTAACAGAAAAGACTGCCACAGGCTGGTCTCACCAGCCTGTGCTCTCCAGTCTCAATGGTGGTTATTATTTTTTAACTACTACAACTCGAGTCCAAGTCCAAACCACACTTACTAATCAGCCACTCGCCTTGCACCTAAGTCCCAGACCCAAATACAAAACAGGGATCAAGCCCCTTAGAAAAATAAAACAGAACAGCACCTCAACATCTCTACCATCACCCAATTTCCTACTAGGGAGTAGCCTCTCCCTACAGCACAGAATTCTTGTTAGACTTGGGGCCCATAACACTTTCAGGTGTTTAAAAAATGTAAGATTTCTGAGCTTCTTGTTTACTTGTATATGTATACTGGTGCTGTACTCTCCATTGAATGTGAAGATGGCCTTTGGTGTCCCATTGCCTATTACTCTCATTCCATGTCACCCCCTGAATGCAACTACCAGGTCTTTGATAAGGAGATGCTAGCAATCATCTGAGCCTTGGAAACATGGAGGCACTACTTGGAAGCCACCCCCAATCAGTTTGAGATTTGGACTGACCACTCCAACCTCCATTACTTCATGACAGCCCAGAACCTTGATAGATGGCAAGCTTGCTGGGCACAATACCTCTCCAGGTTTAACTATAAGCTTGTCTACAAACCAGGTATCTCTATGGCCAAGGCTAACACCCTGTCCAGGAGAGAGGATTATGAGGTAAAGGGAGATAATCAGGGACTGACTCTAATCAATCCAGCATGGGTAGCTGCTGTCCCCTCACTCTTGACCTTATCAATGGACACTGACCTCCTCACTGCCCTTCAGAGTGCATCTTCCCCTCTTGACAAACCTGAAGGATCAGAGGAGAACAATGGTCTCTTTGTAACCTGAGGAAAGATTTATGTCCCAGAAACAGCTTGTCTCCTTTGTGTGGAAAAACATCATGACACACTGTAGCTGGACACCCTGGCTGGAAGTGCATGTTGGAACTTGTCTCATGGAACTTCATCTGGCCAGGAATGACACAGGTCATAAAGGACTATGTCAGCTCCTGCCACTGTTGCCAGATGGCAAAGGATCTCATTCTCCTCTTGCCAGTAAACTCCTTCCCAATCCTGTTCCCAATGCACCCTGGAAGGACATCTCTGTTGACTTTATGGAGCTTTCCCTAGCCCAGGGCTATGACAATGTCATGGTGGTGGTGGATAGGTTTTCAAAGGAGGTCATCTTTGTCCCAATGGTCAAGGGGGTAACATCACTTCAAACTGCAGAGCTCTTCAGGGATCATGTTTGGTCTCAGCATGGACTCCCTTCCTCTGTAGTCTCCAATCAAGGTCCTCAGCTTACCAGTGCCTTCACCACCAAGTTGCCCAAAATGCTTGGCATTAAACCTAAACTCTCCACTGCCTTTCACCCCCAAACCAATGGTCAGACTGAGAGGATGAACCAAGAACTTCAGCAGTATCTTCATCTCTTTGCCAATGACCAACAACACAGTTGGCATTTGTGGCTGAAGATTGCTCAGTTCTCCTATTATGTCAAACAGCAGGAATTCTTCTCCTTTCTCAGTCACCCACACCTACTGTCCATGCATGGGTGTTGAGCCTCTTCCTTCAAAAGCTGACTCTGCTACCATTGCTGCCAACAACATCCAGAGGGTCCTTGACCAGATGCACAAAGCCCTTGCTAAAGTGGCCAAACAAATGGTTGTGCAGGCAGACTCCTCCTGCTCAGAAGCCCCTTTGTACAACATTGGAGATGAGGTTTGGTTGGACACTTCCCATGTCTGAATGGATAGTTGACCCTCCAAAAAGCTCACAGAATGGTGGATCAGACCTTACAGGGTCACAGCAGTGTGAGTTGATGTGGGAATCAATGGCAAAAACAACCAAAAACACAACACAAAGACACAAAATGGGAGTGGCAGTTTTCCTCAGCAGTATTCTGCTTGAGGGACCTGTAAAAGTGAAGGGGGAGGGGTTCTGTGCAGCTGGTGCAGAGGGAGGTGGGCAATCTGGACAAAGAGGGGGCTGGGAGACAGAGGGAGACAAAGATAATAGGCTCCTGTGAGCCTGAGGACAACTTGGGGCAAAGGAAGATCAGTGGATAGACCCTTAAGGGAGCCTCAACCACTGGAAGACTGAAGATGATGATGGAGGGACTTCAAAAGTGATGGAAGATGAAGATATATTGCAGGAGGATAGTCTCCTGGAAGTAAGTATGAATGTGACATATAATCTGAGCTATATTTTTTTCTGATGGCCTGATGTCTGGTACTACAGGGTTTATATACAAGACTAGAGCATAACCTTCAGCAAATGCAAAGCAACACTCTGTCAGCAATTGGTAAAGAATCAGTAAGGGATTGGTAAAGGATTGGTGATGATCAGTAAGGCTTGGTAAGGACAGTAAGCAATTGGTAAACACAGTGGTAAGCACAACAAAGATTTTCAATAAGTGATGTGAGATTAACATGAGTCATAAAAGGAATGGATAAATAACATGCCAAGAGAATGAGTCAGAGTATTGGTCACTGCTGAGTAAGGGGTATGACTGTGCAGATCTTGATGTGACAGGTCAAGGCATAGCAACTCTAAATAAAGAATGATGGGGGATTGTGCTGGGGGCCAAATGTTGGGGGTCTCCAGAGGTGTCAGGGCATAGGATTTCACATTTTCCCCCCTCTTCCTCCTCTCAAAAAGGGGTTCTGCATCAATGGCTAGTCTTCAGCAGGGCCTGAGGAAGATGGGGGACCACCCTCTCCCATAAGAGCAGGGAGAAGTGTCTCAAAATTGTCATGGATGCAATCAGATAGCCTAGATGACAGTAACTGGTACTGGATCTGTTGCAACCTTGGAAGAGTGAATGATGAGAGGGAGAGGTAGACATTGCAGCCTGTGCAGGGAGTGGGAATGAAAGATCCATATGCTTCTTCAACTGGAGAGACCAATACAACCACATACAGTGAGGAACAAAACTGTTGCAATGTTTCACCCTTTTGCAGTGTGTGAAGTGTACTGCAAGCAGATTGAAGAATCATGCCAAGAATTGCTGGAGACAAAGATAGTACATGCCCTTGGCTACAATATTGCCCACTTGGTCACATTATTTCACCCAGTGGCTGGAAAGATATAGGCATTACAACACAGCAATGTCATTGCAACAGTTTTTCACCTTTTGATATCCATGGTATATTAGTACTTGGTATAGCCTCCTTTTGCCTTGAGCACTGCCTCAACCTTTTTAGGCATGCTCTCAATCAACTTCTGACACACCTCAGCTGGTATCCTTTCCCACTCCTCTTGAATTCTCTCCCACAGTTCATGTATTCCATTAGGGGGGTGTTCATGCTCTGCCAGTCTTCTTTTGAGCCAACCCCAAGGATGTTCAATGGGGTTTAGGTCAGGAGACTGTGGGGGCCATACCATAGTGGTGAAATCCTGCTCCCCCAGCCACTCCTTCACCTTTTTACAGGTGTGCTTGGAGTCATTGTCCTGCTGAAAGATGATGTCAGAGAGATCAAGATCATGAAATTGTTGCACAGTATTGATCACAGTTCCTTGTTCAAGGGAATGACTGACATGTGCTGCCTATCTTTTGATAGGGCTAAACCAATGGAAGAGGATTAGGCTTCTTGACAATGAGCCTGATGATGTTGAGAGATAAGTCATGCTGGGATGGACCACAGTAGAGCAACAATCAAGTTGAGTAGGGAGAAGCTAGAGATTTATAGGCACAGGGCCAACTAGCTAGGCAGGTTGCTTGGTAGCAAAAGTAC
Organism: Pisolithus thermaeus; assembly: GCA_024663475.1. Classification (NCBI taxonomy): domain Eukaryota; kingdom Fungi; phylum Basidiomycota; class Agaricomycetes; order Boletales; family Pisolithaceae; genus Pisolithus; species Pisolithus thermaeus. The sequence continues at coordinate 197,334 of JANFAF010000087.1, forward strand.
AAGGAATCCTGTTGCTCCCTTGGGGTTTATATACCCCAGGGAGGACCGGATTAGTAATGTACTAGTGCCTATGTATAGTATCAAAGGATGACAGGACACATCAAGAGTCAGGATGACTTGAGGTGACTTGAGGCACTGTCAGGGTGTAAGTCACGTGATCCTGAAGTCAAAGAAGGTAAGTAAAAGTCAGCACAGATTTGATCAAGGATCTGGCGATATACAGCAGGAAAGAAACAAGGACAAACAGAGATGTGCCATGTATGGCAGAGTCCATGCACTTGTCACAAGAGTGGACAGGGGCACAGCAAGGTGTCACAAGGACACAGAAGTTCCAGTCAAAGTCGAGGGTCATCTTTGATGGGGAAGAAAGTAGATGACAGGAGGCAGTCAGTAGCTTTTGACATGTTGTATAGATTGTTGCTCCAGAGGGAGTGGTTGTTGAATGTTCTGACCAAAAACTCTCTCCACTTGGTGACTCTTTCTTCTTTGATGATCCAAGGGTCATTGCAATGTTTGCCAAGGACTTGTGCAGCAATTGATAAAAACTTTTGCCTGGCAGTTTCTTTGTCCTCTCAATACTTGCATTTCTTGACCCAGTGGACTCCTGGAACTGGTTCTTCTTTGTCCAATAACTCGCTTGTTGAAGATGCTTTTGTGCTTGCTTTTCCCTGTTGCTGCTAGGTGTTGCAGATATGTCCATTCAGCTTGAGTATAAGCTTCCTGTCAGCTCTTCTTTTGGTCCACATGGAACAAGATAGAGGTGGAGCAGTGTCAGGGACTAATAGAAAGCATGCCTAGGAGACTAGAAGCAGTGATAAAGGCAAAGGGAGGACACACTAAATACTAAATCTATAATTTAGAATCACTGCTCAAAAAAGTGTCCCAATGAGCTGTCATTTTGAAATGATCATATCTTGTCACCATGGAAACCAAATCATATGACAAAAATAGTTTTGGAATGCCAAGACCAAGTATGTTCAGACACTCTGCAGGCCCATGAACTGATTCTCAGTAGTCCAGTCACAAATAAGAGACCTTTGCAAAATGACCCAACATTGGGACACTTTTTTGAGCCACTGTATATAACAAGCAAGTCTGAGTCAAGGCATGAACAAGGTAGTAGTACTGATATCCAAAGTTAACTGCTATGCAAAACATGCCAAAGGAGCTGAGATAACAACCAAAGCCCTACAGAAGATCACCTGTGAATATGCACTGTCTCGAACTTGAAAAAAAAAGGGAAGTAACAAACTCACTAGTAACTGGACAGCTTCTGCTTCTGAAGAGGAGTCTCTAAGAGACACTGCTGCACTGAATGAGGAGTCACATGCACATTCATGAGCTGGAAACCCTTCATTCAAATAGCATCTCGAAGGTAACCAATTTTGTGGTCTGCCACTGCCACCTCCTTCTTTGATAGCTTGGCCTGAAGTCAATACAGCTGGCATAGAACATCATGTTCTTGCACTAAACACAATGCAAGATGACATTTGGCATGCATGACCTCCCTCCATGTGCTTGCAGCTGCCAATCTAATGGTTGCCTCTTCCTGAGAGTTGATGGCTAGTGCAACTTTGTCAGCACTCATAAGGTATTCAAAGGAAACAGACACCTACCTTTGATTCCCTCCAGCTCACCTTTGTCAGAGTTGGGGTCATCTTGAATGGGAGCAAGGGACCTTTTTGGCTTGGATATGGAGGCACCACTGCCTTTGGCCACCTCAGATGAGGACCCACTAGTACTGTTACCTGACAATCCAGAGTCTGGATGATCCAGGGTTATTAGGGAAGCCTCCATCCTGGAATTGATGGAGTTGGCACTAGCCTTGGGATGAAAATTCTGTGGTAACTTTTGAGGGAAGATTGGAGAGGTGGTGGTCAAGGGAGACTTTTGAACATTTGGTCAATGAACTGAACAATGGCCAAGCATAATGTCTGTGAGTTCAGAGGTTGTCATATAAAGCACAGGTTGTGAGCATTTGTGTCTTTCCATGATTTTAGCCTGACTAGTAAAGTGCAAGTTCCCTTGCTCAATGGCCCCTGACATGTCATGTGATGAATGGCAAATTTCTCACATGTTTATTCTGGAAATTTTGCAGTGGCAGTGCAGATGTTTTAAATCATTACTTAGGAGAACAAGTAGGAATAGCATAGTATACTCATACTGTGCATCTGATTCAACAAAAGTATGTAAAACAGCACATGTTATGGCATATGTACAACAACATGAATTGCTAATGAGTCATAACTTGAGCTAGAGAAGTTTGATCAAATACATGAGGTGTGAGATATGTATCAGCTGAGGTTGATGCATTTAATTGCAGGCCAGGACACATTGGCAGGCCCACCTCCCTCATTGTCATTGACCTCTGAGAGTGGTCACTTGGGGAGATGGGCATGCCATGACTTATAGTGAGTGTGTGCAGTCTTCCACATACTGACAGTGAGTCAAGCTGAAATGTAGTCCCAGTTGAATAGGGGGTTACATGGAGTCCACAAAGAGATGTTGTCCAGCCATACCTGGCTGGTGCTCCAAGTCCAAGTCAGAGGATATAGATGATGCAGATGCTAACATATCTTCCATATATTGAATAATGATCTTCTTGAACTCATTCATAGTCCTGTCAATCAATGCATCTGGATTGGAGGTTGAACCAGTCAGATACAGAGTTCATGTGTAAAGTTGAATGAATGTTGTAGGAATTAGGTAGAATAAAAACTTACACTGGTTGCATATGCAGTTTCCACATGGTTCAGGTGAGCAACTTGGAGGTCAATCAGTGTCTCACTGAGATGAAGCTAAAGATGTATCTCAACTCCCATCATGTTGATCCAAGTAATTCCATCATGAACCACCCCAAGGGTGCCTCTTTCCAAATTCCATTTGAATTCTGCCTTGGTAAGGAATTCTCTCCCCATGAAACATTTGATGTTTGGTGACAAGGGAGACTGGGACAGAGCATTGTAAGTTTCCTTGATTTTGATCTTGAAGATAGTGAGCACATGTGGGTTGTGCATAATATAGCCCTTGAGCTTTTTCATCACATCCACTTCAGATTGTGAGAATGCTGTTTCCATGAATATATACAGGCACATGGTAGTGAGATCTGGATCATCAGACCCAGTGAGAGAGCAGGTCTGAATGCAAAGGTCAGGTGTGAACAAACTCTTTTGGCAATCTACCAAGATGTGTGGGGCAACCTTGACAGCAATTGTGTATGGTCCTCTTGAGAGGGGGATTGCTTCGAACAAGGTGCCCATTCCAATGATAAAGGGAACAATGAGTGCTTTGTGAGTGTCATGGGGCATTGTTACAATGAACTGTTCAAGATTGTTGAAATAAGCTGTCCTAATGGGGAAGTGAATCAGATTCATTTGAACTGACAGATCTATCACCTCACCTTGCACAGATGTCCAAACCCTTAAGCTGATCCTCAATGTAGCTATATTCTTGAGCACTTATATTATGAAATCTCTAGACCCTGATCAGATGCAATAGGGGTATTGGCAGTGAACACTACTTACCAAATTGCACCCAGGCTCAACAAGATCCCAAACTTCTGAGAGTATCTTGTTACATTTCACTGTGTCATTGCATGATAACAATGATGTTAGTAATGATACTACAATTTTTCAACAACATACCAATATCCAAGCAGTTGCTGTCACTGTCACTCCTGGGGGAGTCTGTGGGTTTAGATTTCAAGCTAGGGATTGCACCTATTTGGCCATCAGCATGGACAACACCACCCCATGGTTGGACATCAACTAGTGAGTTGTCTGGGTCAGTTGGAATGAGCAGGTTGGATGAAGATGGGGGTCGAACTTGTGATGCATTGCCACAACCCCCTCAAGACTTGGTGTCTGAGACCAGAGGATTTGGAGGTGGCACTTTCAAACCCCCATTGTGAGGGTGACAGCCAAGACTGGGGACATAGCAATCTCTGCTGATGCCACTTGTGAGTGGGAGGGCTTGATCAATATGATGTTTGAAAAGGCCACTCTTGAGACTGTCAGAAAAAGAGGGGAACATTTAGATTCTATGCACAGTTGTTGAGGGAGATAGTCACTTGAAAGATACTACATGTGACTCAGGCCTCCATAAGAACTATATATATAGCAATTTCAAATTATGCTAAGAACACAGAGCATAGTACAGCTCCTTGTCAAAAAGGTGGTTGAGGTAAAATTGGTTTGAATAATAGGATGACATCTGTGCAGTGAGATGTGGGTCAGCTTTACCACCAAACTTTGGAAATAGCAGTGCTAATGCTCGAAGTTGAGAGAGTTGAATAACATCACCTGTCAGTGTCCCACAAGCTCTTGTAACATGCTTCAGAACATGCATCCCCATCACTTCATCGAAATCCCTGCTGCACACCAAGACAATATCAAGCCTCGCAACATAAATGAGAAACTTTGTGCTCCACCATGCATCTTGCAATCCTCTCAGAGGAATAGGCCAGAAAATGAGTCAAATCTCACAGATGATATGGCCTTTATATACAGATCTGAGTCACTTAAGCTGACTCAATAAGAATGACTGAACCTTTAAGCCCACTGTGGGGCCACACCATATTACAGTCAACATCATCAGCAAAACCCTGGGTTTGGTACAGAGGCACAGACCCACAGATGGTACAGATTTTCCACAGACCAAGTACAGACCCCTACAGACCCTACAGACTCTACAGACTCTACAGACACCACCAGACCCACAGACACCACAGATCTAAACTTTGATTTGCCCATATCTCATCCAAAAATACATGTATTGATGAGATAATCATACTGACATGATCATGACATCACACACTACAACTTTTGTTATGACATCATAACTGTACAGCCACTTTTTTATTTTTACAAACTGGGACTCCATGAGAAATTTGCAAATATCTCACCCAAAAAAGAAGATATTACTGAGGTAAAATATTCCCACAGTCCTGTGATCATAAGCTACAACTTTCATTATGACATTGTAGCTGTACAATTACTCTGTATGGTAGAATTCTAGATTGGGTACATTTTATTACCAAAAGTGTAGTAAAGTCTGCATTTTTGACTACCAAATAAGTGTAGTATTTATCAGGATTTGACTAGTCAAGTGTTGTGTACACTTTTGATTAGCAAAAGTGTAGTAAACTCTGCTTTTTTGACTACCAAGTAAGTGTAGTGTTTATTAGGGTTTGATTAGTGAAGTGTTGTGTACACTTTTGATTACCAAAAGTGTAGTAAACTCTGCTTTTTTGACTACCAAGTAAGTGTAGTGTTTATTAGGGTTTGATTAGTGAAGTGTTGTGTACACTTTTGATTACCAAAAGTGTAGTAAACTCTGCTTTTTTGACTACCAAATAAGTGTAGTGTTTATTAGTATTTGATTAGTGAAGTGTTGTGTACACTTTTGATTACCAAAAGTGTAGTAAAGTCCGCTTTTTTGACTACCAAGTAAGTGTAGTGTTTATTAGTATTTGACTAGTCAAGTGTTGTGTACACTTTTGATTACCAAAAGTGTAGTAAACTCTGCTTTTTTGACCACTAAGTAAGTGTAGTGTTTATTAGGGTTTGATTAGTTAAATGTTGTGTACACTTTTGATTACCAAAATTGTAGTAACAGTGATTAGCAAAAAAGTGTAGTGATCATTAGGTTTGTTGTGTAGTGGGCACAGCCACTAATAGCTCAAAATTTTGCAAAGTCACAAAAATACCCCAAAAATGTGATATAGGTGGACACCAAAACTCATGCCTTTCGTGCAAGAGGCCAAAGCTGACCAAACAAAGTCCAATTCCTACTATGGGGTAGTGTATGCTATTAGTCCACCACTACCACCTATTTAATTTGTGGTAGTGGGTAGTAGTATTAGCAAAAAAGTGAAGTAGTATTAGAAAAATGGGTAGTTGGTAGTTGTATTAGCAAAAAGCATAGTAGTATTAGGAAAATGGGTAGTGGGTAGTAGTATTAGTGAAAAAGTGTAGCACTATTAGGAGAAAGGGTAGTAGATGGTAATATTAGGAAAGTGTAGTACTATTAGGCTAATATGTGGTAGTACTTGAATTTGAATATATTACCACTTTTGATTTGATTTCTGTGTGACAGAGTGATAGTAAGTGTTAGCTTGAAAGTGTAGTGGCATTAGCCAAAAAGTGTAGTAGTTGTATTAGCAAAAAATGGTAGTGTTATTAGCAAAAAAGCATAGTAGCATAGTTGTATTAACAAAAATGGTAGTGGCATTAGTAAAAAAGCATAGTAGTTGTATTAGCAAAAAATGGTAGTGGCATTAGTAAAAAAGCATAGTAGTTGTATTAGCAAAACATGGTAGTGGCATTAGCAAAAAAGTGTAGTAGTTGTATTAGCAAAAAATGGTAATGGCATTAACAAAAAAGTGTAGTAAAAGTATGGGGAGAGGTATGGTCTGTACAGACCTGTATAGAGGGGGGTGGTTTTGCTGATGTTGACAAATGCTGCACCATAGCATCCTCTTGGCCACCCAGTTGCCAGTGGTGAAGTATTCAGTGTTTGAGCTGGAAGGATAATGGTTGGGTTGTGGTATGCTTTTTGTTGCAGGTGGACCTTGTTCCAAACTTGTAACCACTGGAAAGGTAACAGCATGTCAGTGTGATCATACCTTGAACCCCCCACTGCCAGAGGTTGATCTTCATGGTTGCAGTAGAAATAGTGTACCAGTTCTGGCTGGAGGTCCAGGAGGCCATACTTCTCTGCAACATCAGAAACTTCCATACTTCTGACAGCTGGATCAAACCTGAGATGAAAGGCAATCAGGCTGGAAATGAATGAATGGGGAGGGAAAACCATGGAGAGTTTAGAAGAAGACATAAAATAGTTGTGGACATGATGAGGAGTCACACCAGGAATCCATTCATCAGGTTCAAGTGGCTTGACATCCAAGTCCACATCTTGCTCATGTTGAGGATTATCTTCAGCATCTGGGTCAGTGTTATCATCCATCAATTGCATTTGAAGCTTGCTCATTTTGCTCTTGTGAAGATGCAGTGCAAGGGAACACATGTGACATTTTTCATGGCAATTGAGATTGCAGCAGATTTAAGATTCAAAGTTGACATTATTGGTAGCAGTGGAGGGGTTCTTGACAACATCAATGTGGGCTCGTTCAGTTGTATCAGCAGTCCATTGAATGGGAGGACTGATGAGGGGGATGCTAGGAGCAATGCTCTGCATGAGCTCAAGTTTGGGGGTCTCCCAATGTTCAAGGACCTGGCCCTTCTCCCCACAATGAGCACCAGCATTAATAATGCACTGTTTGTGGACATGGAACTCTTTGAGTGCAGCTGAGATCTTGCAACACTGTTCACTATTGATAACAGGTGATTGTGTGAGATATCGGAAGTCCACAAGTGAGCAGACAGCTTGAACCAAGGCTGCTGGAGCAGCACCTGTGATTACAGAAATCATGTAGTGCTGGAGATCATGCTGAGTCCTGCCAGTAACCTGTTTCAGTTTAGTAATACCAGTAGTGAAGTGCCAATGATTTGTGATGGGTTGGAGGATGGAAAAATGCAAGTCAATTTCTGTGGGACCAATGGCATGAATACACCATGTGACATTGTGGTTGTAGCTGAACCAGAAGAAGGTATGTAATACCTTGGGGGTAAGAAAATAAGTGGGATTGGAAAGTGGCCAATCCCTCCAGAATGGTAGTGCCACACCATTAAGTTGGTGTTCCCCACAGGCTTCAAAGTAAGTGAGTAGGTTGTTGGGATTGATGTCAATGGATTCAATACAACTGAGGGTGATTGCCTTGGTTCAGGGTTGACGCCAGAAGGGATTGCCAAACTGAGTATAGTTAGCTAGGGTTGCTGGCAAGGTCTTTCCTCAGATGCAAGCTATCAAACATGCCTCAGGCATGTCAACAATGCAACTGGCAAGAGATGTGTAACAATACCAGCTGTTGCCAAGTGGGTCTGACAACATGATGCCAATCTGGGCAGCTATTTTCAGTGGCTTCACCACAATATCAAGGCAATGGTGATATAGACAATCAGAGAGAACACTCTTCATCTGTTGATTGTTGTGAACAAAGTTGACCACAGGGAGAAACACCACAGGTATGAATGCATGATGAGATGCTTTGGTTTAAACTTCCAAGTGGATGTTGGCCAGTGACATGAGAAGGGGATGCAAGACTTTTCTGCCACTCTGATCAGTTACATTGGTTTTATCAGACAAGAGGATGATGCCTAGCACACAACCTCCACCCACTGTGGTTTCAATCCTGTCCTGCCCAGAACTGATTGAAATTTCAACACAACATCTGATGTGAGTGTACTCACCTGCATTCCCCAAGTGATGTCACCAGACATCCTTTCCCTGTATATCTGGACTAAGTGTTGAGCAGTGGTAAAAACACAATATGGACTAAAGTTGATAGAATCTGTGAACAATGGATTGTGGAGGAGCATTTGTAGACAATCCACAGTATCCCAATAGAATAGCCTTGTGATGGTTTTGGTTTGATGGGGAGAGGTATCTACATGCTGGCATTTCCACAGGGGAGGGCTGGGCAAGATCTCGACAAGACCACATAGTTGCTTGGTGGATTGGAAGGACAGTTGAAGTTGCCTGATCTAGAAGGTATTGATGACTTGAGAAAATTAGTGGTGACTGAGCACTAAGGTCAGAAGTGACCAAGAATTCTGCCAGCTCCCATTCAGGATGGTTGACAAATGGGTAATAGAGGTTTGTAGAATTGCAAATTTATGTGAATCTATCTTGGTTGAAGGTATCCATGAATTTAGTGCCATGTTGGTGAATGACCTTTGCTGCCCCTGGATAATACTTGGTTACTGGAACATCATACTGTACAGAGTCTGTCCCACCATCTGGAAAATAATCTGGGCCAGGCTGCAAAGCATCATGGCGAAGTTTCTGTTGGAAATGCCACATATGCTGCTGCTGTGATATGTTGTGAGATTGTCTGGCAAATTGTTGAAGCAATTCCACTGCATCCACAAAGGCAGTGGGCCATTGATGACACCTTGTTTGTGGTTGGTCAAGATGCCTCTGCACTTGAACTTCATCTTCAAAGGACTTCCCACACTGGGGACAGCTTGGCTTTGCATGCATTGATAGGACAACAGTTAGGACAAGATAAGGTAGGCAACACGAGCCTTAGGTGTGACATAGCTGTGATGCTGTGTGGTGAAGTGTCTGCTGACAGGGCCACTTGATGCTGGGTATCTGTCAAGACTGGTTCTCAACAGTCTCCAAGAGGTCCGAGGGCATAGGTAGAGATATATCAAAAGGTCTGGAGTGTCAGAGTTTAGTGTACAATCTTTTGTACACTTAGTCTTGCTGAGTCCTGGAGTCAGAGCTATCCAGAGATATCTGGAATCAAGTGAGATCGATGAGTATCTTTGTTGATATTCGAACTAAGGTGCTACAACATATGTACAACGACTTTTATACTATGGAGAACATTCAAAAGCAATGTCCAGGGTGTGACAACTACTGGAGCACAGTACAGATGATTCAGAACATTAATAAGGTATTGGTAAGATAAGCCAGTAGTTGCCAGATAGCCGGAGGTACAAAGATTAGTCATGGATACAGGTACAGTGAGTCACTTAGAGGTGAGAGAAACATATACTAAATATAGAGATGGAAACGAAGACACACAATGGAGTCCCATAGGAATAGGGTGACGTCAGAGGATGGCCGGGTTACAGTCTGGACCTTGCACACATGTCACAGATGTGACAGTATTGTGGAGTTGATTTTGCCTGCAGTAAGCAAAAAAAGGACAACAGTTCATAGAATGTTAAAAAACAAAAAATAAGAGAACAGTAATATGCCCTTGAGTATTTTACATCAGCATACATTACACATTTTCGAGATCTCATTGCCCTGAATAGTTAACCTATTTTCTATGTACTGTGCCCTACACTCTGACCATGAACTGCCCAAACTGTTTTTGGTAGTCACAAAATGTGACATGTATCACAGCATGAAGCTCAAAGTCCCAACCACAATGGAGGTGACTGGCAGTGCTCCAATGGATATTCAACTTGGCCCTGCTTTGGCAGACTTCAGCATGTGACAAGCATGCCAAATCATGCCAACAATACAGATCTCTACAACCTCTCTATTGATTTTGTTCATTCAAGTTGGAACATATATTCAATGTATATAAACCACAGTATATGAAGTGCGAAGGGTGGGAGTTAAGAATTGAGTGTTGTAGAATGAAAGTGCCAACATCTAACTGAATCACTGAAAGTAATGCTTTTGCACATGACATCTGTCAAATACCACCTACCTCAGGATTAAGTCCATTTATTCCAGAAATTTTGCAGTGGCAGTGTGGGTGTCAGCAGTTCCCACATTGAAAAAAGTTTGGCAAATTGCTTATCTACTTTGGCAACTCATGGCACTAAAGAAGTGGAAGCACACAGAATCAGATGTAGACAACACTCAGGTCGACCTGAGTCCACCCAATGCACTTCCAGTCAACCATTGCACACATCCCAAGAGGACAGGGGCTGGCAAAGGTGGGGCCACCAAGCAACTCAAAAACTGTGCTAATGCCATCACTCATGTATATCCCAAACAACTTTGTGTGGTGGTTCCTTCAAGTGAACCTGTTAACAAGATGGTGCCAGTGCCTTCTCCAAAAAAGGCATGTCAGCACATGAAGACCCAGCCCACTGGCAAAAAGTCCACAGATCAACATGATACTGCCAGTAGTAAGATCTTTGTGGTGACTTCTGGTGACTTCGAGCTTATATCTATTGTTGTTGAACAGTCAACAGGACCCAGTCAGGACTCCTACCAAGTTTGCAACTAAACCTGCATTCCACTTAGGAGATGAATTGTCCCACTTTGGGTTTAGAGGACCTCTGGGTGAGCACATGGGGAACGGTAACACATGAGTCCCAGTAACTCAATTGTGCACATATATATGACTGTCAAGAAGGTTGCCTCTACGAGATCCTCCGCCTGCAGATCACCATCTTGATCAAGAAACTATGCCTATGGATGATGAGTACCTCATACAAGATTGGAAAAATGCTTTGGGTAGGTTTGTATTATTGTCTCTGCAAGCACCCAAATAACAGAAGTAGAACTTGACAGTATCAAGATTGATGCTCACAATGAAAATTCCTACAGTTCAGTCTGAACCTGAGGACAGGGGACACTGCAGTGACACTGATGACCACTTGAGTGATGCTGGTAGCATCAAGGGTGGCTCTGATGATCATTCAGACAAGGGTGATCAAGGAGACAGCAAAGACTTGGACACAGAAGATGGACAACAAAGTGCCTTTAGGCATGGAACTCCCATCAGTATGTTGCATATTCTATTCTGCAACATTAAGTCAGTCACCCTGTGTTTTTACAACCAGATTCCAATGATGACATCGAGGCAAATGAGTCCCTGGAAGAAGAGGACACAGGTGCATGACATGAAAGGTCAGGTACCGAGAACAGACACCATGGAGGTTGTTCTGGCCACTGACAGCCAGAACAGGAGTGAACTGAAGGTAAGTCACAGTTCTGTTCTTGGTGAAACATCATTAACACAGGAGGGGAAGATGCACACATGCAGGGTGGGAGCTTGACAGTTCAACAAGGTTCTTGCAGAAGCAGACAGGGTGAGGGGCATTGACATACCTGTGAGGTGAGAGAAGATGTAGACAATGAGTATGATGTTCTCAACCATCATCACCAGTGCAATAGAATCCCACAGCCACCTTCTCAGCACCACCTTGAACATCACAGCCAGTCTACAAGGACTCCTGAAGATGACCATGTGGATACTGAAGTTCACCAACCCCAAAGCAAGAATGCCAAGAAATGATCATTTTGGCCCTGCATATGGCAGGACCTAATTGACCATGCAAAGCTCAAGTGGCAAGTTTACTTGGCTGCTTGTGACATGTTCCCAAATCATAGTGTTGCAATGCAAGAGCTGATACCTGACATTATTCACCAGTGTCTGACCAAATACAAACAAGCACATATTTCTCTTGAACATGGCATGATACCCCACTACCAAGAAGAACTTTATACTGTTGTGAGTGTTTCTTTTCATGTGTACAATTAATTATTTGGACATGGAGCAGTTCAGGTTCATCAAGATTGCTCCAACTTTCACTCTGAAATTAAGAAGTTATGTGTGTGTCATGTTATATTGCTTTATGATCTTGAACTGCCTCCAAAGCTCCATGAGGACAAATCAATCTGGTGGGTACATGATCAGGCATCTCAGTTAATTAAAGGTGCCAAGTTCCTCCACTGTGCTCAAGATGCACAGGTGTGTCCCACCACCTCATACTCAATTCATTGATTGTACTGGCACTACAGGGTAAGGAACAGAACTTCACCCACAAGGCACTGTATACCATCTCTGTGGCTGCATACTATGGCACAAGTCAGAAGCTCTTGGGCTGGGCACTGAAATTCAAGGAATATCTACCAGAAGCAGCCATTGTACTCATTGCAGCTGGAGTAAGTCCATTCTCATTTCAATCCAAATCTATTTATGGTGTGGTTCATCGATTAAACCTGTTCTTTGTTCTCTCGAGCAGAATGGCAAGATTCACAATCTCAAGACTACAACTGAACCTATTAACTGGAAGGTATACAAGAAGTTATATGCAATGATTGGGCAGGTTGTTGACCACTGAAGTTCTGGTTGTCAGCTTCAAGAACAACTTGAAAGATGGGCAAAGTGTGCTGGGTGAGTAACATCAACATCAGCAAAACTACCCCCCTCTATACAGGTCTGTACACATATCCATATCTGTACAGACCTACCCCAGATTGTTTCAGTACTACAGATTCTCACCACTCACATACATCAGCAAAACCCTGGGTTTGGTACAGAGGCACAGACCCAGAGATGGTACAGATTTTCCACAGACCAAGTACAGACCCCTACAGACCCTACAGACCCACAGACACCACAAATCTAAACTTTGATTTGCCCATATCTCATCCAAAAATAGACCTATTGATGAGATAATCATACTGACATGATCATGACATCATACACTACAACTTTTGTTATGACATCATAACTGTACAGCCACTTTTTTATTTTTGCAAACCAGGACTCCACAAGAACTTTGTGAATATCTCACCCAAAAAAGGAGATATTACTAAGGTAAAATATTCCCATGATCCTGTGATCATAGGCTACAACTTTCACTTTGGCAGAGTTTGAATCTGACTTTGAAATTTATAGAGGCATGCCACACAACCCACACAGCTGGCTTCAAAAGTTGCCAAGGTAAGCAGAAATGGATATTTAAACCCAGCTCACTCCCACACCACATCTCTTTCCACTACCACCACCATCCCTCTTCCTCACCATCATCTTCATTGTTGTCCCTCCCTCACCACCCTCCTTTGCTACCACCACCCTTATGGTGGGTACCCTCTCCCTACTAATCTTAATTATAAGGGGACTATGCATGTGAAAGTAATGCCACATGCTTTTTGTGAGATTTTTGACCTCTGAAGGTTTTGCTCACTGAAAGATGTGGCAATTCGAAACTCTACCTGAATCTACCCACTGTGCATCCCAAGCCCACTTGTGCATGCATGACATTAGTCAGCCAATTCACCTTGGACTTGAAGGGACTCTGACAATACACAACATGCTACAACTCAAGGTACAGGGTAATTTAAGTGTCAATTCTTCCCCTTCAGCCCTGCTATCAGTAGCTTTAAAGCTTATATTTGAATGAGTGATACATATGGTATGAGGCAACAACTGTGACATGTGTGTTGGTCTGATTAGGTTCACAGAACCAAAAAAAGGGGATATGTGGAGACAGTAGGGACATATGCATGTATAGCACACCATAAAAATGGGGACACCCAACTTGAATATCTGTGAGTGACTAAAATGTATGTATTACTGTACCCATGAGCTACTACAGCATGTCAGTAAGTAGGATACTGTCCAATGTAGGTGTGCTTACCCTCCATAGAATGTGAACAACTGAGGGTACCATATACAGTGTACCAATGCTCCAGGGGATCATGTGAGCAGCCTGAACCTGCATTCAAGTCAATGGACACAGGGGTAAATTACAATTTCCAATACACATATGCACATCTTGAGCTAGAAGTGGGATAAGTTAACAGTCCATGAAGGTGGGTAGACCACAGTGTGCCAATGAGCATGTAGGGGGATGGATTTCCCTCCCATAAGTGGGATCAGCAGGCCATACCAGGGGGCAGACAAGCTCCATCCTGAACATGGAGATGGTGGAGTCAATAGACTATGGTGGGGGATGGACATCCATTCTGGAAGTGGGGTCAGTGGGCCTGCTGGGGGATGGGGCATGGATTTCCATCCAGATCCTGAAAGTGGGATTGGTGGACTGTGCCAGGGCATGGACATCCATCCTGGAAGTGGGGACTTCTCTTCTGAAAGTAGTGTCAGTGGGCCATGATGGGGGATGGACTTCCTTCCTGAAAGTGGGGTCAGTGGGTCATGGTGGGGGAGGACTTCCTCCCTGAAGATGGGGTCACTGAACCATGGTGAGGGAGGACTCTCCCCCTGAAAATGGAGTTAGTGGAACATGGTGAGGGAGGGCTTCCCCCCTGAAAATGGGGTTAGTAGACTTTAGTGAGGGAGGATTTCCATCCAGATCCTGAAAGTGGGATCAGTGCACTGTGCCAGGGACAGACTTCCATCCTTGAGGTCTTCCCTCCTGAAAGTAGGGTCAGTGGGTTATGGTGAGGGATGAACTTCCTTCCTGAAAGTGGGGTCAGTGGACCATGGTGGGGGAGGACTTCCCCCCTGAAAGTTGGGTCAGTGGGCCATGGTGGCAGAGGACTTCCCCTCTGAACATGGGGTCAGTGGGCCATGGTGAGGGAGGACTTTCCCCTGAAAATGAGGTTGGTGGACCAGGGCCACAGTGAGGGAGAACTTCACTCCTGGAAGTGGCATCAGCAGACCCCACCAGGGCACAGACTTCCATCCTGGAAGTGGAGTCAGTGGCCCATGCTGGGAGATGAATTCTTATCCTGGGAGTGGTGCCAGCTAACAGGTCTGATGGGATCAGTGGTCCATGGTGAGGGAGGACTTCACCCCTCAAAATGGGATCAGTAGTCCATGGTGGGGGAGGACTTCCCCTCTGAACATGAGGTCAGTGGAACATGGTGAGGGAGGACTTCCCCCCCTGAGAATGGGGTCAGTGGGCCATGACATGGGAGGACTTCTCCCCCTGAAAATGGGGTCAGTGGGCCATGACATGGGAGGACTTCCCCCCTGAAAATTGGGTCAGTGGTCCATAGCAGAGGACAACTTCCCTCCTGAAAATAGGGTCATGCACCATGGTGGGGGATGGGCATCCCTCCCTGGAAGTGGGGTCAGTGGACCATGCTGGGAGATAAACTCCTATCCTGGGAGTGTGGCAAGCTAATAGGTCTGAGTAGATGACTGGAATCTTGACATTACTCCCATTAAATACATTTTTGAAATGTACTCCATTATATGAATTGTGATAACACACTCAATGTCATGTTCCATCAAGTACTCAGTGGTTTGGAGTTGAATTGGTGGTGGATTTGGGTTGTATACAGTGTCACTCATCATGTTCACTATTAACATTACTCTCTTTAAATGGATTCTTGAAATGTGTTATATGTAACATCTCTGACAATGATTGTGATTATCTATACAATTTGTAATATATTCACACAAAACTGCATATATATATTCAGCATGTGACAAACAGCCAGTATGAACACTCTGTGGCAAGCCATGGGTTAGGTTGATAGTAATAAGTGACCACTTAGTATACATAGATATGTATATCCTTGTACCTTGACATGTAATTTATGTAGCTTATGATAATATGATTCAATTATTGGTCAACTACAACATGTGTGAGTGGGTAGAATCTGTACTACTGACACAATCTGGGGTAGGTCTGTACAGGGGGGGACCTGTCTGTGGGTCTGTGGTCTGTACAGACCTGTATGGAGGGGGTGGTTTTACTGATGGCTTGAGGCAATGTCTTTTATATTCTTCAACTATTTCTTCCACATGAGTCAGGTTTGACTCAGGCTCCCAAGTATTGCTGGCATGTCCAAATCCAGTCCACTTGACCAAATAATGCATATGCATACCCCAAGAGGTCTTGACCTCTTTGTGGTTTAGAATGGTCTTGACCTCCCATTCTGGGAGATCATCGACCAAATCTGGAAGGGGAGGCAGTGGTGATCAACCATATTCTGGGGTTTTGGTGAACAGGAAGATCCAAGAAGTGTGGAAAACCAGATGTACCCACCACAAGGCTGGTAGATCCAATTCCACAGAAACATTATTGATGATCTTCTTTACATGGAAGGGTCCAATGCATTGAGGAGTGAGCTTCATTGATTGGAGATTTCGTTTTAGGTCTTTTGCATCCAGCCAAACAAGACTGTTCAGCCACAGCTTCACATATGACAGCAGATCAGGGCTGGCTTTGGCCATCTTTTCTGCAGTCTTCTTGTGTGTGAGGGCTTCTAGATGTTCTTCAACAGGCATGGCTTTCAATGCATGTACTGAGGGATATGGGTCAGGTTCATATCTGTAGAGCGGGTAATAGGGGGTTCCACCATGAGTCAAATGAACATGGGAGTTGTGTGTGAACTCAGCAAGTGACAGGTAGTTGCTCCAGTTGTTCAGCTTTTCAGTGCAGTACATTTGTAGGTAGGTTTTGACCTCTTGGTTTACACATTTGGCTTCTCTGTTTGTCTGCAGATGATATCCACTGCTGTAGCGAGGTTTGATGTGTAGTGCCTTGTAGAGTTCTTGTGTGAACATGCTGATGAACTGAGGACCTTGGTTGGAAATGATTGACTTGGGAAGTCTGAAATGGGGGTAAACATGTTGAAGCCATAAGTTGGCTAGCTCTTTGGAATCTACCATCTTGGTAGTTGGGAGGAAGGTTATGGCTTTTGTAAGGCCATGGTCAACAATGGTAAGGATAGAGTCATGTCCTTTTGGAGGCAGGAGATCAGTGATGAAGTCCATAGAGACTTGTTTAAAGGGGAATGGGGAGGAGCTTTTGATGGGTTGTAGTGGCAGAGAGTGGTCGCATCATACAACCTTCGAGGCTTGACAGGTTGGACAACCTCAAACATAGTTTTTGATATCCTTCTACATTCCTGGCCAGAAACAGTCATGATTCATCTTCTTTGTCATTGCTTTGACACCAGGGTGTCCAGCTGCAATATGATCATGATAGTTGGCCATAGCTTGTTTTCACACCTTTGGAGGGGTGTAGATTCTTCCATTCTTGGTTTTGATTTGCATTACCAGTTCTTCAGTTACATCGTCATCAGGGGTGATGATGAAAGACTTGTCTTCTTTTGGTGTAGTCTTGATTACATTGTATGTTTCTTGTGAGACTTGCAACAAGCCTCTTTCTTTTGTGACCATTTGTTGAACCTTTGGCACTTTCACTGTTGATTCCTGATGTTTGTGTGGGTCATGAGCTGGCTTTGAGACAGTTTTGACAGGGATTTGTTCACTTTTGTCAGGCTTCACCCCCCCTCTGAGCCAAATTGACAGTGGGAGTACCATGGTTTCTGGTAGGGAAGTGGCAGTGAACAGAGGGTTACAAGACAGTGTGTTGGGGACTATCATTTGGCGACCAGGATTGTGTTTGAACATCAACAGGAAGCCCTGTATTGTCACAAGCCATTGGGCCTGTCAGCCAGTAAGGTTTTGGGGTTTGTGATAATAGGTGAGGTTCTCATGGTTGGTGTGGATGATGGTTACTTCAGGGGGACTGAGTAGGTAGTGCTTCCATGCCTTGAGTGTGCAAATGATGGTGAGCATTTCCAGGTTGTAGACTTGGCAATCTTGTTCAGCACCTTGCAGTGATTGTGAGAGATAAGCAATCAGGTGTAGCTCATTGTCTTCAAACTTTTGGCATAGCATGGCTCCAGTTCCCAACTTTGAAGCATCGGTATACACCTTGAATGGCTTGTCAAGGTCAGGGAGACAAAGGACAGGGGCTTGGCACATCAGAAGCTTTAGCTTCTGGAAAGTGAGCTCTTGTTCTTCTTTCCACTTCCAAGGCACATCTTTCTTCATCAACTTGTGGAGTGGTTTGGAGATTGAGGTGAAGGAGGGAATAAACTGGCAATGGAAATTGCAGAATCCAATAAATTGTCAGATGTCATGTACATTGCTCAGGGTTTTCCAATCCTTTACAGCTTGAACCTTCAATGGGGAGGTTTTGTATTGACTGTGTTTGATTGTGTACCCAAGGAATTCAATTTCTTCAGCTTCAAAGACACACTTTGATAGTTTGAGTCAAAGGTTCTCCTTTTTTGCTATCTCTAAAAACTCAGTTATATTCTTTTTCAACTCCAGTTTCATTTTAGCATGGATGGTCATGTCATTGAGACAGATGACAGCTTTCTTGTTGGTTCAAAGATGTCCAAACTTGCCATCCATGTACCATTGGAATGTTGGAGGGGCATTATTTTGACTGAAGAACATGATGAATGGCTTATATACTCCTCTAGGGGTCAGAAAAGACCCTAGGAGTTTGTCCTCTTCTTTCTCCACTTGGATATTTGTGAAACCCCAGCGGACATCAAACTTGGTGAAGTATTTTGATTCAACCAGTTCATCGAGGATTGGTTTAACAAGAGGGAGGGGGTAGCAATTGGGAATGGCAAAGGAATTAAGTTGACAATAGTCTTGAATTAATTGCTTCTTCCCATCCTTCTTGCCAATGAAAAAGACTGGGGCCAGTGGGACCCACAGAAAATCACTGTTCTGGACCTTTTCTATTTTTCCAGTGTCAAGATTTTCTTTGATGAACTCATTGAGGAGATTCATCTTGTCATGGGAAAGGGGATATATTTCAGCCAGTTTGAAAGTCTTTAGATCCTTGTCTGGGTTTAACTTTATTGTATGGTCATAACCAGGTTGGTGTTGGGGAAGGGGGCAATTTTCAGAAAACACTTCTTGAAAACAGGAATACTCCACAGGGAGAGTAATGTTGTTGTGTTTTTGATTTGCCTTGAGTTGCATTGATATTGATGTTCAGTTTATTGAAACAGCAACTTCAGGGGTTCCCCAGCCAAAGATTTTTCTTTTCGACCAGTTGATAATGGGTTGGGCTTGTTGAAGCCATGGCATTCTGAGGAGAACTCATTCATTTTGGAGATCCATGACATAGGCATGAAGTTTGAAGGTTCAACTGTGTATTCTTCCAGTGAAGAGCACAACAGTGTCAATTACTTGTTTCATCATTCCTTTGAAGCTTCTGGTGGTCCATGGGTCCAAGATTTTTTGAGTTTTGAGACCATGTTTGAAGATGGTTTCTTTGCTAATAGCATTGCATTCAGCACCACTGTTGACAGCAGTGCTCACTGCATGATCAGATCACTCCACCAGATATAGTGAACCATGAATTGCTGGGACTGATGGATAGTCTACAAAGGCAGCAAGGGAACACATATCTGGGGCCAATACTAATCTAAATGTACACCTCTCCTCCATTGCAGTTGTTCAGAGAGAGGGGCCTAAAAATCCTCTTGATGGGATGTGAAGGCCTTTCTGAGCTCCCTGAGCTCTTCTTGAGTGTAATGAGACTTGACTTCTTGGAAGAGCTTGCTCTTCACTTGTTTCAGTGTGCAGCAATTTCTGATTTGATGACCCTTTTCTCCACAGTTGAAGCATTTGCCAGTAAACTCTTTCTTGACCTCCTGGAAGCAGAATGGTTTCCTCTTTTGGGGTGGTTGATAGGGTTTTGGCTTCTGGCAATCAACTTCCATTGTGTAAGGGTCATGTGTCTTCTTTTGATTGCCCTTGGTACATGTGGAGAACCTTTCAATCTTCTGCTGTGAGTTTTTCATTATAGACTCCAAGGGATGCCTTGGAGGTTTGAGCTTTGACTACTGCATCAATCCAGTCCTGGACTGTCTTTGGAATGGTGTGTGAGCAGAGGACCCATTTGGTAGTGTTGTTGTTGAGTCCTTTTCCAAAGTAGACAGCAGCTTGTCAATCATCTCTTGAAACTCCAGCTCTTGTGAGAAGATCCAGGAACTTGCCAATATACTCACTAAGCAGTTTGTCTCCTTGTTTGATTTCAGCCATTTGTAGGAAGGCCATTGCTTCTGTGTCTCCATCCTGGAAGATACACCCAAGCTTCATGAGGAAGGTTCCCCAGGAATCAAGGATGTAGACATTGCCACCTGCAGTTGTGCAGTCTTTGAGATAGTTTTCAGTGAAGTGGAGGGCTGCTCCATGATTCATGAAGGACAGGGCAAATCCTATTTTTCATTCATCTGTGTGGTAGGTGTGTCAATTGAGATTGAGGTAGTTGTTAACAGAAGAAATCCAGGAGTCAAACTTTCTGCTGACACCATTGAACTGCAGAGGTGTTCTGAGATTCAGTTCTTTTGTGTCATGGAAACAACCTTTGGGTTGTTTTTCTTTGGCATAGGAGGATGTCTTTGGGATAGTGTAGGCAGGGAACTGTAGTCCCTCATGTCTAGTGAGACTTTCATACCACCATACAAGGGCCTTGACATCTCTGACAGTTTTGCTGGAAAAGGGGTTGGTCATTTGAGTGAAAGTTTGGAATTTTGCTGTGAGATCAGTGACTTGTTCTTGTTCTCCTAATCCAGTCATTTCGAGGTCAAGGTCTGATGAAGAAGTCTCTTTTGCTGTGTGTGTTGTTTCTTCTTCATCGACTCTTGCACCAGCTAGGGGTAGGGGTTCTCAGATTTGATGAAAGGATTCAGGTAGTCTTGTTACTGTTGCGGAAGTCTGTGGCTGACTGGAGCCTACTTTGCTGCCTTCTGACTTTTTGAAGGTTTGGGTCCCTTCTACTTGTTCAGGCTTGACTGGACTTTGGGGATACAGTTGAAACCTTTGTGAAGGAGTTCACTCTAGTTTTTCAGGGGCTTTAGTTTGAGACTTCCATTCAGGAACCACAGGTCTAGGTCTCAAGGGTTGAAACTTTGAAGATCCTGCATCAGAAGACTCCTTGATTTCTTTATACTAGGTCCTCCCTGGTGTCACTGTATCCTTGAAGTTGAGAGCTGTTGTGAGCTTCTAACAGGGGATCTCTGCAAGGTCCTTAGCACGTCATGTGCATCACCTCAGTCTTCCTCTGTTCTATGCTCCAGCAACTGATGCTTGCACAGACAGGAAATGATGGGATTGGCATAGTGATGTGGGTACTACTACAGCTTGTGTTGGGTGAGGGGATTGTTGCAGGAACAATACTTGGACGAGTGATTGTAGTTTTACATTGTTGGGGGAATGATGATACACCACACTCGCAGATATGTGATGTGAGGGTACTTTTGCTTTTGTCACATCACATTGATCACAGTTCCTTGTTCAAGGGAACAACCAGTGTGTGCTGCCTATCTTTCAATAGGGTTAAACCAATAGAAGAGGATTAGGCTTCTTGACAATGAGCCTGATGATGTTGAGAGATAAGTCATGCTGGGATGGACCACAGTAGAGCAACAATCAAGTCAAGTAGGGAGAAGCTAGAGATTTATAGGCACAGGGCCAACTAGCTAGGCAGGTTGCTTGGTAGCAAAAGCACAAGGAATCCCATTGCTCTCTTGGGGTTTATATACCCCAGGGAGGACCAGATTAGTAATGTACTAGTGCCTATGTATAGTAAGGGAAATAAAGAGAAAGTACCATATAAACAAAGGATGACAGGACATGTCAAGATTCAGCATGACTCGAGGCAACTCAAGGTGCAGTCAGGGGTTACCTCACAGATGCATTGCATCACAACATGTAAGTCACATGATCCTGAAGTCACAGAAGGTAAGTAAAAGTCAGCACAGATCTGATCAAGGATCTGGTGATATACAGCAGGAAAAGAAACAAAGACAAACAGAGATGTGCTGTGTATGGCAGAGTCCATGTGCTTGTCACAAGTGCAGACAGGGGTGTGGCGAGGTGTTGCAAGGACATGGAAAGTGAAACACGTGTAGGTGGAAAGGCAGTGGCAGTTGGGACTGAGTTGCATGTGGTGAAAGTGAAAAACAGAGCATGACAGAAACTGCAACAAATTCAGCAGTTCATCCTTCAAAATTTGAAGGTAAAGATCTCCATCCATCCTACCATCAATCTTGGCAGCATAGCCAACCCCCTCCCAGGTCATACAGCCCCATATCATCACAGAACCTCCTCCAAATTTGACTGTCCCTTGGACCAGCCTGTCACTACATCAGCAAAACCCCCTCTATATGGGTCTGTACATGTATCCATATCTGTACGGATCTAAAAATCTGTGCAGACCTACCCCAGATTGTTTCAGTACTACAGATTCTCACCACTCACATATGTTGTAGTTGACCAATAGAATCATATTATCATAAGCTACCTAAATTACATGTCAAGGTACAAGGATATACATATCTATGTATACTAAGTGGTCACTTATTACTATTAGTAGGGAGAGGGTACCCACCATAAGGGTGGTGGTAGGAAAGGAGGGTGGTGAGGGAGGGATGACAATGAAGATGATGGTGAGGAAGAGGGATGGTGGTGGTAGTGGAAAGAGATGTGGTGTGGGAGTGAGCTGGGTTTATATATCCATTTCTGCTTACCTCAGCAACTTTTGAAGCCAGCTATGTGGGTTGTGTGGTGCACCTCTACAAATTTCAAACTCAGATTTGAACTCCACAAAAAATGAAAGTTGTAGCCTATGATCACAGGACCATGGGAATATTTTTACCTTAGTGATATCTCCTTTTTTGGGTGAGATATTCATGAAGTTCTTGTGGAGTCCTGGTTTGCAAAAATAAAAAAGTGGCTGTACAGTTATGATGTCATAATGAAAGTTGTAGTGTATGATCATCTGCAAACCTACCCAAGCCATTACTGACTGTATTGGACACATGTTGGCAATGACATGCCATAACAGCACTTGCCAAGCACTTAAACAATACAAAGACTGTAGGAAGCAGATGCTGTAATTCATCCAGTTTGCAGATGATGTCATGATCATGTCAGTATGATTATCTCATCAATATGTTTATTTTTGGATGAGATAAGGGCAAATCAAAGTTGACATCTGTGGTGTCTGTAGGTCTGTGGTGTCTGTAGGGTCTGTAGGGTCTGTACTTGGTCTGTGGAAAATCTGTACCATCTGTGGGTCTGTGCCTCTGTACCAAACCCAGGGTTTTGCTGATGTAAGCCCCTCACCCGCCTTTTTCCACACCCATTTGCACCCATCTGACCCAAGGCAATTAATTTTGGTCTCATCAGACCATATAACCCTGTGTTTGCATGACAGAAGAGGACATTTGGACTTGACTACAGCCTTCATCCCAATCTTTTTCAAGTGCCAGCACACAGTGGTATGTAGGAGTAATAGGCTGGTTGACAATGTTGCCAAGAGCTTTGGTGGCTTGGACAGCATTTTCAGCCTGGCCAGATGAGATGAGATGGGTAGCATAGTGAACATTGGTAGGACAACCTCCAATGGACTTCTGAAGCTCAGAATGCTCTTTGGAATGAAGCCTAGAGATGGTGGACACATTAATGCCAGTGGTGGAAGAAATAGAGTGGGCAGAGTGTCCTGCATCAAGCATAGAGAGGATGGTAGACTTTTGGTGTAGGGAGGGATTACTCCCTACTAGGTATTTTATTTTATTTCATTGTTTTTACTTAGGTTTTCTTTCCTATTCTCTTGTTTTTCCTTTTACTTGGTATTTCAAAGCTGTATGTGCACGTGCTGTGGCTTATGTAAGCCTGTGTGTGCACCTAGAGTACAGTGTACATACCTACAAGAATAACAGACAAGTAACCCCAAACGAAAAGACAGAATTCCAAGACCAAGGGCTCAGAATATTAGTTTCCCCTTTCCAGAAACTCAGTAGACATTATCTCAACTCTTCTTTGGACCTTTAGGGCACATTTTCACAGTTTTCCCCTTACTCTTTGACTCCCCACCAGGCAACTCAAGTCCCCTTGGGTTGAACTGAGGACCTGCATTCCAACTGGAGACTTCTTAGATCTCCTCCCACACTCACTAACAAAGTTTACATCGGGTAACAGAGAGTGATCTCATGATGATGGTGGTGGAAACAAAGAGGTGTTTGAACTAATTCAAACTCAGAGATATTGTTTACATGTTTATATTTGTTTGTATAGCCAAATAAGGCTCACTACATTTGAATTTTAATGAACTTTTCAAAAGGTGCAAAACCATTGCAATGACATTGCTGTGTTGTAATGCCTATATCTTTCCAGCCACTGGATGAAATCACATGACCAAGTGGGCAATATTGTAGCCAAGGGCATGTACTATCTTTGTCTCCAGCAACACTTGGCATGATTCTTCAATCTGCTTGCAGTACACCTCACACACTGCAAAAGGGCAAAACATTGCAACAGTTTTGTTCCTCACTGTAAGACCTTTCAAGTCTGACAACAGACTCAAGATGACCAAAGAACATCTTCCTGGATGTCATACTGACAAGGAGAATGCACTGTCCCAAAGAGATGGGTTGGGAGGGAGTGGATGAGGAAGGGATGAACCAGGATGCATCAGGGCAGAAGTTGGTGGGAACTCCTGGGAGGTATAAGTAGTTATGCTCCCTAGCACAGGATGCAAGTGAAGAGATCATCAATGAGGCAGCCATTGTGATGGGATTTAGCAAAATGAATGTCTGTTGGCAGAAATGCTGTAGAAAATCATGGAGGGCAAGGATTATTACCAAATTTGGAAGGAAGGGTGGCATGATCAATGGATATCAGTGGGCATGGGAATGATGTTGATATCTGTAGAAATGACTGAGATATTTGAAAAACTGGAATGCCATACATGAGCACTAAAAAGGTTTGACTGGCACTTGAACAGTTTCTTCCCTAGCATTTGTTCTTGTGCAAAGGATGACTGCCACATGTGCCAGTCATTTTTCACATCAGGGCTATGTTCTTCAGTCTCCTCTATTCATCTAGACTCCATGCTCATGTCACCAAACACCTTTGGTGCATGACAGTGGTCAAGCTGAATGCAGTGGAGCTGTGACTGCCAAAGACCCTCTGAATCCATCCTGTTGTCAATGTTTCCCATGTCAAGCCATATTGTGGGCCCCTGGAGGGACAGAAGGTTGTACACCCCAGACTGGTGGCTGGCATGGAGGATCATGATGAAGAGTTTGAGGTTGAGTTCATTGTTGATTCTCACCTCAAAAAGGGGAGACTTAGTATTTGGTTCACTGGCATGGTTACCAGGACATCAATTGCACTTGGGAACCTGAGGCAAACTTGAAGGGTTCCCCTGATGTTGTTCAAGACTTCTGCCACTCTTGTCCCTCTGCTCCTCACAAGCTTTGTGGACTGTCCACTGACCATTTTGCCTCCCTCTTCTGCCCTTTCAAAAACCTCACCTCTCTCCCTGTTTTCAGTCACCTGGAAGTTGACCCCTAAGGAGGGGATGGTGTTATGATATGTTTCTTTTATTTTTCTTCTTATCTAATCTTTTATCTTATCTCCTCTTGTCTAATCTTCCTTTCCCAGACTCTTCTGGACTCTGACCTCATGGTCAACATATGTTTACCTTCTGGACCACTCTGCTCCACAGTGATGTCATGCCTCACCATTGCCTTGCATTATGCCTCAAGGAGGCCTCATGTACCATAGTATATATACTTCTCTGAATCACCCTGACTAGCTTTCTCTAAGCTAGTTCATTTGGGTGTTGACATCCTACATCAGCAAAACCACCCCCCTCTATATGGGTCTGTACAGACCACAGACCCACAGACAGGTCCCCCCCTGTACAGATCTGTACAGACCTACCCCAGATTGTTTCAGTACTACAGATTCTAACCACTCACACATGTTGTAGTTGACCAATTATTGAATCATATTATCATAAGCTACCTACATAAATTACATGTCAAGGTACAGGGATATACATATCTATCTATACTAAGTGGTCACTTATTACTATTAGTAGGGAGAGGGTACTCACCATAAGGGTGGTGGTAGCAAATGAGGGTGGTGAGGGAGGGACAATGATGAAGATGACAATGATGAAGATGACAATGATGAAGATGACAATGAGGAGGAGGGATGGTGGTGGTAAGAGTTGCAGTGTCAGAGTGAGCTGGGTTTAAATATCCTTTTCTGCTTACCTCAGCAACTTTTGAAGCCAGCTGTGTGGGTTGTGTGGTGTACCTCTACAAATTTCAAACTCAGATTCAAACTCCACCCATGCATTGTGCACAGGCTTCAGAGTTGACTGCTGCTAGTAGCTACCACAGCCCAATCTAGAATTCTACCATACAGAGTAATTGTACAGCCATGATGTCATAATGAAACTTGTAGCCTATGATCACAGGACCATGGGAATATTTTTACCTTAAAGTTGTAGTGTATGATGTCATGATCATGCCAGTATGATTATCTCATCAATATGTCTATTTTTGGATGAGATATGGGCAAGTCAAAGTTTAGATCTGTGGTGTCTGTGGGTCTGTGGTGTCTGTAGAGTCTGTAGGGGTCTGTAGGGTCTGTAGGGGTCTGTACTTAGTCTGTGGAAAATCTGTACCATCTGTGGGTCTGTACCTCTGTACCAAACCCAGGGTTTTGCTGATGTAAAGCACCTGCTTCCAAGAAATTCCTCTCTTCTCTCATCATTACTACTTGTCTAGTTTCTTGTTGGTGAACCTGCAACTTCCTGTTGTTAGGTTTTGTCACATCCCCCAGGTCTCTATCTATTTGACTTTACATCTGGAACCTACTGCAAGCTTGGGGCTGTTTTGCTTGGTAAACCCACCTTCTCCCCCTACCTCTGAACTCATACACACACTTTCTCATGAACCATCACCCCAAATCTCTTGTAAATCACAGACCTAGTGACTACTTGACAAGACCTTTCTGACAGTATAATTTTTGTCATATTTGCCTCAGTGCATCTGGATATATTGCCCATTTTCTGGTGGAAGGTACTGTATGACAAATTTTGGCATAACTTGGCATTGGGTGCATCATTTTTCTTATTTCTGCATTCTCCCATCTCCCCTCAATGCCCTCTACCACATCTCATGGTGTTGTAGAATTTCACCTAGTGGTTGTACCTTGACATGCCACCTCTCCCCCTGCCTTTGTGCTCATACTGCATTTTCTCCCAAATGGTTGTGTTGAACCTCTTGATTTTCTAGAACATGATTCTACTCAACTAGACCTTCCTGCCTATATATTCTTTGTCACTATTGCCCAAGCACATCCAAAGATATTGCCCTTTTCTGGAGAAAGGCCCTGTAGGATGAAATTTGGAATATCTTGGGACTGGGTGTGCTGTTTTTCTAATTCTTCATTAGCACAACTCTCCTTGACACCCTCTATCACCTCCCACAGTTTCATATATGATTTCACCCTGTGCATGCTAAGTACAACTCATGTAGAATTACTCAGTATTAAATATCCTTTTTGCACTGGTAAGCCATGGCCCAGGCCAAAAGCCCTGGCTTTTGGGCCAAGCTGAGCCCTCATATGGGGCTTGTGGGGGCTCACAGCCTGGCATGAGGTTTCCCCAAGCCCTGAGCCCTCAGAAGCTGGGCCAGGAAAACACTAAGTGCAAGTAAGATAAGTCCCCAACAATGGGAAATGATGTGCATTGTGGGTATGAGGACAGGTGTAGATACCCACCCACCCCCAGCATAAAGGATAACAAATACTAGTGATGTATAAGAAGGTAGCTACCAGAATACAAAACTGCATGAGACAAGAAGTCTGCTCATCACCCTCACACATCCACTCAAGACCTAAGTTCACCCTTCTAAGTGTTGACCATCATGCAGCCTACTGCACTATTAGCACCCTTACTTTCACCTACCATTCTTGTCAGGTTATGAGCCCCAGCTCATACCTCTGAGCTGAAGAAACATACCACCTTGATGAAGACTACACTCTGACAGGGGGCCAGGACCCTGCTATGTCAGACCAGACAGATCCCAGTGCATTGAACCCAAATCTGCCAGCAGGAGAGACAGCACTGATGACACCATGTGCAGCCACTGTCATGCAGCCACCATTGAACACAGCCATCCCAATTCCACCTACTGCAACAGCCTCATCAGCCTCAACATCAAGACCAGTAATGAACAACCACATACCTATCATGAATCCAGCCACTGCTGAAGTCAGCTTGTCTACTATTGCAGATATGCTGCACACTCCATTGGCTGTGTCAGAAGGAAAGAGGAGAGAGAGGCCATCTGAGAGGGAGAGAGACAGTGGGGGAAAAATAGAAAAGATGGAGAAGCTGACAGATAATAACTGGTTGGCATGGAAGAAGAAGATCATAGCCATGCTCCAAGCACTTGACCTATATGACATCATTGCCAGGCTTGACCCTAGGCCATCTGAAAATAGACCAGATGAACTAAAAGACTGGCAGAAGTGGGATAAAATTGTGTACACCACCCTTATGACAAATCTCACTAATAGCCAGACTATGCATGCCCACCTGAGTGAGGAGACTAGTGCCACCCTATAGCAGAATTTGCATGTCATACACAAGACCTGTGGTCAACAATCTATCACTGCCATTAGGTGAGAACTTTACAAGATTAAGGCCAATGAAGATACAGACATATGTATTACAGCATATCACCACACTATGTGAGCTCCAGAACCACCTTCATGAGATGGGTGATGAGATCCCAGATGCCCATTTCCATGCTATCCTCCTATCCTTGCTTGACAAGTCATGGGACTCATTCACCTCTGGCCTCTTTGGCAGTTCAAGCTTGAAAACTATGCAACTCACTACACAGGAAGTAATCTCCTCTATTCATACCAAATGGGAATGCTGCCACTAGATGAAGACAGACTCTACTTATCACACCAAGAGTGTTGAGAAAAGGATGCACAAGGCTGATAGCCTAAACCCATGTCACATATGTGGTCACATGAATCATAACACCTCAGAGTGCCACCACAAGGGTAAACCCAAATGCAGATATTGCTGAAGGTTTGGCCACACCACACATGAGTGTTGGATGAACCCAGTGAACAAAGACAAAGATAGAAACTGGCAAAGATGCCATAGATTGAGATCCCAAGACCAAGAAAAGAAGTGGTCACATAGAGATGAGAGGTCATCAGCAAACTGACCTTTTTGGGCTACAGACTTCCCAGGCTGCTACACCCTGCCTGGGTCTACACAGCCTGCACAGACATTGTGGCTGTGTCTCCTGAGCAGTCAACAATCTTTTCCTAAGCACATGTAGACACCACAGACTGTGCAGCTATTACACACTAGGCAGCTTACTACAGGTCAAGTCAAAGTTGATGCAGCATTACTGCCTGGACCATAGTGCCATTGCTCACATTATCTATGCCCAGCTGTCCAAATTTCAGTATATTCATTTTGAACTCAGACCCTTCCCAAAAGTCCAGCATAACATACTGTAGTTATATTTGACATGCACAACATAGTACCATAAAGCTCAGTGAAACATATTGACAGGTGACCAAACTGCTGAGTGATTATTAGCATTGGAATCTTTGGGGGTTAGTAGCTGAGCTTCAGGGACAATTAGCAGTATGCATGTGAAAAAAAATGGTGAAGGAATGTACCATTGCATTCCAACTCAGAGCCCAACTCTCCTCTGAGATCTGAGGTATATCCACACTGCCTGATGACCAACTGTGCCTGGCCAACATGACCCTCTGCCTCCAAAAGATGTCACTCCACACATTGGACCTGCAAGTGGCTGTACTTGAGTTGTAATAAGTTGCACAGAACTAGTTGGTCTGCAAACTCCTTCTGAAACCTGCAGAGCTTGCATTCTGCTCTTGCCACCTCTAAGAGAAGCTGTGCCTTGGAGGAGGAGCTAGGTACTGCTACAACTCCCTCTGGGTCAAGAAGTGGGTTGATACTTGATGATCCTGTAAGTTGAATGCATCATTCTTGGAGATAAATTCCACATTAAAATGGTTGAGGAGATGATAAGATGATACCTTGAGATTGGTGTGTTTTCTTCTCCCATGGAAAGGAGCACACAATCCCTTTGGACAGATTTTTGAAATGTGTAATACTGTAACATCTCTGATCACAGATTCTGTACTATATCAACACAACAACACTGTATACAATATATGTGTGACAAACAGAATAGCCAGTGTGACTACTCTGTGGCAGGCCACAGGTATGCCTGGTATATTACTCAGCCCAAAATGCATGTAAAGTTGTAAATCAGATGCTTATAAAATTACTGATGTACAACATGTCTCAACTTCACTGTTCACTCCTTGCATCATCACAAATCACTGGACATGTAGCATCTGATTTGTAATATCTAGTAAAACATGTATGTCTTCAAGTCAGACAGCTGTTTTGAAACATTTCCACCATTTCTGTCCATGTGCCATCTGACTCAAGTCCAACTCTATGCAACAACCTCTGGGAATGACTGCTGTGTTCCACATTGAGTAAAATGGGGTCCTTAGTGTTGGAGGAATCCAAAGCAGTAATCTACCCCCTGGACCATGAATCCAGCCATCATGCTTCAACTTGACAGGTTCAGCACACATAGTATCATGCTGCATGAACTCATGAACAAGTTGGTCACTGTCAGGAAGAGCATGAAAAGGGCATGATGAA
Organism: Pisolithus thermaeus; assembly: GCA_024663475.1. Classification (NCBI taxonomy): domain Eukaryota; kingdom Fungi; phylum Basidiomycota; class Agaricomycetes; order Boletales; family Pisolithaceae; genus Pisolithus; species Pisolithus thermaeus. Next base: position 227,948 of record JANFAF010000087.1, read on the forward strand.
AAGCAAATGTGATATCTCTTGACACCTGTGGCAGTTCGGGTGAAATCACAACACAAAATAGGGGGTGATACTCACCATCCACAACACTGGGAGAAGTGGGTTTAACCAGTTCCAACTCCTTGCTGATCCCATCCTGATAGCTGTGAGAATCCCAGGTGCCCACTGTCCTGTCCCAGGGGTCACAAACATTCCTGTTCCCATCAAGGGAGAATCCAACTGAAGTGACCAAAGAAGTATGGCCCTCAAGAGGGCTGCCAATCTGCACACCTCCCTCAACATCCCACACCCTCACAGTGTTGTCCAAAGAGCCTGAGACAATCCTCTTCCCATCAGGGGAGAATCCAACTGAAGTGACCAAAGAAGTATGGCCCTCAAGAGGGCTGCCAATCTGCACACCTCCCTCAACATCCCACACCCTCACAGTGTTGTCCTGAGAGCCTGAGACAATCCTCTTCCCATCAGGGGAGAATCCAACTGAAGTGACAAAAGAAGTATGGCCCTCAAGAGGGCTGCCAATCTGCACACCTCCCTCAACATCCCACACCCTCACAGTGTTGTCCAAAGAGCCTGAGACAATCCTCTTCCCATCAGGGGAGAATCCAACTGAAGTGACCAAAGAAGTATGGCCCTCAAGAGGGCTGCCAATCTGCACACCTCCCTCAACATCCCACACCCTCACAGTGTTGTCCCGAGAGCCTGAGACAATCCTCTTCTCATTAGGGGAGAATCCAACTGAAGTGACCAAAGAAGTATGGCCCTCAAGAGGGCTGCCAATCTGCACACCTCCCTCAACATCCCACACCCTCACAGTGTTGTCCCGAGAGCCTGAGACAATCCTCTTCCCATCAGGGGAGAATCCAACTGAAGTGACCAAAGAAGTATGGCCCTCAAGAGGGCTGCCAATCTGCACACCTCCCTCAACATCCCACACCCTCACAGTGTTGTCCCGAGAGCCTGAGACAATCCTCTTCTCATTAGGGGAGAATCCAACTGAAGTGACTCCAGAAGTATGGCCCTCAAGAGGGCTGCCAATCTGCACACCTCCCTCAACATCCCACACCCTCACAGTGTTGTCCCGAGAGCCTGAGGCAATCCTCTTCCCATCAGGGGAGAATCCAACTGAAGTGACAAAAGAAGTATGGCCCTCAAGAGGGCTGCCAATCTGCACACCTCCCTCAACATCCCACACCCTCACAGTGTCATCCCAAGAGCCTGAGACAATCCTCTTCCCATCAGGGGAGAATCCAACTGAAGTGACTTTAGAAGTATGGCCCTCAAGAGGGCTGCCAATCTGCACACCCCTCACAACATCCCAGACCCTCACAGTCTTATCATCTCCACCTGAGACAATCCTCTTCCCATCAGGGGAAAATGCAACTGAATTGATCCAATCATTGTGGCCTAGTAGGAGAAGCTGAACTGCTGGCCAACCTCTTAGACCCCCTAGAGCAACTCTAGCAAGGCCAGAGAATTTTGGCAGAAGCACTGCTGATAGCAATGCATTTGAAGGAATGAATGGCAGTGCAGAGACATAAAGGTGAGGAGTGCTGTGCCACATAACACTGCCAAAGTTGTGAATGAACCTGATTCCATCTCCAGCCATTGCCAATGTATCCTCAAACTCATCTTCACCCTTCTATGTCATGTCAGATGTCATTCAGTATAATCAGCTGACCATGAATTACTCACTGGTAACCATGTCACAACAGAAGTAAGAGCATCTACACCCTTTCCAACTACCCCAAGAAGGCTCATTGTTTCCAACCAGAATATAATTCTTTCACCTCCAATAATATCCTTCACCAATTTCCCAAGTGCTGGCTCATATGGACTCTTCTCCAGATGCTGACCCCAGAATTGACAAGAGTAAGAGAGATGGGGTAAAATGTTCTTCTTGATTCTCTCTGACAGATCAGGTACCTCCACATTGGCCAAGTAGGAACTTTCCAATCCACAGATGTTGAACCGAAGCTCATCACAAAGAGTCTGCAACGTCGCAAAGGCTAGGTCTTTTGTATCAGAGGTGGCAACACAGTAGACGCCACTCCGTGATTCGTCCATCAAGAAGTCATAAAAGGATGCATGGAGGGGCCGCACGGGAGAGCAGTCCGTAATACCGCCTAGCACAGGAGACATGAAGTCGAGGATGAGAGAGATGTCATAACGGTCCTCCTGCTTTGGGAATTTTTTACGCATGCGATCCAAGGCTGTCATAGGAAGAGGCTCGAGCGTCATCACAATCTGGTGCATCACGGAGTGGTATCGTTCAAGACGCTTCCCCAACTGCGGAATACCCCCCTTCAGGATTGCAAAGTAAGTCGTGTCCAGTAGTGTTCTTCCTTCTTCGGACTCGAGGGCCATCAGCTCTTCGTAGCGTTCTTTCGGAGTTTGTCCAGCTTCATCCGGCTTGACGAACGCACAAGCGAGACGAGCCCACTCAAATAGACCATTAGACTTTTTGACGATATTCTGGATTTCCGTCCCCCCAATGCCTGGAACACGGTCGAGTTCTTTGGTAACGTAAAGCCCAATATCACGTTCCGCCAACTCCAAAGGGATGTCATCCAACGAAGTTGCCTTAACATGCGTAGCAGCTCCCAGGTAATATGTGATGTCCGGCAATGCCCTGGACGTCAATAAGATCCGGAAAGGCAATTGTGCGGCTTCGGGCGATGCCAGAAGGCGTAGGATATCTTTCCTCGACTCAGATGGCCCACTTTCATCTAAGGCATCGATTACCACGACTACGTTCCCAGCCATATATCCATTAATCTCGGAAAGCGGGTCCACGATGAATCGTTTCCACTGCTGCAGCACATCGGATGTGGTCCTGAGTGACCTGTTGTTCGACACGACATTCGACAATGCTCGCCGAAATGAGGGGTTACGATCTGCTAGGTCACAGGCAATGGTGGTCAGAATCTTTCCCTCCATCCGTTCAGCCTGCCTGTTGCGAGCGAAGCAGAAGCAGGACCCAAGGACATTTTATTCTTGGGACCGCGCCGCGATAGTATGAGCAATAGCAGATTTTCCCCTTCCGGCTTGCCCATGCAGCCACAAGATGCGAGGGGCCTTGTCGTTACAATCGGTAATCCAGTCGGTGATCTCCTTCAAAATTTCCGACCTCGTATCGTCGAGGCATTTCTTGGCCGTATTCAGGCCCGCACCATTTGCGTAAGCCATGCCTTCGAGGTTCATATCTTCAAGGACGTGATACATGTTGACCTGGATGTCTCGGACTGTGCGGTCACGGTACTGTTGCATTAGGTCACCTAGATTCTTGACGTGAGCACTGGCAATGGTCTGTGGGTCGTGAACAGTGCTGTCTGCAGTTCGTACAACTGACAATGTACCACATCAGAACATGGGAGGCAAACAGAATTACCGTAACCGTAAGACCTACCGAAATTCTTCTTTTTGGTATATTTTATGACGAACTCCGCCGCATCCTTGATCTCCTGTGAAATCTTCCCAAACGTCTCTTTCATATTATCAATTTTGGCGATGGTATCTTCTTCCATGAGAAATTCGTAGACAACCTTGACCGTGTTGAGGAGGCCAGACACCTCATTGTCTAGCTTCGCTTGATTGATGAGCAACTGTGAGGGACTAGATGAGCGAAGGATAAAGAAAAGTAGAGGTAACGCACTTGAGAAGCACCAGTCAGAATCCCCAGCGCAAACTGGACGTAGGGGTGAACCTGCGTGCTTATATCAAGACATGCAGGCGACAGAAGGATAGATTGCTTACATTCGATAAGGTGGTGACGAAGGTGTTGAACAACTTGAGAGGCTGAAGGATGGCCTCGATGTTTTGAATACTTGTCATAGCGGTATCAGCCTGCCCAACAGCACCGGCAGCTGCTTGGAGAGCCGGAGGGATGGATTGGAAGTCATGCAGTGCCTTCTGGGCGGCATCGACTTGCTCGCCAGGACTTGCGTCAGCCGTCTTTGTCGCGGGCTGCTCAGATCGAATCTGATGAGACCGGCGGAAGATATTGGTGAGCGGCTTTCGAGGGGGATTGGCCGGCACTTCAGTGCTCGGGGAGGCATCAGGAGGGTTGTCAGATGCGTCTGGCAACTTGTTTTTCAAGGACAGGTAAGTATCATATCTTTCTAGAAAAGAAATGCGTACTGAGGGAGGCTTGGGTGACTTTGTGGCAAAGCGAAAGATACGATATTTCTTCGCTTGCCTGCGGTCTTCCATGGCGAGATATGTATTTCGTGCGAGGTTTGGACGGTGGGTTGGACGTTGACGGTGTAAAGACGAAGAGTTGAAGGTAGGCGCCGCGGTGGTGTGGCCAGCAGGCACGTTGCGGCTGGAGCTCGGACCAAATGCAGTAATTATGATAAGATAAGAACGGGCGCGCGCTCATTTCTATCTCGACGCAATTCGTCTCTTCGTGTCCGTCATTTGACGAAACGCAGATGGCCACCCTCCTCCCCCCCGACCTTCTCTTCCCATTGTATGTAGTTTCTATACTTACACAGTTTCAGTGTACAGAACTTGCGAGCTACCCTGAGACGGTTTCATCCATTAGACCGACATGCATGTCTCATCACAAGCAAGACTTCCGAGTTCTCCTGTAGCTGTACCACGTAACAAACCTTGAAGTCTGCGTGCTTCCCTAACATCACTTGGCGGCGACACTCACCACTACAATTGCTGGGCCGCATCACTCAATCGTACCGCTCAGCTGGGAATGCACATGAACAGGCCACCGAACGACCAAATGCTACGTTTTGTTTACGACTCATATTCGATCCGCTGGCCTCATGACAGGCGAGTACTTGATACCACTGCCTCGACTACCCACCGTAACCTGCGGACGCTTGCACAGTTGACGGCCATGGCGGTTTTGACCCATTTGCATCCGGGGAGCTGCCACTGCAGTGACCATCGGCGTATTTTTGATGCGTATGGATATCCCCACACAGTCAGTGAACGTGAACCCGTGCAGAGTGAAAACCAGCTACGCAGGCGAGTTCAAAATGAAATTATCGCGATTTTGGGACAGTCTGACCGGCGAACCTGATCGCACGCACCCTCACCTATAGGCGGTGTTCTGCGGTACTTACAAATCCCCAAATCGCGGCACAAGCTAGATCAATCAGAGTGGGTACCACACGCTAAGTACCTACGTCCCACATAGAGAGATCGGGTATCTCGGTCAGTGTGCTAAATTGCTCCTCGTATGCGAATGAAACGCATGTGGTGCAAAGGAGGATGGTCGTGGAGGAGGTGGAGGGGAAGCGCGTACATGCTACAGCAAAACGCGCGCCGTCTCGACGAGTGGCCAATAGTGGAAATAATCCTTTGACAGCGAAACTGACAGGAATTCGACGAGTGTCTAGTGTGGAGTCAGAAAAGGAACCCAACGAGCGTCGAGTGGGACCTTTCGAAGGCCGAATATTGAGGCTCTAAGAGCAACACTATTAAAACTGGACAGCCCTTATTCTGTCGGGAATGTGATGGTACGACGGGAAACCGTGCCCGGGCCAACGGTAAGCGAGGTGTGGACGTACCTGAAGGAAAAAGATGGTCTATCAGAATGTAGCGACCATGTCGTGCCATCTGAGCAGCATTAATGTCTCAGAACTCCGGAGCTGGAGTGTGAAATCGCACAACTGGCGCACCTCGCAGGCAACGCACAATCGATCACGCAGCAGACTTCCTCTGGTAAGAGGGGTCGGTAGGGGATCGAAAGACGTTCGCGAGTCGTCCAGAAGTGCCAGACCACCGTCAAAGTGGGGCTCGCCGATCTGTCAAAAATCGCTGAGTGCGGTACCGAGGAGAAAACTAACATAGAGAGAATTCGAAAGCGACCCATGATGGCGTTGTGCAACGAAGAGTCGTTGTAACAGCAGAGCACTAGTTTGTATATCTACGAACGATGAATTCGAATGGTGCCATGTCGCGTTCATCTCGACTGGTTTGTTCGAATTGGTAGTTGTCGTTGTCGAGCGTTCGGTACCCCTCGTCCATGACGGCGTCCAAGTGAGATATGTTTGTATTTTACCACGAGACTCGTGTTACGCGTCAGCCAACGAGCAACTCTGCGACGCACTGGCCATCACAGACAGATTTCCCAGTCGACAAAACTGCCTCAAAAACGCGTCATTTTATCTGGCATTCAGCCAACAGGCACTCCCCACGCCAGTTCGATTGTATTCTGTCCTGAGACAGCTCGGAAATTACCTCGGAGCCCTCTCGAACTGGGTCAAAGTGCAAAAGACAACAGAGCCCGCCGACACACTACTGTTCTCTATCGTAGGATGGCATGCGCTGACTCTGCCGCAGGATCCCGCCACACTACGGTCAGATAGAGACGATATGCTGGCGACTCTTCTGGCTATAGGACTCGACCCCGAACGGTCCATTGTGTTCAACCAAGATCATGTAAGTGGAAAGCTTGTTGGGCATGTCCGCGTGACTGATCGACGTATTAGAATTGACACCCTGTCGAGTTATGTTGGGTCCTGCGTCGAATGACCACCTGGAAAGTGAGCGCCTTGTTATACCATACCGAATCAGCTATCTGACGCCGTTTAGTCTCGGTTGGCCACATCTAGGAACGCTGGCTCGGAAGACGATGTGGATGAATCCCTTTTGAATTCCTGTTTATTCACGTATCCGGTTCTTCAAGCTGCGGACGTACTCGTATACAGGTCGGAACTGAGCACTTCCTATCGATGGCCAGCTGATACTCGTGACTCCAGGGCTACTCATGTTCCAGTTGGAGAAATCAGCAGCAGCACGTAGAACTGACACGAGATCTCGCTGAGATATTCAACTGCGCATTCCCAAGCCAAAATTCACTGTTCCCCCTTCCCCTGTACGTCAATGGTGAGTATATGACCAGTTTTACCTGTACCCAACAGACAACAACTGCAACAGCACCCTCGAAACGAATACTGTCTCTGAGACCCAACCTCCAAGATGTCCAAGTCGCCACCGGACGCAGCATCTCGTATTCTCTTGATAGATTCCGCGTCTGAGATCAAGTCTAAGATCCGTGCTGCCGTGACCGACTTGATACCTGATATCTCTTGCGATCCCGTCTATCGTCCTGGCACATCCAATCTATTGACTATTCTCGCTACATGCACTAAGAGCGACGTACAAGCCGTTGCTAGGACATACTCAAGCAGGGGACACGGACAGTTAAAAAGTGACGTCGCAGATGCAGTTGAAGAGTTACTCAATGGTCCCAGGTCGGAGCTGGAGAGAATTAGATGTGAGAAGGCTTACCTCCACGAGGTCGCACGAAAAGGCGCATGCAGGGCAATGGCGTATTCCGGTGTTACGATGGAAGATGTGAGGCAGCGGATAGGGTTGGCATGAGGGTGACGACCTCGTCCGTTGATTTCTATCTAGACGTCATCTGTGACAGCACGCGGGGCTTTTGGTGCACCCCGGGGTATGTGCAATGCGTAGTCGACGGGTCTCGGAGGTGAAGCGCACAGGTGATAATCGAAACCAACTCACGGGAGAATACTTGAGAGCACGGAGTAGTCTTATGGTCGATTAGCACAGGCGAAGCACGACTAAGTGGTCAGCGAGCATCGTACGTGCAGTCGAGGGGTTGCTCTGGTGAACCTCGTTTGAGTCTGAATGGTCGGCGTCACTTGGAGTGAGCGTATGACATCTGGTTGTCTGATACACCCACACTCATGAATGTCACCACTCCGCTTTCGAAAGCACAGGAGCGCAAGGCAGTTCAGTACGTCGAGGACACCTTCATGGACATCACAAGTGCATATAAGAAGCGGTGAATTCGCTGTTGTATTTGCAGTGGACAGCAGCTTGACAATGACGAAAACAGCTCGGAGGCTTCGATGACGAAGCTGCCTGCTGTCCTCTTACCTCCACGCCATGCAGAACTTGCTTGCATTCATTCTGCGCATACCACCTGTCGATCCTTTGACGCTGCTACGTACAACATTCTTACTTCGCCTGACCGGCGATGTCATGAACTCAGTGATGGGCTATCCCCCTGACATGACTGACTTGAGGCAGTTGCTGGATTTCATGGGCAACCTCGATCAGGCGTGGGTAGCCGTACTCCGTTCTCATATTTGGGATCCGGACAAGGGTGAAGGCGTCGACCTGATGCAGTCCGGAACGACCATCCAATCTACGCCAGTAAGTCAGACAGAAAGAACGAGGCTGCGGAGTTTTCTCCTGACCGGGATAGCTGGCTTAGAGGAGTGGTTGGCAGGGTCCACTCCAGATGGCGCAGACTACGCGTTAGAATTGGAGAGAGATGGTCTCTTTCAGGGGTTCAATGACTTGTTTGCAGACACACTTGCCGAGGTGGGGGATTTCGTTAAGGCTCCAGAAAATCCGGCTGTGACGGAGACAGACTGATAATACGGGGAGTGCGGTAAGATATACGTAGACAGGAAACCGTTTATCTGACCGTCTCCCAGCTGCTCTGCGACTTTGTCCTGCATTCGATGTCACCTTGGGAATTCCCTTTGCAATGGAAAGCTCGCACCTTTGTCCTTGGCTTTAGGCGGTGCATCTTTGCCTCTCCGTTTCTTAGTATCTTCAACGTATTTTAACCCTTGCGCCTCTGCAAAGTCCACCACACCCGCGCTCTTGTATTTCCTGGTCAATTCAGCGATGTTGGTGGCTGGCGGGTGGTACTTCACCATCGACGGTACGCGTCTGGCGTAGACGAGCACGGAGGTATTTATGTGCGTACGACGCTCATCCCTGGCGCAGCGATGGAGAGCTATGAGAGCAATCAACGAATTGATCATGATTGGGCCTATCATTCTCAATCTAAAGGGAAATTTGGAGATGAATCTCTCCGCAAGACTTGGGACGGCTGTCAACATGACCAGTCTGGACGATCCTCGCAATAGACGACGCAACATCATCTGCGGCAATTTGGCGCTCCACCGAATCCAAGCAGCAGTCGTAGCCAGTGTATCTATGGCCCTAGGATCGATCGTCCCAGATCCCCCATCCACTGCTCCAATATCGTTCAGAGGTGAGGTTACCAATAGTACGACGCTGCTCAGCCGAGCGCCACGACCTCTTCCTATGAGTCCCGGGCAACCGAAATCTGGAGTCGCTGAGTGTGCAACCTGTGCCTAAACCCAACCGGGAAGCTTATCACTTCCTAGGTTTATCGCGGTGGCGTCTTCTGCCATGATGCCCGCTTGCTTATCCAGCGTACTCCTTGGATCTTTCATGTGTGCTCTTATAGTAGCATGTCGACGCTCTGGACTTGATTCAGGTCTAGGGAGCCCACTAATTTTACAGGTTCTTCCGCTGACCACGTTGTCACAGACGACGTTGTGCCTCCAGTGGCCTCCTGTCTCGGTGACTTGGTTACACTGTCTGCTCGCAGCCGTTTCCTCACTCTTGATCGACTTTATCAACGTGCTATTACCCTCTATCCTCGTATTATGTCTCGTTCTGTCGGCGACGTCCTGTTTCTTCATAGTGCGGCGCAACAGCTGCGTAAAAGACCTCATATGGCGTGGTTGGCTTCCCTTATTTGGTGCCATGGTCATCAGCAGTGCAACGGGAATAGTACTGGACATCTTTGCCTCCCGATACTGGGGATTCCCCTTGCTTGCAGTCGTGATTAGCGGTGCGGGGTAATGCCACACTGCATTAGCTCATATATCTGAGTGTAAAACAGGTTTACCGGGGGGCGTAGGGTCTATCGCCATCTCTCCACTGTCGACTTTACTTCATGCAGAAAACATCTCACTCACTCACGAAGAAAGGAGCCACCCAAAAAGCTGGTCACGACCACTCTTCTCCTCATCACCATACCTGTAGAAATAATATTCCCTGCCACCTTGCAAACCTCTGGATGGCTCAAACTCTCCATACTATTTGCCGTCCTGTCCGTGCTCTTATTCCGTTGTGCGGTATGTCGATCGCTGTACTCGAATTCCGACGCGACGCTATCCTTCTGTTTTTTTTCTTGTCCGGCAGGTGACGATATCGCTCCTTATTGCAAACGCCCTTACGGACTTCTTGTGGTCAAAGGACCTAGACCCTGACACGTACGCGCTACCGATCCACTCTGCAACGATGGATTTGGTCGGGCAACTACTTCTCGTTCTGTGTTTCCAACTGGTGTCTCTCACGGACATTTCTTGACTTATAGGGATATCCAATACGCCACCGCCCATGTCTCAAATTTTCCAACATAGAAGGATTTAATGGAGTGGGATAGACGAAAATCCATGTTAACTTGGATGGTTTTCTCTTACCAATATCGTGGCTCCGGAAGATCATTTATGAGAGTAGCACACTCGGTTCAATGACAACACCGGAGTGGCAAGGCCAGGTCGTTGAGACATGACATCGGTAAATCTAAGCTTAATACTCAGAGCCGGTTATCGTAAGACACGACTGCGGCGGGAGCAGCTCTCCGTGACACATGCTTGCGGATCAAAGCGCGGGGGTGTATCCTACAATTTTTTCAAGTTGACAGGAGGAAGCAGATGAGACGGCAGAGAGCAGCAGGGGCAAATGATCATGTGTAACCCTTACGATTCGACAGTCACGCCCAGTGTAGAATTGTCCTATGAGGCATGCCAGAACTACGTACATGACACGTTGGTACTCAGTGGTGAGAGTAGAACCGATAGACACGCAATGGAGAAACAGAGTGCCACACTGGAAACCGTCACGTAACACGTCCCGGATAAAGCGCCCAAGCACAGTGGCTGCGAAGTGGAAGAATCTCTCGGTCAATCGAAGACTTGCTATCGTCACCGGGTGGAGTCGGGGAAGTCCATCCAGAGTTGCACGTCCAATGTACGAACCGCGACTGTTCCAAAACGGCGTGATACACCTCGTTATTGAATCCGATGCATTGCAGTCCCACACAGGATATCCTTAGGGCTCCCACAGCATACAGCTGACCTGTCTCGTACGTGTTTTGAGGCGATACGTTCTTCCGGCCCGCGAGCGTCTCCTTGACTAACGCTTGTGTAGTCCGCAAAATGTCCATGTAAAGGGTGAAAAGATCACGGACCATTTCCTGTACCTCGGTAGAGAACAATTCCCGCTCTTGAGTCGTCAGATCGTCCGTGCGAAAGGCCCTATATGTACCCGCATAATACCACTGCCCGTCTTTGTGATAAAAGCATTCTGCAAAGAAGAACGTCATCACAGTAAGAGCATTCGTTTGCCAGTCGCGGAGCGAGCCAGCGTACCGGTCGGTTCTCGCACGCGACCAAGTACGTCCACGGCCAACCACCGATGCACAGTGACGACACGCGGATTTGTGGTACACTTGAAAACCAGAGTGAAAAAGCATCCGTGTTCTTCCCGATCCGCACACCAGTACGTCGTGACTTGCGCCAAGACGCACTAGTTCTTTAATCTGATGATCCTAACTAGAGAAACCGGCTTAGAAAAGAGAATCAGAGTTTTCGTACAAGTTCTTTAAAGTCTTAAGGAGGGGGCCAGTAAGGCGAGTATGCTGAACACGGGTACGCACGCCCGTGGCGTTGCGGAGGAAACCGTCTGATGAATATGAGCCTGGGAGAAAGATAGGCTGCAGCTCTTCCTCTGGGACGTCGGACGGAAGGGGGAACGCGGCAAGTATCGAATGCCGTGCAGCAACGGTCTTCTCAGCTCCACCCTCCAACGAGAGCGATGACAATGCAACCTGGGCGAGTGTGCGGAAATATCCCGCCCGTCAGCCGCAAATATGCGCTCGCCTTTTCGTCGAGATCGTCACTTACACTAGGAACAAACTTCCAAAAAGCAGATGGTTTGGGGTGTTGTTGTAATTCGTACCCAGGAGGACGGCGAGTCGGAACGTACCTAGCAGAGAATACAATCAATCATGGATAGAATCGCCGCGTGATGGATTCCGAGCGCCATCGACACGCAGATGAAAAGAACTCCTGGGCGTATTTCTCTCACATGTCTTTCAAACTTCACGCCCTTCTCGTCGTCCGTTTGATCTTCGGTACCAGTGCAAGAATCACTATGTTGAAGCTCTTGTAGTGTACTTGGGTTCATCGGTGAAGAGGTAAACGACCGCCTGAGAATCTCGAGTTCTCGTTCCAATCGAGATATGATAACTGATTTCTGTCTAACTGAGGTACACCCGTCTTCGAGACGTACCCCCGCATTGTCGCGGGTTGCCAACGCCTCCGTGACTTGTGATCGTTCTAGTTGGACTGCAAGCGCAACCTCTGCAATTACTGCGGGGTCTTTTGTGGGAAAAGTAGTCTGAACGCCGTCGAGTAGTGGTCTGGTGCAACGGAGACTGGCGTCAGTATGCGTACCATTGGTATTTCTGAAGACAACGACGACGAGGATACGCTGGGACTTCCAGTGCTAGATGGTACCGTCAGACGGTCTTGCACCATATTGTGGTTGACCAAGTGGTGGTTGAAAGGCAAGACGTGCTTCTATTTGAATCTCTCTTCGGTATCAAGTCAGTGACTGACGATGCTCTCCCACGGCTCGGCGCTACTTCTCTCGGCTTTCATCCTCCTCGTGCCATCGCCGGTGGATCTGGACTAGCACGCGTCGGTCCTCCTCTCGACTACACCCCTTCGAGTGTAACAGAGCGAGTAGCCCTCACACAAGCGTCTCCCTTCTGATTCTCTCTCTACATACCGCAGACCCAGATACGACCGTTCTGTCCGTTCACATTTATACCCTGGCCTGCCGGCTAATGAACTTTTTCACCGTGCGAGGGCTAAAGCAGAACTGTATACGGCGTTGACGCAGCCGCGTTCCTGACACTGGCGGTGTTCCGAATACTTTCCGCAGAACTAGCGGTACTTGGGGCGCCCTGGTTGGGTCATGGGTGTATCAGATCCACTCGTACCCTGTTCACCTTTACTAGAGCGCTTTTCGATGACTTGCCGTGTGTTCTGAATATGTCTGTTCAGTAGTTCGTGAGTCGACACTGACACATTTAACAACGCTTGTGAGTTGTCAGTTTTTTCTATCATAAATATGTGAGGCCACCTGTAAAATTGCGACGGAAGCCCTCCGTCGTATACCCAATCAGGTACCCTCAAGGAGCCCCCTGATTTGGAGCGTGCACACTGTTCATTCATCAGTACAAGCTTTGTAACTCACACAGATCCGCCTGTTCACACCATGTTCCGACCGATACCTTGACGCGACTCGATCGCTCGCGTTAGTACGACCTGTGCATCAGTCCCTACCATAAGCGTTCCACGTCTGGGCGACCGACGATCCACAATTTCCAATCGCCGTCCTGTCGTCACGTGTAGAATAGGTTTCAGAACAGGACAGCCGATTTGGACCCAGCTCTGACCATCGATAACGCCCTCATCAGACCACACGACGATGACCACCAACGAAGAGATATCCAGGCATTCGAATTTCTACACATCCACGGTTACTTTCCTGGTGAATGTTCCTCAAGTCTGAAGTTAGTCATTTTCCAAGGACTCAACGCAGCTGCGCATAAATCGTGTCTAGGTGGAAAACTCCTTATTTCGGGTTCCTAGAGAACCGTTTGAGAGAGAGTCAGAAGTATTCTGCGACATGTTTTCCTTACCGCAGGGTGACAGCGTTGCTGTGGAGGGAACAAACGACGAAAATCCCATTCGAATCGATGGAACTAGCAAGAACGATTTCGAGCAGTTGATGAAGGCTCTCCTCTACAGGTTAGCAGTCAATTGTTTTCGTCGGATCACCGACGACGGTGGATCATACTATTTTTTCAGGAAGTATGGTTCACAGCCTAATTTGCCACATGGCATCGAGCAGTGGACATCTGTTCTCAAGCTGTCTACGGCGTGGAATTTTGAGAGGCTACGCCAAGCGGCCATCGACGCACTGATGGAGAGCAGGATTGGCGCTGTTGACAGAGTTGTTCTTTCCCAGCGATACTACGTCAAGAACTGGTTACTGCCCGCTTTAAACGAGCTGGCCAAGCGAGCAGAACCAATAACTTTGGAGGAAGGAAGGCGGATGGGCATTGTCATCGCACTCAAACTGGCTTCCGTACGGGAAAGAGTTACTGTTACCACCGTACGGGTTGCTGGTATCGTGCAAACATACTCTAATCCCGCCATTTTTGGTACTCCGAATCAGCCCAATAACAGCAGTCATGACGTCGCCGTTGGTAGTTGCAGAGACCCCAGAATGCAGAACTGTGACTTTTCTAGTCAGATTCGTTCCACGTTCTCCGGGTATGATCTGTAGGTCAAACTTACAATGCTATGTAGCACGTTCTCGAGTCACTCGTCTAACCTAGGCAGACTGCAGTAACTTTGAAAGAATGAAGTTCCGCCGCCTTTCGCAGCCATTTCATAAGTATGTCGGCGGGCTTTCGAAAGATGAATCGATGACCACCCAATCGTGTTGGTCTCCGGGTGAAGCATGGGATTATATATCCGATGATATCACGATCACCGTCGACTGTGTTATTCGGTCTTCCGACTCACCGTCCTTGTCAAAAGCGGAGCCTCGCTCTCGTCTGTAAACAATGGTAATATCTGGCCATCTGCTATCTGTACCGAGACCACTTTAATCGACTAGGGTCAGCGTATATTCTCTTTGCGACACGCTGCAGGATTGTGCGATGACGTCGTAGGAAAAGACCTCTCGAATAGTATGCACAGCAGCTGGATATTGTCGTGGACAACAGCGGTATCAAGGAAGAGTGTTCGACTTGCCTTATTGACCGTTTGCTGGCCTCACAATCGGGTCACTTCACATCAAAGTTACTTATTCCTGCCTGACCATATCACTTAAGTACTGCGCGACCGAGGACGAAACAGAAACTCACGCAATTTCGTCTCCTCGGCATTCGTCTGATTGACTGTCGATGCCGCCCAAACAAATACATGATTCTGTGAACATGAATCCGAGATTTCTCGAGGGGCGTCAACGGACAAACGAAAGGCGATGTTTTCAGGGCCAGAAAGAAAACGCTATATTAGGTGCAACGTTCGACTAAAGTTGGGTGATGTGTTCAACACTCTGGTTTCGTCTTTAGCCGCCGACGTAAGAAGGAAACCGAATGGTCTGGGACACTCGAACGTTCTTCTGTCTCCGGAATTTGACCACCGCGTGAGTACGGATTTGGCTGTGCATCCCTATTTGCGATTCTGACGGCGTTTCTAGATTGGTGCAGCATCCGCGACCTGGTCTTTTGTTTGAGAATGAAGTACTGAAGACATCAAAGATACGGGGGGTAGTAATTCACTTTCAACTTGGTTGTCGTCAAGGCAGGCTGTACATCCTGTTACTAGTTCACGTGACGACGATGGTACTGAATGCGCGTCGAGACCAACGTGTTGTTTGTGAGGAAAGTAATCGGAGTTGCTGAACGTCAGTCACTCGGTAGGACCAATGAATCTCCTTTGTAGCTGACCGCCTAGCACCGAGGCTACTGGGCACGATCACGCCGACCCTCATCAGCTACATGCTTATTGCCGAGCGCTGGCAAGACGAACAGCGAGTAGAGGACCAATTGTCCAACGATCGAATTGACTACCTTTGCAGGAGATGACCACCCGGTTGCGTGTGGGCGTTCCACCTGAAGTATGGGACCACATCTTCGAAATCGCGACTCATGTGCCCTACACTCTCGTCCCAGAGATCTTTGAGAAGTCAGCTCTCATCGGAGACGATTACAACGAACTGTGTCGTCCGGCGCTCAAGACCGCCTTTGCCACAAAACGGAACCTTGTACTCGTCTGCAAGCAATGGTGGCATCTAGCCATTCGTTACCTTTACCGAGCTATCCTCATTAACAATCCTCGAAAAATCCTCTCTATCTGTAGTACACTCCAGAATTACGCAAATGGAATGGGAGCAGTTCCAGGAGCCAAGCCTCTCGGATGGTGGGCAGAGCGGTTGGATGTTGTCATCCGCGGTGCCGCTGCAGACGAAGAACGCTTGGTGGACGTTATCATGTGTCTACCTAATCTTGCAGTCGTTTCACTCGATATCAGAGAACGGCGGTCCAAGGACGAATTGATTTTGCGTTACATTCTAAACGCATCGCGGCACGCCGCATCCTCGCTCCGTGTCCTTGACTGGTCGATGGAATCGTCAGATCCTGCTACCCTGCTTATCGAGAGGCAGTTAGTCGCGGAGCTGTCCCGACTGTGTATCTTACGTTCCCGATATATGCCATGGACGGACGGATTCATTCCCCAAAGCATCCTGTCATCCCTTACCACGTTTGCTGTGAAGCGGATGCTTATCACAGAGGGCGGCATCCCCGGTGGGAGTGGGCTGGAGGATAGACAGATCAGTCTCCGGGAGGTCGTGATCGACATGACGTATGATGACTTTGAATCGTGGTCCATATTCATGGGTCGATATGGCATATTCCTCACCTCGGTCCACCTCACCTATTGTGACAACCGATATTTGGTCATGATCAAGCAGTCATGTCCAAATATCCGCCGCTTGACACTTTCCGTAATCAATTTTTCGTGTCTGACCCACGATATGCTGTCTCTTCCTCCTATTGAATATCTTGGATTGAACACGTTGGGGGTGTATCCTACTTGGATGGAATCTGAGTCCTTGTTCTCCGCTCTCGCCACTCTCACGGACACCTTGCCTACTCTTCGCGTCGTCCAACTCACAAACCCTGTCGATGTGGCCCGTCTCAGCACAATTCACTACTACGAAATGGCTGTTAGGGCCCTGGAAAAGGATCTGGCTCAATGTGCATTTCGTATAGAAGACCACGATGGAAATCTATTATTGGGTGTTCTTTCTTTTTTCTTTTCGATTGCTCATAATCCCTCGTCCAGAGAGGTTGGAGGCCGTGGGGGTGAGTGTCGTTCATGATCGGAAAAACACGACTTTACTCAACCTAATCTGACAGGAACCTCTTTATTGCTTAAAATACTTATTCCAGTTCGCAGATCCCTTCGATTAACTTTGTTTAACCAGAAACCATTCCTATTACTGCATAGTATAACTTGACTCCCAGTAGGAATACTGAAACTCAGAACTCGGGTACCGACACAGGACCCCGGTGGGGGGATGCGATTCTCTACCACCAGGTGAGAAGTTGGCTGTTGTACATTGGCACCGGCATCCATATTGCGGATATACATGTACATTCATGAGGGGAAGTCTCTACTTATGGAACGTCGATCATAAACACTCGGACTCTGCACACTTGCTGGAATCCGGACTATGAACTTAGAGGATCGAACTTCTCAGCCTCAATGCGATACGGATGCGATACGGAGGAATCTAGGTGTGGGCACTATAAAAGAGTCCAAGTGCGTAGTAGTCCATCATAAGTTGACGGAGCAATTCGACTTCGCCGATTGCTACTAATCGAGCATCAGCAAGGTAATCATTGCGTGATCCCCGAAACATATTATATCGCTCGGTCGAGTTGACAACGAGTCCGGCAGACTTGAAAACTGTCTTGGCAAGCTATTTTCGCCCAATGCGAACGTGTCAGCGCAATTCCTCAATGAAATGGATGTGTTGCAATGGTGGTAGTTACATCGAAAGATGGGGGAACCAGGATTGGAATTTTAGGCACCCGTGAATATCGCCGTCTTGCACTTGCACGGCCCGTCGCACACGGAAGATATCATCATTCTCACCTAGAACTCGAATTATGCGAATGGATTGTATCGTAGCGTATCTATCTGCGAACCTTGCAACGCTGTGGGAGCCGTCCAGTCAACATGCTTAAAATTCATCAGTCGCGTACCCTTGTCAATACCAGTCGTTGTCAAATAATACATACCCCTCAGCTGAGATGGTAGCACGCCAGGCGTTATGCATTCTCCACCTCGATCTCGATCTTTGGCCTGGGATCTGATTCGGCAGGGCTATTAGTGGACACCGAGTCTCGACTACCACGCTTGGTCGATTTCTTGGTTTGAGCACTAGGGCACAGTCTGGCTGAGCTTAACGTGCATGAGTCACATTTCGGGCCGACAGGGAGGCACACCGTCTGAGGCGTGGAACGCATTAATAAAGTTTACGACGCCGATCCGTGACAAGGAAGGCAGTTTACCTGTCCAAAACCAACCAGCATATGATTGATCTCGCCGTGGAGTTCTTTGGGTAACCAGGATTGTAGATTCAGCCTGTGGATAGTTCATGTCAAACAGAGGCACGATCTATGGAAAGGGAGCCATTTGCAATACCTCGTCTCCTCTGGATTCTTCGTCGGCCGCCGATGCCAACCAAGCCGGTTGGTTATTCTATGAACGTGTACATCCACCCCAATTCCGAGATTTCTTCGGGATCATCATCAGATAGATGAAAGGGGGAAAGTCGTAGCATCTTACAGCTTCCGCGCTACTTGAAGTGCGAGAAATGCCATCTTGGGTCCAACACCCGGTAGTGAACACAGTTCGTCGACGGTCTTTGGTACGTCCGAATCAAAGTCGTCGCGCAATCGTTGGGCCGCCTGCTTGATATACCTGTCACATCTTCAGCTCATCCGTGGGAAGAAGCCTGGGACCCCGGGAGACACGCACTGTGTTTTCCGTCTCCAAAATCCGACCTTGCATATGGCCTCTGAAATGGTAGCCTCGTCTGCAGCAATGACGGCGTCTACAGAGAGCGACCCGCCTACTGCTGTACGTAGTCTGGCCACTGCGGCATCGGTGACCTCGTCCTTTGTCTGCGACGAAAGCATCAGAGAAATGAGTGTAGCGAAGCGGCTGTTCTACTTTTAAAGTAAGCAACCAGAGCATCGTTCACGCAGTAGCCGGGCAGCTAGGATGCGATGGACGGACTTACCTTTGGGTCTTGCTCCTTCCATTGCGCCTGGTCACAACCCATCGTATCCACTGGGGCAGGTATCCTTGAGCGCAATCGAGACAGGTAAGATGCTGTTCTAGCACTCGTGCAAGGTACCAATATGCTAAAGGGCGCTCGTTCACGGAGTAGAGTGAGAGTTGGAACCCAGATAGAACGATGTCGCTAATCGTTTCCAGTCTACGCGTCAGTACCACGGGTCGCAACCTCGCAACCACATCCGTTCCGGACTGCTGGGAACGTCATTAACGTAGAGAGAAAGTGAATTATCTGACAACACCGCTTACAACAGGAGCCAGATGCTTCTGGACATCCGTCAGAGTTGCATACAATTCGTGCCAGCCAAACAACGACTTCATGCAATATCTCCGCCGTCGCGGAGGATTATACCAATGCGACTTAATGCGACAGACCAGGAGCTACTCCGTTCCGTCAATACCATCTACTTGTCGTCGAAATCGATCGATCCTACCTCAGCGATGGTACGTTCTATATGCCGCAATGGCGAAGAATCCGGACCAACCCATCGGGTTTGAAAAGAAGAAATAAACGAATCGTAAGGTATCTGCAATGCTTCCATGAGAAAGCAATCCACGGCATGTTTCTGTAGATATTTGTTTAAAATAATTCCGTTTTCATATATGGCTGACCGCACAACATCACGTCAACTGACATCAACAGAGGGTTGCCAAGATGCACGAACAAACCTGGAACGCGGACCGGACGTAAGCCAAAGATTGATGTGGCTGAGGCCGCCAGCTACGAAGCGCGCCCACGACCTAGTGAACCCTGCACTGAGGTGGCAATCTAGACAAGAAAAGATAGGCACCTACGTCCCACGTAGAGAGATCGGGGATCTCGATCAGTATGCTGAGTTGCTCTAGAGAGTCGAGAAGCCCTGCTAACGTATCCCATACCTTACTTTGCTCCGGTAATTGTATTGGGTGGAGAGGAATCGCAGAGACAAGAACTCGGGGGAACTGGGGATCAGACGCACGTGGTGCGGGAGAGCATGGTCGTGGAGGAGGCGGAGGGGAAGCGCGTACATGCTGCAACATAACGCGTGCCGTCTCGATGAGTGGCCGAAAACGAAAGTAATCCTTTGACAGCAGGGCTGAAAAGAGTTCGACGAGCGTCTACTGTGGGGTTAGAAAAGGGATGCAACGAGCATCGAGTACGGCCTTTCGAAGGACTAGGCGGTGGGAAAGCGCAGTCCTCCACGTCGACCGCACTAACTCGAACGTGTTATGGGGGGCATGTTGATAGTAGCTTTATGCTTACCTTGGGAGGAATTGCAAACTCAGACACAGGCTTCGTCTAGGATGTCCAAGATGCGACTTACAGGATAAGCTTCTGACATGGGCACATCGCATTTATCGCTCTGCCAGTCCTCGCACTACCCGAAAGTGTGAGGGGTGAACAATACGGGAAGAGTTGTGCGACGAACATCGTATACATTTCCTTTGACGAGTTCTCTCCACACCAGATCGCAGCATTTGAGCAGGCCAAGTACCGATGCCCCGAGAACAACACTAACGAGTTCGACGGGCCTTGTTCTGTCAGGATCGTGATGGTGTGATCGGGAAATTGTATCCGGATCGATGTCGGGCAAGGCGTGAACATATAAGAACCAAATGACTGTCTGAGAGAGCGTGTAGCCACCGTGCCATGCCATCTGCGCGGCATTGCCTCAGAACTTTGGACTTGGAATATAAAATCGCGCAGCAGGCGCACCTCGCAGGAATATGCACGATCAATGATCCAGCAGACTTCATCTGGTAAGAGCGGCACGAGGGGATCGAAAGGTGGACGCGAGTCGTCCAAAAGCGCCAGACCACTGTCAGAGCGGGGCTCGCCGATCCGTCAGGGATCGCTGAGTGTGGTACCGAGGAGGTATACAGACTTCGAAAGCGGCCATGGCGTCGTGCAACGAAAAGTCTTTGTCAAACAGCAAAGCATCGGGTTCCATATCTACACACGATGAAGTATGATGTTATAGGATGGCACTACGGTTCCATTTACCTCGACTGGTTTGTTCGAACAGGACCGTGACATCTTCGTAGTTGCCATTGTCGAGCACTTGGTATCCGTCCTCCATGACGGCGTCCAAGGAGGTGTGCTTGTGTTTTATGTTACGCGTCTGCTAACGAGCGACTCTGCGCCGCACCGGCCGTCGCCCAACTGAGTTACGGATTTCAGTCGACACAGCCGTCTCAGAAACGCGCTGTTCTGCCTGGCATTTAGCCGGCAGGCACTCCGCACTGGGCACCTTGGCAGTGCTGGCACTACAATCAGTTCGTCAATTACCACAGAGCTCTCTAAAACTGGGTTAAACTACAAAGACAGTGGGGGCCGACGGTACTTTGCTATTCTCCATCGTGGGATGAGATCCGTTGACTTTGCAGAATGATCCCGCATTGCTACGGTCGGCCATGCTGGCGGTTTTGCTTGCTATTGGGCTCGCCCCCGAATGATTTGTTTTGTCCCACCAAGAACACGTACATGGTGAGTTTGCTATCGGACACTTTTACGAGCTGACGAACACGGTGGAATTGATACCACATAGAACTATGTTGGATCTTGAATTGCTTGGCTTCGATTGGCAAGGTGCATCGAATGACAATCTGCAAAACGAACCTGTCGGCATAGTACACCGAATCAACTATCTGGCACCTGAGGTTCCTGCATAATGACTCATATTAGACTTACAGTTGTGATGGGCGTGTCAGTCTAACTTGGCCTGTTTGATGCTATTTCCTGCCAGTATGAATAAACATGAAAAAAAAGGTAGCAAAACATAGTTATTTAGTGTATCAGTTCAGTACCAATAATCACCAATTATTACACTGTCCCTGATATGATAAATGCCACTGGTGGTGTGGCTGTGTGCTCCTGGTCATTCTTATCCACATCCCGCCCTATAGTATGAATAAATTCAGATAATTAATTGCATCTGTTGCAATATATACTTGGTTTGACACGACGTTTCTGCTTACATAATCATGTTACTATTTTTCCTGCCGTCGTATTTCCTTGAACCTCAGTTGCTTCTACTGAAGAACTGAGGTGAGCTTTATTACTCTATACACACACCTGTTCGTAGTACTAATTCTACCTTAGTACTTATTGTTACAGGTAATGTCAGTTGCTTCTACTGAAGAACTGAGTACTTATTGTTACAGGTTATGAGCCCCGCTCATTAGCCAAACCCAGTAGAACAACTCCGTGCATTTTAACAACCATGTCCAGCTCTGACGACAAGATATTAAACCGTCTACCTAAACTCGCAGCAGATGGCGAAAATTGGGTTAACTACAAGGATCGGCTCCTACTATGTGTCACCGCCCGAGGGCTGCTCAGCTACCTGGATGGAACTGAGACCAAGCCAGTGGACCCAAAAAGTCTAACGGGACGAGGAGACAAATGGTCACCTAAAACAGCAGATGAAGTACGGGAAGTCGAAGCATACAAAGTTGCAGTAAAGGAATGGACCATGAACGATGCCAATGTACGGCAGCACATAGCTGCTACAATCCCCGAAAGCCTATTTATGCAGGTCAAACGACTCCCAACCGCACAGGAGATGTTCGACAAACTCGCAGCCCTCTTCGAAAAGCGTTCACAGGTGGTCGCAGTCGAAATACTCCGCAGACTACAGACCACAAAGTGCTCAGACAAAGGCAATGTTCGTGAACACTTTGACAAACTCTGAGCACTCTACGAACAACTCACAGCCATGGACCAAGCCCCCTCTGATGAGAATTTCATGGCCACCATCATGACCTCCCTCCCGACATCCTATGACTCTGCCATTAGCTCTATCACTGGATCAGCAAAAATCACGGGTATGAAGCTTACCTCTGCAGTACTCATGGAGGCTATACTTGATGACTATGACTGCCGGGCATCAAAGTCAAAGAAAGGCTCTGGCAATGACAATGCCGACGATGCAGCTTACTCAGCGGGTGGACCAGGAAAGTCTAAAATCAAGTTTAAAGGGAACTGTTATAAATGTGGAAAGCGAGGGCATAAAAGCAAAGAATGTCGAAGCGGAGAAAAGGGCTCAGAAACCTCAAAAGATGGCAAGGGAAAGGATGACAAATCCAAATCCAAGTGCGAGCACGCTGCAGCTGCACAAAACAACAGTGATGGGGATGGTGAACCGGATGGGGTCTGGCTCGCATGCACTGAAGGATGGGATGAACAGTCAGACTGGCTGTCCGAAGTGGACGAAGAAGATTTACCTGACCTATGCGGAGTCATGGAGAACAGGGAAGACGAGGTGTATTCTACCACCTACACATTGGCACTCCTCACAAATGAAGGAGCATGGGCAGGTGTGCAAGTGGAGCTCTATGACTCTGGTGCATCACGCCACATGTCTTCATATCGAGAAAAGTTCGTCACCTACAACCCGATCCCACCAAAGCCCATCACCACAGCCGACAAACGAACCTTTGATGCTGTTGGAAAAGGCGACATGTATATCTACCTCCCAAATGGCAAGGCACACAGCTGCGTGCTGCTAAAAGATGTTTTATATGCCCCTCGCATGGGGGTAACACTCATATCAATAAGCCGCCTTGACCAGGCCGGCTATGCAGCACTTTTCCGTGACTCGCGCTGCCAGATATATAATTCAAAGAAGAAAAAGATTGGCGAAGTACCACTTACAAGGGGACTCTACACCGTCCGTGCCTCGAAGAAACTCCTAGCTGGCATAGCAAGTGCTAAGGAACCTCTCACAATGGAAGAGATTCATATACGGCTTGGCCACCTTGCTCCTGAAGCAATCCGTCAGATGCTACGAGATGGAACAATTGCTGGAATAACCCTAGATCCCACGTTCCCCACTATGGGATCATGCGACTCCTGTGACTATGCTAAGGCTACTCGAAAGCCTATCGGAAAGATTCGTGACCCCCCACGTCAAGACAAAGTTGGACAAGAGGTACACACCGACTTATGGGGACCATCACCCGTCCAGACAAATGGCAAAAGCCAATACTTCGTATCCTTCACAGACGATCATACCCGCTACACGAACCTCTTTCTCCTCAAATCTAAGGATGGAACCCTAGATGCATATCGCCGCTATGAAGCCTGGCTCGAGACTCAATTCGATGTCCGGATCAAGTGCTTGCGATCCGATCGCGGGGGGGAATACCTAAGTGACGAATTCAGTCGGCACCTCACATCTAAAGGCACAGAACGAAAGCTTACAGTGCATGATACTCCAGAGCATAACGGAGTGGCTGAACGACTCAACAGAACACTCATTGAACGAGTGCGGGCCATGCTACATGCAACTGGGCTGCCGAAGTCTCTGTGGGGAGAAGCAATAGCACATGCAGTCTGGCTGAAAAACCGTACATCAACTCGTGCACTTGGCGCCAAAACCCCATATGAAATGCTATACAAATCAAAACCAGAACTGTCAAACCTACCAGTATGGGGCAGCCGAGTCAAGGTACATACAACAGATGGATCAAAGCTAGACATGCGGGCTAAGGATGGAAGATGGGTGGGCTATGACAAGGACAGCAACGGTCACAGAATCTATTACGAGGATACAAGACGGGTCGGAGTTGAGCGAAGCATCAAGTTTGACACAGCAGAAGTTGAAGTCCCACTTAGTGCACCGCTCGAGGGGGAGCGAGGGAATGCAACAAATAATGGCCTGGTAGCGCCAAGCAGCCAATCGTCTATGCAAGATGTCGAGCAGAGCACTAAGCAACCAAACGAACCACCTATGACACCCCAGCCCACTGTGGACCATTTAGGCTCGCAATTCGAAGTTCCAGCCCCTCCACGACGAACTGGAAGGCTCAGAGTTGAGTCAGCCTATGTGAAGCGCCTACAAGATGGAGAAGGAACCTATGATGGTCGTACCAGGTCATCAACACTGCCCCGTGGTGTCCAGACAAGCTCAAAACCCACCGGAAACCTCGCAGTAGAGTTGGGGATGATGGGGGAGAAAGGAGAGATGGACGAAGACGATGTGGAAGTTTTTGCGATGGTTACCAGTGCTGTGGAGATAGAAGGGACTGACCCTGAAACGGTCGAGGAAGCCCGTGCACGGTCTGATTGGTCAAAGTGGGATGAGGCTATGCAGAAGGAACTCAAAGCACTCGAAAATGCACGAACGTGGTCTATTGTCGAGAAACCTCAAGGCATAAATGTTGTAGGCTGTAAATGGGTATTCCGAATCAAAAGAAACGCAGACGGCGAGATAGACAAGTACTGTTGGAGTATAAACTGCCCCCTTGGTAGTACATTCTTTAGGTGCGAAGATTAGTCGCTTACATAAGCAGAAAAGCGGACTACAGTAGAGTAAATTTTCCTGTAGTCTCCTCAGTAGCTTGGTGTTACTGAGGAGTAAGTCATTCTTTCTATTTAGCTTTACATTTACTGACAACCTGTAGAGTAACTATCTGACAGGTACATATTAAATACAGTAGCTTGGTGTTACTGAGGAAGTAACTATCTGACAGGTTATGAGCCCCGAGCTCTAACTGCGCGCGAGAGAAGAACTACAGAAGACTACCAAAAGAAGAACTACGAGATGTCCTTCGAAACTAAACTCGGAGATGAATTTTTGAAGGTGCCGAAGCTCGCGGCAGACGGCACGAACTGGGTCACCTACAAGGATAGACTTATATGGTCAGTCGAGGCACGAGGCCTTGGAGGGCACTTAGACGGCTCGGAGACGGAGCCCAAAGATCCGAAATCACTCGATGGTCGAGGGGAGAGTTGGTCCCCAACAAATTCAGCTGAAAGGAAAGAGGTTGAGGTCTGGAAGGCCGAAATGAAGGCGTGGCGAATGGGCGAGGCTGTCGTCAAGCAGCAGATCGCTGGAACACTACCAGATACCTTGTTCACACAGATCAAACGGCTCAGAACGGCACGCGAAATCTTCAGACATCTTGCGAAGCTCTTCGAGCAGCGATCCCGAGTTGTAGCGGTCGAGATACTCCGCAAAATGCAAAACCTACGTTGTCGAGAGCGCGAAGACGTGCACAAACACTTCGATACCCTACGAGACATGCAAGAACAGTTAGCTTCGATGGACCAGGCGCCAACAGATGAAAGCTTTACTGCAATTATTATAAGCTCCCTTCCAAACTCGTACCAGGCGCAAATCGGCGCAGTCATGGCTCTCTCGAAAGTTACAGGA
The DNA here is from genome assembly GCA_024663475.1 of Pisolithus thermaeus. NCBI lineage: Eukaryota > Fungi > Basidiomycota > Agaricomycetes > Boletales > Pisolithaceae > Pisolithus > Pisolithus thermaeus. The sequence goes on from JANFAF010000087.1 coordinate 253,872, forward strand.
ACAGCGATCACTTCAGACGTACTTATGGAGACTGTGCTAGATGCGTATGACAGCCGAAATTTGGGCGCGCAAAAGCCTACAAACGAGAGTGGCGAAGATGCCGCATATACTGCTTCTGGAGATTCAAGGCAGAGGAGGATACATGGGGATTGCTATACCTGTGGCAAGTACGGCCACATGGCGCGAGACTGCCGAACGAATAAAGAGAAGGCTACAAAGGAGAAAGATGAGGTTAGCGACTCAAAAGGAAAAGGGCGCGAGAAAGCAAGTGAGAAAGCTGCAATTGCAGACGAGTCGAGTGGTGTGGCAAGCGATACCGAGCCTGATGGCGTGTGGTTCGCGCACGCAGAATATTCTAGCGAGGATGAGGAGCTGTCAGACTGGCTCACCGAAGTTGATGAAGAAGAATTACCTGAAGCTGAGAGCGCGGCAGCGACAGCCAGCGCTATACAAGAAAAACTTACTCTATGCCAGAGCTGTGGGCACTGGAGCCCAATGGTGATGAAGAACAACTGCGCGCTCGAGGGCGAAACAGCAAATGGGTCAAGCGACCACGAATACGAGTCGAGCGTTCGCGAAAACCTCGAAAACGACCCCAAACGGAGCGTGCATGGCAAGCGCCTTACCCCGGAAGCCAAATATCGGGTTGGAGAAACAAGCGTCTATATATCAAGGCATATCCTACCCACAGGACAACGAAAGTATACATTTGGGAGTATAGAAGCAAGCGACGACGAAGGAAAATCACTATCTGGAGGAGAAATGAGTCAGGATGCAGGTAGAAGTGAAAACAAGAAGCGGAACTTACCTACGCCCCCCATACAACCCGCTGAGCACCCCCGCGAGATCATTCCCACCAGCCGTCATCGTAAACGAGAAGAAACAGAGCCTAGAAACATTGTGAGACGAGGGGCAGATAAGCAGGGAACTTACCAGGGCCAACTCGAGGCCAAACGAAGTCTTCGGAGCAATGAAACCTGTAGAAATCGCATCAGAACTTACCTTGGAGACCCTACAAGTATTCTGGGGGAGCCGCCAGTACGCGAAACCGACTGGGGAGGCAGCGACAGCGTCAGCATAGCTGCACGTACGCTGAGCGCGAGACGACGAAACAGCCACCAGCACGCGCGTGGCCAAATCGGGTAATCACGCCACAACACAACGCGCCAACACTTCGAGAACTTGGACTAGTACACAACATTTGCTTGCTTCACACATGGGTACATTCATTTTGCGTTTCTATCATTTAATCCTTGCAGTTTATGGGGGAGTGTTGGAGTATAAACTGCCCCCTTGGTAGTACATTCTTTAGGTGCGAAGATTAGTCGCTTACATAAGCAGAAAAGCGGACTACAGTAGAGTAAATTTTCCTGTAGTCTCCTCAGTAGCTTGGTGTTACTGAGGAGTAAGTCATTCTTTCTATTTAGCTTTACATTTACTGACAACCTGTAGAGTAACTATCTGACAGGTACATATTAAATACAGTAGCTTGGTGTTACTGAGGAAGTAACTATCTGACAAGTACAAGGCACGATTGGTCGCAAAAGGGTACTCACAAGTTCATGGTGTCGACTACTACGATACCTATGCCCCCGTCGCTCGCCTCGCCTCGCTTAGAACCATCCTAGCTGTTGCTGCACGCAACGATTGGGACGTCGATGTTTTTGACTTCCAAAGTGCATTTCTCAATGGAAAATTGGACGAGGACGAAGCAATTTACATGCAGCTACCCCAGGGTCTCTATTATACCAACCCAAGCATCAAGCATCCCGTCGCACGTCTCCATGTCGCTCTGTACGGCTCGAAACAGGGTGCTTTGAAGTGGTACAACGAACTGTGTAAAGCACTGCACGAGCTCGGCCTAAAGCGCTCTGAAGCTGACTGGGGAGTATTTTTCATGCACGACGGATCGGATATCCTACTACTTGCAGCTCATGTTGATGACTGCACAGTCACCGGAAATAATCCTGATCGCATTTGGAATTTTAAGCATGCTATAGCTTCAAAATACAAGCTCTCGGATCTAGGCCCTATTGCATCATTACTCGGAATGAAAGTCACTCGCAATCGTCTTGCCCACACGATCTCACTCTCGCAGGAGAAATACATAGAAGGTATCCTAGCGAAGTATAATTTTACAGATCTTCGACCTGCTGCTACGCCAATGGAGACGACGGCTCACCTCTCGGCCTCGCAGAGTCCGAAGACACTTGCCGAGGCATCCCGCATGAAGCACATACCGTACCGTGAAGCCGTAGGGTCGTTAATGCATGTTGCAGTTGGAACACGCCCAGACATTGCATTCGCAGTCGCGACCGTTGCCCAATTTAGCTCAAATCCGGGTATAGCTCACTGGGAAGCCGTAAAACGAATATTCCGCTACCTGGTGGGTACGAAAGACCTGGTGCTGACTTACGGAGGTACTACAGATGGACTACAAGGCTATACGGACGCAGACGGCTCCAGTCAAGAGCACCGTCATGCCGTTTCGGGCTATGCATTCATTTTAGATGGTGGTGCGGTGTCATGGGCCTCGAAAAAGCAAGAACTAGTCACTCTATCTACGACCGAGGCAGAATACGTTGCCGCTACGCATGCTGCGAAAGAAGCCATATGGCTACGACGTTTCCTGCAAGAAACCTTCCGGCCGCTTGTATTTCCGACTACGTTACACTGCGACAACCAATCCGCAATTGCACTTGCGAAAGATGGAGCATATCATGCTCGAACCAAACATATAGATATCCGTTACCATTTTATTCGTTTCGTTATTGACGAAGGCTCCGTTTCTTTAGTTTATTGCCCTACAGGCGACATGATTGCTGATACGCTTACTAAGCCTCTCCCGAGCCTCAAAGTCAAACACTTTGCAGCTGCCCTCGGACTGCAGCGTGTTTGAGGGGGAGTGTTGCAATATATACTTGGTTTGACACGACGTTTCTGCTTACATAATCATGTTACTATTTTTCCTGCCGTCGTATTTCCTTGAACCTCAGTTGCTTCTACTGAAGAACTGAGGTGAGCTTTATTACTCTATACACACACCTGTTCGTAGTACTAATTCTACCTTAGTACTTATTGTTACAGGTAATGTCAGTTGCTTCTACTGAAGAACTGAGTACTTATTGTTACAGCATCCTCCCATCTCATGACGTTGGCATGGCTGTGTGTGCCCCATCATTCTTATCTTACAGCAGACTGCAAAATGATAGACCAGATCTGAGCAAAACACATAAGTGCTTTTGTTTAGTTGTGGAGCCAAGTGACATGAGCCAAACAATGTCGGTCAGTCATGTGAGCATAGCTTACCAAAACAAGTGACTGAGGGTGCATGCTATGCTCTGTCCTAGCCTGCCACAACGCTCAGCTGACCTGTGTCCACCAGTCCACATTGTCAGCAGGTTTACAGTAGTAGTGTCAGATAATTAGTTCCCCAGTAACTCCAAGCTACTATATTCATATCTACCTGTCAGATAATTAGTCTACAGATGGTCAGTAAAAGTAAGGCTAAATAAAAGGGTGACTTACTCCCCAGTAACTCCAAGCTACTGAGGAGGGAAGGGAGAAAATTTACCCTACTGTATGTACGCTTTTTTGCTTATGTAAGTGACACATCATCACACCTAAGTCTTATACTACTAGGGGCAGTTTATATTCCAACAAGTAGTGAGTCCCAGACATTTTGAAGCCCAGGTTTCTCAATGCTCCTGCAGGATAGTGATTGCTGTTACCATTTTTGCATGGAATGACCAGAGGGAAAATTTGCACCAGTGGGTCTGCCCTCTGCCCCCATGGTGACAACTGGTAGCCCTTCATTTGCCGCAATGTTGTGCCATCACCCATGCTTTCTCCATTCAATGCCAGTGGCATGTTCATTCTATCCATCTAGCTAGTACAGTTGTAGATGATCAGGTGTGCTGGATGACACATGTGAGTAGCTATGCAGTGGTATAAAACCAATGGTGAGCTTTCACTCATGCCAACTGGCAATGACCTCTTAATTTCTGTGCTATGTCTAGCCCAAATCCTAACTTGTGGAATCATGCTAGCCATGAGTCCCAGAACTATTGCTTTCTGTGTGCAGGATATTGGGTTGGAACACTTCCTACACACCCCCTCATTCATCAGGCTTCCCAGTGCAATGGTCCACTTTCTCTGTGTATGCCTCAGGGCCCTATTTACACTCAACAGATGCATCTGGGCAGCCAGCTGGCTGTTAGCCACACACCCCCTCTGAGCCAGTGCCCTGCTTTGTCACAGGTGACTGCTGCCCCGGTTCAGGGAAATGATCATGCAGAAGTGGCTGACAAAGGTGGAAATATTCCATACCCACTCAGTAGCAGGGATGGACCTGGTGACACTTCCTAGTAGATACCCGCATCTCAGTGTCTATTCCTCTCAATACAGGAGTTGTTGGAGGGACTGTCAGCCATGTTCAACTATGCTTTGCCTTGGATGTAGACTTCAATGATTTTTTTTCTTGTGTCTGTGCAAAGATGGGCCTGGATCCAAAGGTGGCTGAGTTAGGCTACAAGTACCATACTGACTGGGCCCATGATCCTCCCCACCAGCTTTCTGACTCTGGGCAACTCTCAGAAGCCTTTGAGCGTGGACATCAGCTCATGAAATGGGCATGTGGCAGGCAAGTTATTCTTGAAATTCACAACTTGGTAAGTTAGGTCAATGAGAGTATGGATGAAGGGGTCTAATCCTTCTCATACCAGTGCAAGCCAACCCAGGTGATGTCAACAAATAAAACATCCATGCAAAATGTGGCTGCTACTGAGCTACCAGTGGAAGTACATGCAGGTATGTAAACATTCAAGGTGGAACACTGTTACTGATGTGTCACACTTGGCAACATACACAGGTGCTTTGGGTGGCACACAGCCATCCACAGTGATGAACTTTGCATCTGAGTTCTGCAAACTCAAGGAGAGACTCAGCTGTGCACAGCACACCGGAAAGTATTGCTATGTCACACCAACTGGTGACCATGATGCCCTTGATATCTACAAACTTACCTCCTGGGCAAAAAGCATTGTATGTGCAATCTGCAGGATTTGAGTCACTGGCTGAACTCCCTTGCAAGTTTCTTGGGAATGCAACCTATGAACAGCCACCAGAGATGAATATGTTTGACCATGCACCTAAGCAATGCCACATGTCTTCAGGCATGTCAAATGTCCCCACAATCCATGTACACCTCCCTGGGTCACTTGATGGTAGTAAACGACATGAATCTGTCAGCTCCTCTACTAGATATTTGATGGGGTCTGTCTCAGATGAAGAGAATGACCCCACCATATGCTTTCCTGCCATCACTGATGCTCTTCAGGAACTGGATACCATGATGCCACTTCTCAATATGCTTCAGTATGAGGATAATCTCATTTCCCATGGTGTTGCATATGTGAACAGTGTTATGGGTATCCAGGAGGAGTTTTTCATTGATGTGGTTGGGATGCCACTTGGGGCTGTTTGTCCTTTCCTTGCAACCACTTGTCAGCTGATCCACCGGGCAAAGAAAGGTAAAGGGAGAGCAGTAGCTAACAGTGATAAAGAGAATGAGGACCCCAGTGATGGTTGCACTCTGGAGATCTGTTGAAGCTGTCACTCAACATAATAAAGTGAAATTGTATGTAACAGTATGTTGGTCAGTGTTACATAGATTGTACTACTACAAGTATCCGCAATCTGGAAACCACCCATGAATACTATCCTTAGTCATGGAAGCAAACACTGCATCTATAATGATTTGGTATGGGTCAGAGGATGTGTCACCAGAAAACTCTGCCCTTGCATAATCATGGTTGCGATGAATCCATGCCTTCATGGCTGAGAAGGCTTCCTCAATTGGATTGAAATCTGGGGAGTATGGAGGCAGGTAAAGTAACTGCATTCCCCTACAAGTGAGCATCATGACCCAACATGCCATGAAGTATTTGATTAGCAATCACTTACCTTTCACATATCATATGTTCAAGTTCTGGTGACTTATGGATACTTGCATTATCCATGACAATGACTGAGTTATTCTGTGGGAAGGGATTCATGTTGTCGAGTAAAACATCAATGAATTGGCTGAAAGACACAGCAGTGTAGGCACAATCTTGAATGTCAAGGTGCAGAATACCATCCAGTGAGATTGCTGGGAGAACAGAATACCTAAAGAAACCAAATGAGTCATCAAATTGCCATATCAGCATAGAACCCACTGCTTCCCCCAAACAAATTGTGTTTGCCTGTGGGCTTGTGTTCCAGAATATGACCAGGCCATGGGTCACTTCAGTGTGACCCGATTACAAGCAGATTCATCAACAAAAACCAGTTGTGATGGGGAAAATTTTTCAGCAACAACAAGCTGATACTCATCATGCATGTGCTCATTGTGTTCAAGTGCAATCCGTGACACCTATAAGCTGAGTGAATGGTGCGTATTGAATGAGTGTGTGGACATACATGTTTGTGTGTGAATCTGTGTCACCAAAGCATGCATTCAATAGTGCACATAGAAACATACACTCCCCTTGTTTGTTCAAGGAGATACTGGAGCTCACCAAGATATATATCTGGTGAACACTTGACACATGAGAGGAGATACTGCTCCAGGTCAAATCATCTATGCTGACACAAGAATGCTACATGTACACTATATCTTACCTGGACATCATGCACCGTTAGTGCATGAGGGCATCCACTTGCAGTACATGACTTCTTCACCACAGAGCCTGTGAGTTGAGACAACTGGACCACCTGATTGATTGTTCAGTGGCTTGTACCAGTTGCTTGTGCTATTTCTCATGAGCTCATTAGCCTTGACATTGTAACCCACTGCTGCTTCACAGCTTCTGGTATGTGTCAACAGTTGCCTGGCATCAGGATCATCAGTGTTGTGGCCACAGCTGTGTAAGCACTCAGGTTGCACTGCATTACCCTCAGTCACTCGTTTTGGTATACAGCCATGCTCACATGACTGACCGACATTGTTTGGCTCATGTCACTTGGCTCCACAACCAAACAAAAGCGCTTATGTGTTTTGCTCAGATCTGGTCTATCATTTTGCAGTCTGCTGTAAGTACTAATATGGCATGAATAAAGCTAGATTATTAATTGTGTCTCATGCTGTCCTCCCATCTCGTGACATCAGTGTGGCTGTGTGTGCCCAGTCATTCTTATCCTACATCCCGCCCTATAGTACAAATAAACCCAGATAATTAATTGCATCCTCCCATCTCGTGATGTCAGCATGGCTGTGCACGCCCGGCATTATTATCCTACATCCCGCCCTATAGTACGAATAAATCCAGATAATTAATTGTGTCCTCCCATCTCGTGATGTCGGCATGGCTGTGCATGCCCCATCATTCTTATCTTAAGTACTAATATGGCACGAATAAAGCTAGATAATTGTGTCCACCCCTGTTCAACCAATCTTGCAGCATCGGCATGGCTGTGCATGCCCAGTCATACTTACCCTATGTCTTGCCCTATGGTACGAATAAATGTAGATAATTAATTGTGTCCCGCCCTTTTCTCATTAGGCCAAGCATGAACAATCCTTGATACCTCATGACCTTGGCATGGTTGTGTGCTTTCCCACTATCCCTGCACTCCTATCCCACCTTACATACACACATCAGCAGTATGAATGACACCAGTGTAGCTAACTTGTAGAAATCAATGTGAAGTTACATCTACGCAGCTACTAATGTAGCTAGACTGGCATTACTCCTGCACCCCATACCTGTCCGATGATATACGAATGATTTCCTGCAGAGTGAGAGTGTTACAGTCATCCCCATACTCATCCTCATCTGTGTCAAGCTCATCCTGGTCGCTACTATCATCACCAGAATCAGGGACTGCAGGAGGGAAAGTGGGAATGGTGGTGATAGAGATGGCTGAGGGAATTATGGTTGCAGTGTAGGGAGGGAGTACTCCCTACTAAGATATTTCTTTTATTTCTGTGTTTTTACTTACATTTTCATTCCTATAATTTTGTTTTATCTTTTACTTAGTGTTTCGAAGTAGTTTGTGCACATGCTGTGGCTTATGTAAGCCCGCATGCACACTTAGAGTACAGAGTACATACCTACAAAAGAAAAGAACAGACACTTACCAGATGAGAGGAGACTGAAGTACAGATGAAGAAGGCTTGGAGCTTTATTTATCCAACCCCAGACACTCCTTAGATGTTATCTCAACTGTTCCTTGGACTTTTAGGGCACATTTTCAGTCCTTTTCTTCACTCTTTGACCCTCTGCCAGGCAACTCAAGCCCTCTTGGGTCGAACTAAGACCCCACCTTCCAACAGGAGACTCCTCAGTTCTCCTCCCACACTCTCTTAGTGATTTTACAGCGGGCTCTCCTGCACTGTCTCTGGGTTCCATCTTTGTTGATTTCCCTACAACGGTAGTACCTGTGAACCCACAGAGGTTGGCAATTTCAGTTAGCAAATGCAAATGGTGATTGGTAAATCTTGCTTGAACATTGTGGTGGAGTTGGACTTGATAAGCGAGGGGGGGATGACTAACTTGAAGCTGGGCAATACAGGCTTTCAAGTAGTGATCTCCATCACATAGGTATGTGGTGATACAGTGGACCTCAACATTGAGACACTTGATTTCCTCTTCTGCACAGCAAACCCTAAAATACTGGTCCATGGCCACCTGTGTGGCAGGAGAAGCCCATGGATGCTGAGAGATGTCTTCACAGGTAGCATGATGAAGGAGATCAAAATCAGTGAGGAACATATACTCCACAACTTCCTCAAAGGTGAGCTGATGGTGCAGGGGGGAACAAGCATGAGCGGCTGCATTGAATCAATCAAGCATGGTGTGAATGGTGGTTGAGCAGGCCTTGAGAGCCTTCATGATATGCTTACACAGTTTGTATCCTAGTAGATGCAAGTTAATTTTGTGGAGCATAAAAAGTAGTGAACTTACCTGTGCCTGCTTGGTTCATCTTTGACAACTCAAAAATCTGGGTGACAATGAGGGACTCAAGTTGGTTGAGACAGCACTGATATTTGTGATTTGTGACTAGGCAGCCAGTGGTCTGCCATTCTTCATCTTCAGGCACCCAATGTTTTGTAATACCGAGCTTGATTTTGAGGTCCTGAGCCATTTTGAGATCCTTCTCGAAGTTCTCCATAGCATGATGGTGTATTGTCTCCTTTCGTGTCATGGCTGCTATATCCCTCTGGACAAATGACAAGGTTGAAGTAGAAGAAGGAGTGGCCATGGTCCAGGTGAGGTCATTGAGATGTTTCCTGGGATAGTGTGAGCCATGTTTTCCACACTGACTACCAACTTCCTGGCTTGTGTCCAGATTCATGAGCTTCTTCCAGTATTCCATTTGCAGTGTTTCCTCTTTGGGTTCATGTGAATGAGCAGCCAGGTACTCTTTCTCCTCTAAAAGCCACACACTGAATACTGATGCATTTGTAATGCCAATCTCATCCATGAGGCACAGGAGGGTACTTTTTCCTTCTTGAACAATGTGAATGGCCTGCTTGTAGTTATTGAGAATCATTGTAGCTGGGGTGTGTGAGCATACTGTATTTTCAAAAAACAACAACTTACTGAGATTCTGGTAAACCTCATATTCATCATTGTGCGCTATGTATCCTGCAATCACCTGACAATGATGGAATGTACTTGCATAATGCACAGCCAATGCCAGCCCATTTGTCTTTGAAAACGTGCATTCACAGCCTTCAAGGTCTTCAAGCCCTAAGCCATCAACATATCTTGCTAGAAAGTGAAGCTGGCACAAGGGAAGTATAGTTGAGGGCTTGTGCCTGTGGCCTGACCATGCTGCAACTAAGAGTGGTCCCAAACTTACAACCTATGTCATAGCTGCCTGCAAGATTGTCTCCAAACATGTCCAGTAGTTTGGAGACAACAGCGAGTGGGTACTTAGCCCTGATTTTCCATCAGGCTAAGCAATATGTACATACAGTGAGTGAAAAAACCCTTGCAATGTTTGGCTGTTTTGTACTATGTCCAGTGTAGTGCCATGTGGTGTGGGAATCCTGCTTAGCCTTGGTGAGATGGGTGGTATCATGGACTCTTGGCTACAAAAGGGTTGCAGGGTCATGTGATTCAGTGCAGCAGTTGTTGGGATATGACAATTATAAAACAGGTACATCATTGCAAGGGTTTATTCACTTTTGAAAAGTGAGGGGTATTTGGGGGATATCGGTACTTGGTATAGCCTCTGTTTGCTTTAAGCACTGCCTCAACCCTCCTAGGCATGCTTTCAATTAACTTCTGACACTCCTCAGCTGGTATATTGTTCCACTCCACCTGAGCCCTCTCCCACAACTCAAGTATTCTCTTGGGGGGTGTTCATACTCTGCAAGCCTCCTCTTGAGGTAACCCCAGGCATGTTCTATGGGGTTAGGGTCTGGGGACTGTGCAGGCCATACCATAGTCCTGAAATCCTGCTCCTCTAGCCATTCCTTGACCTGCTTGTGGGTGTGCTTGGGGTCATTGTCCTGCTGGAAGATGGTGTCAGGAGGATGGAGACCATAATACTCAAGGGAATCTTGAAGTTCATCCTTCAAATTTGAAGGTATAGGTCCCCATCCATCCTACCATCAATCTTGGTGGCATATCCAACACCCTCCCAAGTCATGCACCCCCACATCATGAGAGAACCTCCTCTAAACTTCAGTGTCCCCTCTACTTGCCTATCACTAAGCTTCTCCCCTGACTTTTTCCATACCCACTTGTGCCCATCTGACCCCAGGCAATTTATTCTAGTCTCATCAGACCATACCACCCTCTTCCAGTCCTCCAAAGTCCAATCTTTGTGAGCATAGGCAAAGTCTAACCTTGCCTTGCAATGCTTGGCAGAGAGGATAGGTCATTTTTGCTTTACCACTGCCTTCATACTGGTCTTTTTCAGGCACTGGCAGACAGTATTTGGGTGGAGGGGTTGGTTGATAATGTTGGAGAGAGTTCTGGTCACCTGGAGAGCATTTTCTGCCTTCTGAGTTGAGATAAGGTGAATGGCATGGTGGACATTAGCAGGGGAAAGCTTGGAAGGATGACCTCCAGTGGATATTCGAAGGTTGGAACACTCCTTGGAACAAAGCCTAGAGATGGTAGAGAGACACAGGCCAGTACTGGAGGCAATAGAGGAAGCAGAATGACCAGAATCAAGCATAGTCAGGACAGTATACCTTTGAGTGGGGGAGATAGATCTCATGGTGGTAGAGGTTGGGAATAAAGAAGTGTGTGAACTTATTCAAACTCAGACATAATGTTTATATGTTTATATTTGTTTGTAGGCCCAAACAGCCACAATTATCCCTTCATTTGACTGAGATTCTACCACCAGGCCAAAAGTGAATAAACCCTTGCAATGATGTACCTGTTTTATAATTGTCATATCTCCATGACCACAGGACCAAATCACATGATTCTGGGATTGTTTGGTAGTCAAGAGTCCATGCTACTACCCATCCCACCAAGGCTAAGCAGGATTCCCATCCCTTATGGCACTGCACTGGACTTAGTGCAAAATGGCCAAACATTGCAAGGGTTTTTTCACTCACTGTACGATATAGGTAACTCACTGTTCACCACTTTGCACTATATCCACGATCACAAGGGAGAAGCCATGTCTGCAGATGGCCATAAAGATACCAGCTTCATCAAATATAGCCCACATTCTAGAGGTAACATCCTCTTTCATGTTTTTCCATCTTCCAGTGCATGGGTTGTTGTTGTCAGCCTGCAGGTAGAGAGGCTAGAATAAGGATACTAAATGCAAATAACCAGAACATACCATTGGTCCTGTCAAAGACTCGTCGCTGCCTCCCACTCCAAATTGGTCAATGAAAGACCAAGACAAGTAGTGGTCATTGCCTACAAACTGCTCTCCAATACCCCTTGCAGTAGATTTGTAACTGCCAATTGCTGCCCTTGAGATGCATTTCAACGAGTTGTTACCATCCATTGCAAACAGTAATTTGAACTTCAAATCTGGCTCATCCTTGAGAGTATACATGCAGGCAGGGCAAGAGTTCCTGAGTCGCCAGTCCAGTGTATCGTGACGAAGGGCTTTGAGAACAAGGTCATTGACTACGAGGTGCATCTGCAAGTAGATGTTGAGGGTGATGCTAAATAAGCATGTGAGGTAGGGACAATATTGAACCTAGGACAATGTAAAACATGCAATCCAGTTATAGAAGACATGAAACATATGCCTTGAAGATCTGAAATGGTTTTGACAAATGCCTGCAGGGAAAGGTGCAGACTGTGATTTCGAGCTACATGATAAAGCTCCAAGGCATCAATCATGACAGCAGTGTGAGAACACAGTGGGGTGCATGGAACAACTCCTTGATGGACAAGCATGGATGAGAGAGAGTAATCCTCAGTCCTAACCTGCAGAGCACATTTCTCAGTGCCTAATTGGGTAGGATTCAGCATGGGCAAGGTTTATTGGGTAAACAAGGACCCACAGAAGATACCAAGCATGTACAGCTGCACTTGGTCTTCATTTGAGTCTGTTGACATTTGGGTGTTCCTACACTGGCCAGTTTCACTGCAAAACCTACCAGCACTATTCACACTCCACTCCAAATATGCCCACACCAACTCTGGCATCTCCCTCGCAAATATGTCAATCCGACACTGTGCATGGTCACAATGGGTTCGATAGTCCATGTGGTGCTTCTGCCAGCCCCCATCTTCTCTGTGATATCGTATGTTATCAATCCCACCTTCTCATATAGTGTTCTACTCACATATTCTTCATGTCATTGAACAGGTCCCTGGCAAGGTCACGGAGCTCACCGCCACCATGACTGAAGTCGATGCTCTTTGATCCATCCAAGATGCTGGTGACATTGTACACATTGTCCATTTCCGGCTGGAAGAAATTCTTGTGCCCCTTGTGGAGTGCTTCAAGAGTGTGTCATTCCTGGGGAGTCATTGCTACACACAGTCCCAGATATTGGTGAGTCTGTGGTCAATCATTACTGATGAAATAACCTTCGAATAATGCCCTCTGACATTCCTTTGCCTCTGTTGCCCTTGTCTCCAACCTCTTTGGCCCAAGAATTTCATTGACTGTCTGAGCAACACCCCTGGAGAACTTGCAAGAAACAATAACATGATGGACTCGACTTGTGGAAAGCTTGGCCTTCTTGTTCATCCATGTGCAGCTGGTACCAGTGGGCATGCTGAATTTATTATCTTGTGACTGAGTCTTGGTGCATATTGCTCATGTGTGCATGTGATACAAACTGCAGCGTTGGTAATCTACTTATGATTTCAAGCTTGCACAGTGTCGAATGGCGTTGATATGCCTCTCAATGGTGAGTCAAATATCGCACACCATGCCACTGGCTTTTGATTGGTCTTATGAGCTGCAGGAGGGTCATCCCATACTGTGGAAACAGTCGAAACAGAGACAATTACTGAGGAGACCACCACCACTATGACAACCTCTTCTGGGACAGAGACAGTAAATGCTACTGTTATGAAGCTTTGCACATGCACTACAAAAATCACAGAGATTACTTCACAGCAACCTGCCTTACCATCCTCATCTGCCCATGTCTGCAACTATCCACTGCCTCTATCCCTAGTGAGCAGGCAAAACTGGGCATCCAACTCTTCTCCTGTTCCCTCAGTTCATGACTGAGCAGTATCGCCCCTGAGCAATTGTGACCAGGCAGCAGCGCCCCTGTCAGCCAAATCTTCTCAATTGACACCCAGAAAGTCTTGCGTGCCTGCTAGTAAGAATACCCTCCAAACTGCCAGCTCAGTGGCAGTTCCAACGAGAGCCCCATGCACACCTAAGTATCATCCAGTGTGACCCATTCACCCCAATGACATCAAACTCCCTACCACCCCTGTTAACGAATTCTATGTCATTATCATTGGCCAAGAGCCAGGAATCTTCTTTAACTGGTAAGTGTTGTCTCCCAGTCATATACTTGCTCTGATTCACTTCTCACTGTGCAGGAATGATGCAGCTGCAAGAGTCCTCAGTGTCTCCAAGAATATCCACTTCAAGTGTGCAACCTTCCAGGAAGCATTGCAATGTTACAGAGATGCATACTATTCCAATGAGGTTAAATGTGTGCCAAACCCAGGCACACATTTTCTCACTCAGGGTACATTGGACATGTCCAGTTCCTCTTGTCCCACTCTCTGCAAAGAGTCAGCATCCAATGTAGAGTATTGGAGGCATATGGCCGATTTATCTGAGGAGATGAGTAATGTCCATGTTGTGTAGCAGGAACAGTATCAGGTGTCGATGTACTCCCCACCTCCTTACTATTGGAATACAATCTACTGTTGGCCTCTCACAGAAAAGAAACAAGAAATGTGTTGTGTAGATAAAGCACATGGGCATAGTGTTTATGCCAAATTGTACGACCATTCAACTTGTGCAGGGTTTGAGATAATTAATGCATTCTGTGTCCTCAGACAAGTACAACCATATGATTAGGTCTTGGTCGGTTACCAGTGAGCTCTATATCGATGAGGGACATCCTGTATTAACTCACTCCTGCCCTAGTGCACTTATCGTCAATGGTGGAGTAATCTCCTGCATTATAGTGAATGGTTTGCTATTACACTTTGCTATAGGGGCAACAGTTTGATTACTGTAAAATGAGTATGCCTACATTCCACTGTAGTATCTAGCATTGGAAACTTGACTGTATGGTACAGCAGGTGCATACTTGTCTAGTTTTATCTCAAAAAACTTAGCCTCTGATAGGACGACTTCCAGCAAGTCGAAAATCTGCAGATAGGTATCTAGTTGATGTCCCCATTGCATGCTGTGCATAGTACTAGCAAACTGTCATAAAAGGTGGAGAAAGTGATGGCCTTCACATGCATGAACCTCGCACTCTGTAAAGAAACAATTTGTACTCACCAACCCCTTCTCCCATGCCTTGTGAAGAGACTCATCAAATTTCTTGAGCCACACACTTTCTGGCCCCCAGTCTGATTTCCATTCATCAACTGACAACCATAGTTCTAGGAGGGTTGGGACTGGGCCTGCCACAATCAAATGAAGAGAAAAGGTTATCAGTTCGGCATTGTCACCTAGGTTGCACTGATCCAGCATGTGTTCAATAGCTCCAATGCTACGAGAACTGACTTCAGTGAGGGATTCAGTCTTCTTCCTAAGAAGTTCCAAGAGCAGGATGATTAACAGCATCGATACAACATTTGAACATGTACCTACCTTTCACAGTTCCTGGTTTGCCTGTGGTTGAGCAGGTTGGTGGTACAGAGCTTCACTATTCATGGGTAAGTTCTTACCAAGCCACGTGTAGATGCACCTTCTCCCATGGTGCTTCTAAGACACTACATGGATTGAGATTCTGAGCACAGGGAGATGCAACAACAAAAACCAACCTAGGTTTATTAAGCCATTGTGTTGTGGCTTTGTGTTGTTTTGAAGCTTTGTGAGGTGATGGCACCATTGAAGATAGATAGACCTTGTTACCAAAGTAGAAATTATTAGTGAGGTATAGAATGCTATGTAGAAGATAGACTTACAATGAGATTGGACTTTGTTCCTAGTGAGGACTTCGGTAGGTATGTACATCCTAAGCCCCTAATGAACATCATGTGAATTTATCTTCACTTACATAATCAGGAATGTGAAGTCTCGCTGGCACCATCCGAGTCAGTGTTCTGCAAGTGCAGCTTTACTGTGGGCCATGACGAGGCCACCACACTACATCAAATGCAGGAAATTCGACCACAGCATGCCAGGAATGGGTACCCTCACCAGAGGAGAATGGGTCAATTTTTGGGGGTACTGTAAGGTGTGTGAGGAGCCTTCCCACTTACGCTGCAAGATGCTACCAGTCGGTAGTGATGATATGTTGTGTCTGTGCAGGTACGTTTTCAACTTGGAAATGACTTAGGGCTCAACATGTGTAAGGTATCTTTCTCGACTGTACTGCTATTGTTTCATGGTAATAATGTGTTCATTTCTTGCTCGCAGCCTTCTAGTAAATTGTCCATACAAAAGGTTAGTGATGATTTATTCAGTGGGGCTAGTTCTGCTAATCCTGATACATAGGAGCTACTGGACATATTCTGCTCAGGCTTGTCAAACAGGATGCTATGGCATGTGATTAGTAAGGTGAATATCGGCTTGGTTAATTTCCTGTTTTTCTCTAAACTAAATATCGCAAATGCATCATGTAGAAACCTGGCAAATTGACATCACACCATCATGCATGCATGTCTCTGCTGTCATCAACCTTGTCACTCTTTTTTTTTTGATAGCTTCACATCTTAGTTTTTGAACACTGCTCTCACTGCACCCCAGTCAACTCTATGTGTGCTCCCACAAAGTCATTTCATGCAAATGGAAGAGCTTACTTCATGAGACACTGAATTCTCAAGCCACCAAGGTAAATACATCGAGTCTGAGATGAGCCACCCACTAACTCATGTTTATCTAGATAAAAATCTGTGCCCACTGCAGCTGACTCCGAGGTTCTACTTTCCTCCCATTCCTGGTGCTCATCCCAATCCTCCTTACCCCCTTGTTGACCACTCTGCCACCACTGGTTTGTCTGGTATTGCTGATGTCAACGATCCATCCTGGGAGTTCTCTTACAATGTTGTTAACCCCAGTTCCTTCATGGACCTTCTCAGGAGTCCTCTGGATGTTTATGGCAATCCCACTGGGCTAGAAGGTGTTCATCTTCCTCAGCCAACATGCAAAGGAGGCTCAAACCTGCAGGCAGAGATAAGTGCAATCCTGCTGACAGTGCCAATAGAAGGAGAAGGTCATCTCGAGGGCCTGGCAGCAACCCCTGCTGACCCTTTGTGTGTGCCTAGTCCTGGGATTTGTCCTGCAGTACCTTTGCACGAATGAATCATGAATGAGGACAAAGTCAGCACTCGAAATACACCTGCACCAGCTACCTATTCACATTGACCATCTACTGGAACCAGGGGCCCACCACAGGTTCTCAATGATGCAAGTTGGAGGTCTTGGAACCCCAGGAAGCTGGTTATATCTCCTCATAGTTCAGAGAAGTTGGATGCTGCTCAAAGGGCAGCAAGGAAAGTCACTGCTGAGCAGAGGCAAGCAAAGCAGCAGGCCGTAAGCAAGGCAGTAGCCAAGCTCTTGGAGGAACAAGAAACACATATCAATGAGATCATGAAGGCCCACAGCATTCTATCAGAGAAAGTCAAACTTCTGATTACTGGGGAGACTCACTACAGGAACAGGTGTGAAGAATTGCTAGCAAACACTCTCGTCCACATCAAGGCATGTCAAGTAAATGCAGGTAAGTTGAATAGCTATAAATCCTTGTTGCTACCTACATGTTCTTAGATTGTCCATCTGGTCAAAAATTCCAATTGAAGGAGTCGCAAGAGATGGTGGCAAATGACCTGGACATGCGGAATCTTGATGAAGAGATGAAGCAGAAATATCTTGGTGAGCTCAAGGAATCTCATTCTTGCAAGGCTATAGGCATTCGAAGCACCAACACTGTGGCATCTTGCGACGTCCAGGCCACCCTGAAGAAGGTTTATGGAGAGGTAGGTTGACTATGCTCATACTCTTGTCCTACTGGCTTGCTGATGATGACCATAGCTTCAGGCACTCACATATTGTACTGGCATTTATGCTTGCCTATTTGTCACTCGTGGTCATGTCTATGACATGCATGCCACAACTTGGTTTGGAATGGACAATATCATGGACTTCTGGGAGGATCGGATGGACCTCAGCCCTGACTACATCATTAAACAACTTGAACTGTGGGCATGTAATGAAGAAAAGAGTGAGTCATTTTGTTTTGATGCACTCCAACCTTAAGATGTTGCTAACCATCATCTAGATATTGAAGCCCATGACTCCCTCGAGAATATGCAGAAGCAAGCAAAAAATGGGCTGGACTCAGGCTTTAGTACATCTGACACCCATACACTATTGAATGTTGATTAAGCCATGACTACAGGTTCTATTACAAAGCACCTTTGTCAAGAGAAGGCCATCCATCTTCGATTTGCAAATTTCAAGCAGATCAAGTACAAGTTTGGGATTGACTACAAAGGCTGGCCTGATGGGATTCTGTTCTGCAGTCCCTACAAGATACAAACTATAGATGAGATCTGCTGTTTGCAGGATGCAATAAGGGAGAATTCCTTCTGGTGGGTCAAAATGACTTCTAGCCAACACCACAAATATCACAAACAGGTGGACATGAGGTGTGAAGCTGGTGAGACAGTTGGTGTGCCCCATCAGGGCTGCTCTGACAAGGGAAAGAAGTGCAAGGTTCTTACCAGCGAGAACACTCCACGAGCATCAAAGAAAGCTCGTAGGGGTTGAGTGCAGACCACACCAAAGAGCTGGGAGATCATTGCAACATCAGATGAGGAGTCAGATGGTGGAGATCATGCTTGATTTGGTCGTATAGCAGGGTTTGTCAATCTACACTTTGTGTCACTCCATCTCTTGGTACATGAGTACCCACGCATGCATAATCATTTGTGTTTCAGAAAATCAAGCGACTAACTGCATCACTACAGAGAGTGTACACAGCAGCTGGCACACACTATACTACAGCAGATCAATGGCACATGACTGCAACATCAGCTTATCATGAACTCATTTATTGGGAGGAATTATCTATAATTATACATGATATGAGGTGGGATAGAAGAAGTACATATAGCCATGGTGACACCACGAGGTATTAAGAACTATTCATACTTGACCTTGTGCTACAGGAGAACTACTTTAGTATATGTGCTTGGGAAATGTTATGACGAAGTGACCAAACATCACTAAATGAATTCATGGGATATGGGTGATACTCTTCCAATCTAATCTTATCTAATATTGGTAGCCTCGGGACAAACTTGGTATTACATCAGCAAAGGGTGGGGACGTTTATCTAGAATTATTCGTATCATAGTTACACACTTGATGTGTGTCATGTGACCCTGTTATGTCAGTATTAGCTATGATTATCCATGATATAGGAGTGTGGAGAATGCACACAGCCATGCCAAGGTCACAAGGTATCAAGGATTGTTCATGCTCGGCCTAATGAGAAAAGGGTGGGACACAATTAATTATCTACATTTATTCGTACCATAGGCCGAGATGTAGGGTAAGTATGACTGGGCGTGCACAGCCATGCTGACACTGTGAGATTGGTTGAACAGGGGCAGACACAATTATCTAGCTTTATTCATGCCATATTAGTACTTAAGATAAGAATGATGGGGCATGCACAGCCACATCGATGTCACGAGATGGGAGGACACAATTAATTATCTGGATTTATTCGTACTATAGGGCAGGATGTAGGATAATAATGCCAGGCATGCACAGCCATGCCGACATCACAAGATGGGAAGATGTAATTAATTATCTGGGTTTATTGGTACTATTGGGCGGGATGTAGGATAAGAATGACTGGGTGTGCACAGCCATGCCAACGTCATGAGATGGGAGGACAGCATGAGACACAATTAATAATCTAGCTTTATTCATGCTGTATTAGTACTTAAGATAAGAATGATGGGGCGTGCACAGCCATGCTGATGTCACGAGATGGGAGGATGCGATTAATTATCTGAATTTATTTGTACTATAGGGTGGGATGTGGATAAGAATGACCAGGAGCACACAGCCACACTGCTGGTGGCATTTATCATGTTGGGGACAGTGTAATAATTGGTGATTATTGGTACTGAACTGATACACTAAACAACTATGTTTTGCTGCCTTTTTTTCATGTTTATTCATACTGGCAGGAAATAGCATCAAACAGGCCAAGTTAGACTGACACACCCATCACAACTGTAAGTCTAATATGAGTCATTATGCAGGAACCTCAGGTGCCATCTGGCACTAACTTATTTCTGTCAGCCACATCTAGGAATGCCACTGCAGATGCTGAATTGGATGCATCGTTAAACTCAGATTTGTTCATGATCCTGTTCTTCAAGCTACAGATGTACTCATATACAAATTGGAATTGAGGACTACACCCTATCGACAACTATTTGGATCCATTCTACCTCCAGGACTACCCATACTCCTGTTAGAGAAGATCAGCAAACCATATAGAACCGACATGAGATATCATGGAGATATCAACATCCAAGATGGCTGAATTGTCATTAGATATGACTCCTCATGTTCTGTTGACAGATCCCGTGTCTGAAATGAAGTCTAAGATCTGGCTACTGGACTGACTTAATAGTGGGTATTGGTTGCAATCCCATCTCATGTCCAGGTGCATCTGATTCCTTGACTATCCTCACTACATGCACCAGGACCAGCATGCAAAGTATACAAGATATTGCGAGGATGAAGACAAGAAAGGTACATGGAGAACAAATGCCTCTTGACTCCACTCCAAGTGGCACCCTGACAAGGACCCCGAGAACCCTCGTCAACCTCATCAAACCCACCCAGTGTAGAACCCATTTCAGCACCCTGCAACATATTGTAGCACACAGTAGACCCATTAGTACCACCCCAGACCCCCATAGCACAGTGGGCAATAGCCAAACAGTGGCAATGGTACAGCCAGGGCACCCACCTTCCAATGTGGAATCCCAGGCGATGACCCAACAAGGTTGATCCATCACCCCAAGCTTGTCCTGACCAGCCACCAGAAGCAGTAACCTAACTATTACAGAGATAATCAATGGCCCAGATGAAGAGATATGGAGTGCAGAAGCAGGAAGAAAATTTCTAGACAAGTTTCAGTATACCATCCCAGATGAACCTGCCTCACCTGAACATGTTTCCTTTACACTATTCTACATTTCACAGATGAAAGGGGTCACTCCCCTGGTTCAATCCACAATCTTCTCTGCAGCATACATCATACAAGACATATCCACCTCCACAACAGTGCAGACCATAATCAACAGTGTCACCTCAAAACTGGAAACATTGCTAATTGCAGCCATCTCCCCCCAGGTAGCAAAGTCCTCACAGCAGCTGAAACCCTCAACAGTCTAAATGAAAGGCTCAACCAAAACTAGTGTATTGCTAGGCCTGGCCTCAAGCCCCAGGCTGGTCCCAGCCAAGCCCTCTAAGGCTGGGCCCAAGCTGAGCCCTCCACACAGCCTGTGGGGGCTTTGGGCCCAGCCTGAGGTTTGGAAAAGCTGGAGCTGAGCCTTCCAAAGCTGGGCCAGGCTGCCAAAGTGGGCTTTGGTTGGTGCTGGACATGGCAAATCCCAACTCCTCTTTCATGAAGATCCATCTGTTGTCTCAGATGCTGAGAACCTGGAAGCCCCTGCCACATCTACTAGTGTTGAAAAGGGCTGGGATGAGCTGACTGAGCTGGGTCATGCTGAGGGACTGGGTGATGAAGACAAGGATATATTTCTAACATTTCTTGCTGACACTTAACCACTTGTTATATACTCTTGTTGGTATCACTGAGTAGATACCAGCACTTAACACTAAGTACCCGAAGGTAGTCAATAAAACTACATCACTATAGATTATTCTAGAATAATGTTCACATGTAGTATAAAAGCCCAAGCTGATGGGGCAAGGAGTAATAATCTAATCTCTATCATACGATTGAGTCTCATATCCAACAGGTTATGAGCCCTGGCTCGATGCTATAATTACAAAAGGAACCCTCTATTAAAAACATTGCTATCTACGACGAAGACTTCATATCACAATGATGGGAAACACCAAAGACTTGTTGATGTCACAACACACACAAACAACACTAGTGGAGCCAGCAGTAGGGTATGAAACCTTGGTGCTATCTCATCTTGCAAAGTAGATACACTTAAAGACAATAATTGGCATGCATGGCAAATTTGGATGCAGAAATTCCTATGCCTGCACAAGGTCTTTAAGTATGCCAAGGGAAGTTGCCTGAAGCCAGAAGAGGACTTTGCCAGTAGTGCTGAAATAGTGGTGTGGGAAGAAGAAGATCTAATCATGCAAACCCTCATATTGACAAATATAGATGACCAACAAATGGACCATGTCATACATGCTGAAACAGCAGCACAGATGTGGGAAAATTTGAAAATGGCTCATCAGACATGCAGCATTCAGACTGCTCTCATTGTGAAGAGGGAGTTACTGAATGCTAAGTGTCCTGAGGGAGATAATATCACAGCACATATCAATAAACTCAAGCACATGCAGAATGACCTGTCAGCTATGGGGAAGCCAGTCCTGGATGATGAGTTCAAAGATATTCTATTATTAAACATGCTGGAGTCTTGGACTACATTTACCACATCATACATGGCAGGCCAAATAGCTGGGAAAGGAGTCGATTCGGTTATGGTTGAAGAACTTACTGCAGTATTAGTGGACGAATACAAACACAGACAGGGCACTCCACAAGAACAAATATTATTTACTCAAAATAAAGTAAATAATAAATGAAAAGAACCCATAAAATCCTGTAGTATCTGTGGATGTGATAACCATACTACTGATAAGTGCCACCATAAGGAAAAACCCAAATGTGGATACTGTCAGAAGTTAGGTCACACTGAAGATGACTGCTGGAAAAAGAATGGCAGGCTGCCTAAACAGGCTAAACCTGGGCAAGCTAACTTTGCCTCAATCACGGAACTATCCACATGTGACATACATGATGATGAACAAGTGCTACACACAGATGGGAAAAGGACATCTGACAGTAGTAGTACCAGTACATATAGTAATGCATTCTCTGTATCTTACAAAGGAATAGATGAGCACATTGAATGGTACACATGGGTGGCTGATTCAGGAAGCACAACACATATTGCCAAAGAAAAATCTATGTTTAGAGATATGATCCCTATACAAAAGGAGATCCAAGGCATTGGAGATCACAAAATCACAGCACACAGAATAGGGACAGTCATGCTACAAGCACGAGTGGGCAACAGGACTTCTGTTGTCACCTTATGGAATGTACTGTATACCCCAGACACTGTACATAATTTAATTTCATTGACATGCCTCAACAGAGAAGGTGGCTCCTCCACCTCTGGGGGAGGACAAATGAAATTATTTGATCAGAACGGTAATCTATTTGCTACAGCTGATATACACAATGGAGTCTACAAAGTACACATGTGTAGATATGTACCTACAGAGTGTGCATACCAGGCATGTACCTGGGACAAGTGGCACCATCATTTTGGACAACATCAGCAAACTAACCCTCACCCTTACAAAACATCTTTGTGCACCACACAACCACATTTGCTTCTGTCCTCACAAAAATTGACCCAGAAGCTGACATTATCATAAAGATTGCACCATCAAAATTTCAAGCTACATTTAGATGTCAATTGTTGAGATTTCTTGCCCCTATTTCTCTGGGCAGACCTAGCCAGTTAGGTACCTTGCTGTCAAAAGCTGGCCAGTTCTGTCCAGTTCTGGCTAGGGTAAGGGCTGTTTTGCTGATGAAGTTGGAGTCAAAGGACTCCAACAGCTCCAATGCAGATGGCTGGTTGATGGACTTACCATAGCACCATCTCTGATCATTGATTGCCCAGCATGTATTGAGGCTAAACAATCTAGATTACCATTTCCAAATAAGTCAGTCTCAAGAACAACAGTACCAGGTGAAATGATACATACCAACATATGGGGTCCAGCTTGGACAGAAGCCCTAAGTGGGCATGCACGCTGGTATATATCATTTGTCAATGATGCTAGTTGGTACTGTGAAGTCTGGTTTATGGTTAGTAAAGGAGAGGCATCAAGTAAACTAAAGGAATACCTTACATACCTTGAATGCCAGTTGGGATGCTGGACAAAGATTATCCATGCTGATAATGGAAAAGAATACATCAATAATGAATTACTCACCTGGTGTCGAGATACCAGCATAGACTTACAGGTCACTGCACCATACTCACTGGCGCAGCATGGCATCGCAGAACATTTCAACTGCATGCTGGGGGAGCTAGCCCGAGCCATGAGGATCACAGGGAAAATACAGTACCTATGTTCCTATGGCCTGAGGTGATCACCCACATGGCATACATTCAAAACCATTTGCACACTCATGCACTTACTGATTCAACACCTTACAAATGATGGATGGGACGCCATCCTGATGTGTCACACTTCGAAGAGTTCGGATGTCCTGTGTGGATCATGAATGAAGGCATCAGTACTAACAAACTTGATGCTAAGTCTATGCAACTCACCTTCATCAGATTCCTTGATGGACCACACACTGTCTGCTTCTATGACACCTGCACAAGGTCTATCAAGACCTCACACAATTTTTGTTTCCTGAAAGACCCAATCAGTATGACAAACATTTTGCCCACCTTGTCAGACAGTATGCCACATGAGGGGGAGCCAAAGCTTGATGATACAGCTGATAGGGACATGCTGGATACCAAAAAGAATAAAATAGAAACTAAAACAGATCGAGAATGTGTTGGTAAACAAAAATGGACAGACGAAGACAATAGTACTCACCAAAGATGAAGTAGTAGACCCAAGGTAGTGAGAGACTACCAGGCACTTGATGATCCTATGCCAGAACTATCAGAAAGCAAAGAAGACAACATTGCAATCCAAGCATTATATGAGAGCTGGCCAGACTGCACCCCAAATTGTCTTGCACATGGCTGCAAAGGTGTCATTGGGTTATGAGTGGCCACAGGAGATATCTAGGGTCAGATGGAAGGAAATTATCTGTACCCTGCCTCCTCAGTAGCCTATCCCTCCCCATACCTCTGGAGTCTGAAGAAGGGTTTTGTTTTACCCTGGTCTTCATGGCAGCTTTCCAAGGATGAAAATGCATTGGTTGGGAGGGGATCAGTCTAATCTTCATGTCCTGAAGTATTAGATTGACCTCCTTGACATATTCAGCTTTCCCAGTACTGAGTAGTGACAATGCACCCCAGGCATGAGTAGGGTAAACAGCATTTGCTTGACTTCCAGCAGAATTTTGAAGGGACCCATGGTAATTGGAGTATATTACATGGATGACACTGTGGCATGCACTGGTATTTAATGAGATTCCATGAGAGACTGACCCTGATGAGCAAGAAAGATGATCTCTTGAGTTGTGGCAAAGGACTGAGGCTTAGTGGTCTAAATTTGATGTTTGGCATTGTTTGCATGCTTATGAACCACTTGTCAGATCATGTGGTACAGTTAGGCTTTATTTGTATGACCAAATAAACAGTAGGAGGGCATAGTGAATCCCATAACCACAGATTGGATGCATGCTCAAAAAAGTGTCCCAATGAGTTGCCATTTTAAAATCATCATATCTTATCTTCATGACAACCAGATCACATGACTTAGGTGGCATTGTGAAGCCAAGACCTAGTACTTTCAAACTCCCTGCAAGCCCATGACCTCATTCTTAGTGGCTCCCTCACCAATGCAAGATCTTTCCAGAATGACCCAACATTGGGACACTTTTTTGAGCCACTGTACATCACTATAGATTATTCTAGAATAATGTTCACACATAGTATAAAAGCCTGAGCTGATGGGGCAAGGAATAATAACAATCTAATCTCTATCATACAATCAAGTCTCATATCCAACAACTCTTGTAGTCACCACAATTTGTAGTGTTGATCTCAATGCATGATACAAGGAATGCCATGAGACTTCTGTCTGGTAAGCCCTGGCTCAGGCTGTCAGGCCCCAGCTTGGAGCCAGGCTGAGCCCTCACATGGGGCTCGTTGGGGCTCAGGGCCTGGCCTGGTGTTTCCCCAGGCCTTGAGCCCCCAAAAGCTGGGCCTGAGCCAGGCCTGAAAAACACTAACCAAAACATCAAAAAGAACTCAGAGTATGCCTTTCCCCATGCAGACCCCACTGACCATGAAAAAATAGACACACAACTCCAAAAACTGATGGCTGACACCATGACTGTCAAAGATGCAATAGACAACCTGAAGATCCTAAGCAAGGTGGCACAACCTCCTGCTCCATCACCCTACCACAAAGCCCTGCTATCCAACAGCCATAGCACACTTATGCCCCAGCAACAAGCCCCAACTAACACAGCCAGAGCCCACATGGCCATAAAGGAACATCAAGTACTCCTAGACCCTGACACTGACCACCCACAGATCAACTGCAACACATCAAAGGAAAGCATGATCAATATGCTCAAGCAAGCAATATCCTCAGTGGTGACCATTGACAGCCCACAAATACAGATCAAGTCACTCACAAGGCTATGCAACCAAGGAATCCTGCTAGAGCTCAACAGTGCAGAGGTGGCAACATGGGTGAAAAACCCACTAAACAAGCTAATCTTCATTGAATGGCTTGGCAGTAAAATCAGAATCAAAGACAGACAATACAATGTGGTAGTACCATTCCTCCTGGTTCCCACTGACATCTCAGACTCAGCCTCTCTCCAAAACATTGACCATGAGAACAACCTCCTGGAAGGCACAATCAACCTATCCAGATGGATCAAGGACCCCTCCAAACATGATGAAAAACAATGAGTCACACATGTGTTGTTCTTGCTCAGCTCCCCAGAAGCAGCCAACAAATTGTTGAAGGATGGACTATACATCAACATGGACAGACTATGCCCCCACAAAGACAAAAAGGAACCAATAAGATGTCTCAAGTGTCAATAGCTAGGACACATGGCTAAAGACTGTTTGCAAGAAGCAGACACATGTAGCACCTGTGCAGGACAACACCACATTGCCCAATGCACCTCACCCAGTACCCCCTTCTGCATTAATTGCCAATCTGACACACATACCAGTGCTGACAGACACTGCCCACAGCTCATAAAGTGTCACAACACCATGGATGAACACCCAAAAACAACATGCCATATTTCCCAACAGAAGAGGCTTGGACCCAGGCACTTGCCCCCCCAAAACCTGCAACACCATTAATCCAAACCAGGCCCCCACCTGGACAAGCCTGACTCAATGCTCAACCCCAGCTATGACAAACAACCCTGGGTGAAGCATGTACATTCAGAATGTGGGTCAGAAAAGAGGGTAAGGCAGACAAACCTACAGCAGTTGCGGTGGTCCACCAGTCCACAGTCATGGTGCACCCCTGACATTCTACCCCCTGCCACTGCTAAACACCTCATCAGGCATTGCCACCTTCCCAGTAACCTCGACAGCTGATCACCCTCCCCCCATGAGCCCTTCCTATGAATGCACAACCCACCCAAGACTCTCAACCAACAAGACTACATATATGGCAACAGAATCTTAATAATTCTGATGTCACATTATTCTCACTAATCAATGGCCCAGTAGCAGATAATTGGGACATCATTGCCCTACAAGAACCCCCCATTGACATGTTGGGAAACACAAAAGCCAACTCCCACTGGAGAGCAGTATACCCAATGCACAAACTAGCAAAGGGAGAAAGACCAAGAGCAGTAACATTCATAAATGCACAGCTAAGCACTAATGCATGGGAACAGGTATGATTCCTGTTGACTGACATGGTTGTAACTGTTGGAGTTTGAATCACCCCCATGTGATACTATATTTTGGTGCGAGTTTCTTATGCTTACATAAGCACTTAGAGCACACTTAGTAGTATGTTTTTCATACTATTCCCTCAGTAGTTGAGTCACTCATCAGCAAAACCATAAGTCACTGTATGGCACTGTACAGCTTGCGACAGCCCACTACAGTGGCCACAGTGCCACAGAAAGGTCCTGTCAAGACTGGTTCTCAACGGTCTCTGGAGGGGGTCCGAGGGCAGGGGAAAGCTAGGGCGAAAGGTCCAGGTAGTCGGAGTTTAGCGTACAACTTAGTACACTACTTCCTGCTGAGTCCCAGAGATTGGAACTATCCAGAAACTGTCTGGAGTCAAGTGAGATTGATGAGTATCTTATTCGATATTCAAACTGATGTGCTACGACGTATGTACAAGGCTTTTATAGTACAGAGGAAAGTCCAATGCAATGTCCAGGGTGTAGCGACTACCGGAACGCAGTACGGATGAATAACAATATTAGTGAGCTATTAGTAAGGTAAGTCGGTAGTCGCCGGATAGCCGGATGGTATGGGGATTAGTAAGACATATGGGTACGGTAGTATAGCGAGTCACTCAGAAGCGCAAGAGAAACATACTAAATATGGAAACAGAAATAGATCGTAAGTCAAACCAAAGACAGAATGGAGTTTCACAACGGGAGCCCGTAGGGCTAGAACAACACCTCAGATGGTCAGACTGCGGTCCGGACCTTGCGTGCACATCACGGATGTGACAGGTCCCCCCCTGTACAACTACTATGCTTTTTTGCTAATGCCACTACTGTTTTTCACTAATACCACCACTATGCTTTTTTCCTAATCCCACTACCATTTTTCACTAATACCACTACTATGCTCATTTCCTAATCCCACTACTGTTTTTCACTAATACCACCACTATGCTTTTTTCCTAATCCCACTACTGTTTTTTGCTAATACCACCACTATGCTTTTTTCCTAATCCCACTACTGTTTTTTGCTAATACCACCACTATGCTTTTTTTCTAATCCCACTACTGTTTTTCCCTAATACCACCACTATGCTTTTTTCCTAATCCCACTACTGTTTTTCACTAATACCACCACTATGCTTTTTTCCTAATCCCACTACCATTTTTCACTAATACCACTACTATGCTCATTTCCTAATCCCACTACTGTTTTTCACTAATACCACCACTATGCTTTTTTCCTAATCCCACTACTGTTTTTTGCTAATACCACCACTATGCTTTTTTCCTAATCCCACTACTGTTTTTTGCTAATACCACCACTATGCTTTTTTTCTAATCCCACTACTGTTTTTCCCTAATACCACCACTATGCTTTTTTCCTAATCCCACTACTGTTTTTCACTAATACCACCACTATGCTTTTTTCCTAATCCCACTACTGTTTTTTGCTAATACCACCACTATGCTTTTTTCCTAATCCCACTACTGTTTTTTGCTAATACCACCACTATGCTTTTTTTCTAATCCCACTACTGTTTTTCCCTAATACCACCACTATGCTTTTTTCCTAATCCCACTACTGTTTTTCACTAATACCACCACTATGCTTTTTTCCTAATCCCACTACTGTTTTTTGCTAATACCACCACTACACTTTTTTTGCTAATCCCACTACCATTTTTTGCTAATACCACTACTTTGCTTTTTGGCTAATCCCACTACTACGCTTTTTTCCTAATCCCACTACCATTTTTTGCTAATACCACTACTACACATTTTTCCTAATCCCACTACACTTTCAAGCTAATAGGACTATCATTCCGTCACACAGAAATCAAATCAAAAGTAGTAATATATTCAAATTCAAGTACTACCACATAATAGCTTAATAGAACTACACTTTTTTGCTAATAACACTACTACACTTGTTACTAACTGTACTATGCTTTTTGGTACTACTACTACTACACTTTTTTCTAATACTGTTACACTTTTTGGTAATCAAATGCATGGTAGTAGTGGACTAATGGCATACACTACCCCATAGTAGGAATTGGCCTTTGTGTGGTCAGCTTTGGCCACTTGCGCAAAAGGCGTGAGTTTTAGTGTCCACTATATCGTGTTTTGGGGTATTTTTGTGACTTTGCAAAATTTCGAGCTATTAGTGGCTGTGCCAACTACACAACAAAGCTAATCATGACTATGCTTTTTTGCTAATCAGCACTACACTACAATGCCTAGTCCCACTACAAATATTTGGTAGTCAAAAAAGCAGCACAACACTACACTTTCCTAATCAAACATTACAAAACACTACACTTAATTGGTAGTCAAAAATGCGGAGTTTACTACACTTTTGGTAATACACATTTACACTACACTTTGCTAATCAAACACTACAAAACACTACACTTATTTGGTAGTCAAAAAAGCGGACCTTACTACACATTTAGTAATACTCATCTACCCTACACTTTGCTAATCAAACACTACAAAACACTACACTTATTTGGTAGTCAAAACAGCAGACTTTACTACACTTTTGCTAATCAAAACAATTACCACAACACTCATTAGGTAATCAAAAATGCGCCACAACACTACACTTTTGGTAATAAATACACTACACTAATTGTATTTTGCCTATATCTCAACCATTTTTACATGGATGGACGAGATAAGCATACCTCTGGGGTCCTCTAGTCAGGTACTACAACTTTTATTATGACATCTTTGAAATTTAAGTTTTGAGACATCCAATTTTTTTCAGTATTTTGCATTTCTCTCACCCATTTTTGGGTATATTGATGAGATAAGCATATTCCCACAATCCTGTGATCCAGCCCCACAACTTTCGTTATGTCATCATGGCTGTACAGTGGCATCTGTGGGAAGCCCCTATCTCTGTAGCACTGTGTGTCTGTAGGCCTGTCACTCTGTGGGAGCCTGTGGGTAACTGTGGGCTGTGTGACATGGAATTGTCACACAATTGTCACACTGTACCTGACTGTGCACTGTGACAC
Source organism: Pisolithus thermaeus (assembly GCA_024663475.1). Taxonomy (NCBI): domain Eukaryota; kingdom Fungi; phylum Basidiomycota; class Agaricomycetes; order Boletales; family Pisolithaceae; genus Pisolithus; species Pisolithus thermaeus. The sequence goes on from JANFAF010000087.1 coordinate 284,334, forward strand.
TGTGACACTGTGGCACTGTAGGAAGCTGTGACATCACTGTGGCACTGTGACCTCTGTGCCAAAAAGACTGTTTTGCTGATGCTACTGAGGGTAAGTTCATATATTCTTTACAGTAAACTACTTACTGATCCCCTGTAGCTGCCTACAGGTATATCTAATATATACAGTGAGTGAAAAAACCCTTGCAATGTTTTGCTATTTTTCACTAACTGCAGTGTAGCACTGGAGGGCATGGGAATCTTGCTTGGCCATAGTGGGATGGATGGTAGTACTGACTCTTGGCTACCGAGGGGTCACTGTATCACGTGATTTCATCCAGTGGTTGTTGAGATATGTTGGTTTTAAAACAGGTACATCATTGCAAGGGTTTATTCACTTTTGGTAATGGAAGGGTATATGGGGGATATCAGTACTTGGTATAGCCTCCTTTTGCTGTAAGCACTGCCTCAACCCTCCTAGGCATGCTTTCAATCAACTTCTGACACTCTTCAGCTGGTATATCATTCCACTCCACCTGAGTCCTCTCCCACAACTCCAGTATTCCCTTGGGGTGGTGCTCATACTCTGCAAGCCTCCTCTTGAGGTAACCCCAGGCATGTTCTATGGGGTTGAGGTCAGGAGACTGTGCAGGCCATACCATAGTCCTAAAATCCTGCTCCTCCAGCCACTCCTTGACCTGCTTGCAGGTGTGCTTGGGGTCATTGTCCTGCTGGAAGATGATGTCAGGAGGATGAAGACCATAGTACTGAAGGGAATCTTGTAGTTCATCCTTCAAAATTTGGAGGTAAAGGTCTCCACCCATCCTACCATCAATCTTGGTGGCATATCCAACACCTTCCCAAGTCATACAGCCCCACATCATGAGAGAACCTCCTCCAAACTTCAGTGTCCCCTCCACTAGCCTATCATTCAGCTTCTCCCCTGGCTTTGTCCACACCCATTTGCGACCATCTGACCCCAAGTGGTTGATTTTAGTCTCATCAGACCATACCACCCTTTTCTAGTCCTCCAGAGTCCAATCCTTGTGAGCATAGGCAAAGTCAAGTCTTGCCTTGCAATGCTTGGCAGAGAGGATAGGTTGTTTATGCTTGACCACAGCCTTCATACCAGTCTTCTTTAAGTGCTGCTGAACAGTATTTGGGTGGAGGGGCTGGTTGATGATATTGGAGAGAGTTTTGGTCACCTGGACAGCGTTTTCTGCCTTCTGAGTGGAGATAAGATGGATGGCATGGCGGACATTGGCAGGGGAAAGCTTGGATGGACAACCTCCAGCAGACTTCTGCAGGGTGGAATGCTCCTTGGAATGAAGCCTAGAGATGGTAGAGAGATGCAGGCCAGTACTAGAGGCAATAGAGGAAGCAGAGTGACCAGCATCAAGCATAGTCAGGATAGTATTCCTTTGGGTGGCAGAGATGGATCTCATGGTGGCAGAGGTTGGAAACAAAGAAGTGTGTGAACTTTTTGGAACTCAGACACAATGTTGATATGTGTATCTTTGTTTGTATGACCAAACAACCACAATTGTCCCTTCATTTGAGTGAGATTCTACTACCCAGACCAAAAGTGAATAAACCCTTGCAATGATGTACCTGTTTTAAAACCAACATATCTCAATGGCCACTGGACGTAATCACGTGATACAGTGACCCCTCAGTAGCCAAGAGTCAGTACTACCATCCATCCCACTATGGCCAAGCAAGATTCCCATGCCCTCCAGTGCTACACTGCAGTTAGTGAAAAATAGCGAAACATTGCAAGGGTTTTTTCACTCACTGTAAGTAGTTGAGTCACTACTGAGGCTGCCTACAGCCCTTTTCAACAGGTTATGAGCCCCACCTAGTGCGGAAAATTTTCATTGTAGGTGACTCGAAGTCGACTTGTACAGAAACTACTCAAACTTGCTACAAAATATCTCTACACTCGAAAGTAATAGGAAAATAATCTATGGACCTACCCAAGCTCACAGAAGATGGCTGCAACTGGCAAACCTACGGCAGTTGGGTGCTGAAGGCTATCTCAGAAGATGGCTTGATGGGGCACATAGATGGGTCTGAAACATGACCCACAACTCCGAAGTTACTACAGGAATATGGTGCTGGATGGACACCATGAACCAACGAGGAGCGAGATGTTGTCACAGCCTGGAAAACTGCTGACAATGCATGGCATCAACAGGCTGCCATGGCCCACTGATTTATCATCTATGGCTTACCCAACTCTATCCTAATGCTCTGTATGCATTTAGATACCCCTCACGAGACATTCACCTACCTCGAGAAACACTGCAGTTGAATTCCGAGACCAGACATTGTTAATGAAGCTGCACAACAGTGCCATGTGCCATCTGAGCAGTATGCAGCTGAAGAAAGTGCTCCCAGCACTTGCAACAGCAACAATGGATCAGGCAACTCACCAAGTGATGAAGGGAACTCCCCAGAGAGTCCAATTGACTGTGCCAAGACCATAGCTGGGCACATGAAGCCCAAGACTGAGGTTGTAGATGCATGGCAGGTAGACATCAGCAAACTAACCCTTGCCCTTACAAAATGTCTTTGTGCACTGCACAACCACACTCACTTCTGTCCTCACAAAAATTCACCTGGAAGCTGATATTATCATAAAGATTGCATCATCAAAATTTCAACCTGCATTTAGATGTCAATTGTTGAGATCCATTTCCCCTATTTTTCTGGACAGGTCTAGCCAGTTAGGTACCTTGCTGTCAAAAGCTGGGTAGTTCTGTCCAGTTCTGGCTAGGGTGAGGGTTGTTTTGCTGATGGAGGACAACCTACTGGAGGTTGAGGATAGGGCTACTGACTTGCAACAGTCAGAAGAATGCATGAGTGCACTTGAAGTGCCTGATGAGGGCAGTCAGTGTGCAAGCAACAAAAATGGATTCCCGAAATGGCAGTTGCCACAACGTGTGGCACAGCCACAGCCATGATGTGGCACCTCGCACAACATACAGACTCGAGGCTGCATTTGCAACAAACTATACTCAATTATATTTGAATGTTTGGTATACTATTTCTTTCGAGTTCTATATTCCTCACCCCTACCTGATCACACAGTGGAGCTTCAGGGGGTGTGTTGGAATTTGAATCACCCCTGTGTGATACTATATTTTGGTGCGAGTTTCTTATGCTTACATAAGCACTTAGAGTGCACTTAGTAGTATGTTTTTCATACTATTCCCTCAGTAGTTGAGTCACTACTGAGGGCAAGTTCATATATTCTTTACAGTAAACTACTTACTGATCCCCTGTAGCTGCCTACAGGTATATCTAATATATAAGTAGTTAAGTCACTACTGAGGCTGCCTACAGCCCTCTTCAACAGTAACAAGGCTCAGAACAGCAGGTGGCACCTGCACCATCTTCAACATCTACAATGACTGCACCCATGATCAGATGGTGGGAGCACTGGAGTGATACCTTGTGGCAAACATGGCCACAGTAAGACCTACAGCAGAGGTCCACAGGGTGTGGCTAGGTGACTTTAACAGACACCACCCTCTGTGGGACAGGGAATGTAACAGCCACCTGTTCACCATGGAAGGTACTAGACATGGTAGCTGACTATGGTATGACACAGCTGCTACTGAAGGGTACACTGACTTTGCAGGCATTGAGTTCAGGGAACTGGACCTGACTGGACAATGTGTTCAGAATGGAAGTAACAGCAGGATGGGTGGTATCATGCACAACCAGCCCTGAAGACCACAGACCGATGTAGGGAGGGAAGTCTCCCTACTAGATTATTTCATTTATTTCATTGTTTTCACTTAGGTTTTCTCCCCTACACTTTTATTTTATCTTTTACTTCTTGAAATATATCTGTAGTCTACCTCAGTAGACTGTGAGCTACTAAGTAGAGTACTGTACCTGTAGGCTACTACAGGATGTCAGTAAGTAATAAACTGTGAAATGTATGTGTGCTTACCCTCAGTAGACTGTGAGCTACTGAGGGAACTCTATGAAATGTACTGCTAAGTCCGCTCTAAGGTGATTATGTAAGCACCTAAACATCGCACCTAAGACCAGCAATACAGAGGAGATTTATATGCTCCAACATTACTTAGTGTTTTGAAGTTGGGTAGGCATGTGTTGTGGCTTATGTAAGCCCACATGCACACTTAGAGTACAGCCTACCTACTTGGAAAAATAACAGATGCTTTACCAGACAAGAAAAGACAGAATTCCAAGACTGAAGGCTTGGAATATTAGTTCTCCCTTTCCAGACACTTGGTAGATGTTATCTCAACTCTTCTTTGGACTATCAGGGTGCATTTTCACAGTTTTCATCCTACTCTTTGACTCCCCACCAGGCAACTCCAGTCCCCTTGGGTTGAACTGAGACCTGCTTTCCAACAGGAGACTCCTTAGCTCTCCTCTCACACTCTCTACCCAAGTTTACATCTGGAGCCCACCATGAGGGGGCTGTTTTGCTTGGTAATCCTACTTTCTCCCCCTACCCTCAAGCTTGTACATGTGATTTCTTGACACCCGACGCGCCTACCCCTCTCGCTTTTAGGGATCCTGATTCTACTCGACGAGAGCTCTCAAACAATACCTTTTTTGACACGTCCGCTTCAGTGCTTCCGGAGATATTGTGCTTTTTGTGCTGAAGGGCTGTATCAGACTGTTTTGTGAATATCTTGGGATTGGTTGTGCGAATTTCCGTATTTCCACGTTCTCCAAACTTCTACAGGTCTCTGCTACCATGTCCTGAGGTTTCGTGGAATTCCATCGAGCGGTTCTTTGTCAACACGCTGTTGTCCTCCCCCTCCTGCCACAGCTGAGCTCCCTGGCACTTCCCCTCGCATTTTTGAGCCATTTCAAGTCATAGGAACCCTTCCCCCACTGTCTTAGAGTCAGTTGAGACTCCCCTTTGAGATCCCATCAGCTGCTTTGGGATCCCAGACACTTTGAGACCCCCAGACACTTTTCAAGCCCTTTTGAGATGTGATTGAGACTTCGATGTTCAATTAGACACACCTGCACTTGTTTGTAGACATATCCCAGATGTATATCAATTGTTATTTGTGCATTTTTGCAGTTGGGCAAGGCTGCATATTCGAGATTGAAAGCTTCAAGCCACAGCGGTGGCTACATTTGGTTTTTAGTGGTCGAAACCACTTCGGGGCACATTTATGAGACTCCCTCTACCTCCCCCCATTTGTGTACAACATCCACTCCCCTGGCTCACTCTTGACACTCAAGGATGCATCAAAGTGACCCTGACACTTTGTTTTACCCTTTTGAGACCAGTCATGGACATCTGGAGCTCTTCTCCACCTCAATACTACTATCAATAATTGACTACACCATGAAATATATTTGTTTGGGTTTCATATATACCACTGATGATGGAAGAGGCTCTTGGACCATTTTGAGCCCCACCTGATGTCACGCACCAAAGGTGTTTGGCAGCATGAGCATGGAGTCTTGCTGAATAAGGGAGATTGAGGAATGTGGCCTAATGCAAAAGACAACTGGTACATCTAGCAGTCATCCTTCACACAAGAACAATCCTTAATGCTAGGGAAGAAACTGTTCAAGTGCCGATCAAACCTTTTTAGCGCTCACATACAGCATTCCAGTTTTTCAAATATCTTGGGCATTTCTAAAGATATCGAGATTATTCCCATGCTCACCGGTAGCCCTTGATCACGCCATCCTTCCTTCCAAGTTTGGTAACAATCCTCGCCCTCCATGATTTTCTACAGTATTTCTGCCAACAGATGTCCATTTTGCTAAATCCCATCACAATGGCTGCCTCATTGACAATCTCTTCACTTGTGTCCTGTGCTAGGGAGCATAACTACTTATATCTCCCAGGACTTCCCACTAGCTTCTGCCCTGAAGCATCCTGGTTCATCCCTTCCTTGTCCACTCCCTCCCAAGCCATCTCTTTGGGACAGTGTGTTCTCCTTGTCAGTATGACATCCAGGAGGACATTCTTTGGTCATCTTGAGTCTGTTGTCAGACTTGAAAGGTCTTATGTGGTTGTATCAGTCTCTCCAGTTGAAGAAGCATATGGATCCTTCATTCTCACCCCCTGCAATGTCTACCTCTCACTCTCATCATTTGTTCTTCCAAGGTTGCGACAGATTCAGTACCAGTTACTGTCATCTAGGCTATCTGATCACATTCATGATGATTTTGAGGCACTTCTCCCTGCTCTCATGGGAGAGGACAGTTCCCCATCTTCCTCAGACCCTGCTGAAGACTAGCTGTCGATGTAGCACCCTTTTTCAGAGGAGGAAGAGGGGGAAAATACAAAATCCAATGCCCTGACACCTGTGGAGACCCCCAACATTCAGCCCCTGGCAGGATCCCCCACTGTTCTTCATTTGGAATCACTGTGCCTTGACCTGTCACATCAAGATCTGCTCAGTCATACCCCTTACTCAGCTGTGACCAATACCCTGACTCATTCTCTTGGCATGTTAATCATCCATTCCTTCCATGCCTCATACTTATTTGACATTGCTTACTGACATTCTTTGTCATGCTTACCACTTTGTTACCAATCACTTACTGTCCTTACTGAGCCTTACTGATCATCACCAGTCCCTTACCAACCCCTTTACCAATCACTGACAGAGTGTTGCTTCACATTTGTTGGAGGCTATGCTCTGGTCTTGTATATAAACCCTGTAGTTCCAGATATCAGCAGAGATAGCCCAGAGAATATATGTCACTCTCATACTTACTTCCAGGAGACTATCCTCCTGCAATATATCTTCATCTCCCATCACTTTTGAAGCCCCTCCATCATCATCTTCAGTCTTCCAGTGGTTGAGGCTCCCTTAAGGGTCTATCCACTGATCTTCCTTTGCTCCCAGTCATCCTCAGGCTCACAGGAGCCTATTATCTTCATCTCCCTTCATCTCCTAGCTTCCTCCCTGTCCAGACTGTCCCCCTCCCTCTGCACTAGCTGCACAGAACCCCTCCCCTTTCGATTTTACAGGTCCTTCAAGCAGGATACCACTTAGGAAAACCACCACTCACATTTTTATCTTTGTGTTGGGTTTTTGGTTGTTTTTGCCATTGATCCCAACATTGACTCACACTGAGTCACACCCAGAGTTCTCAGGGCAGGTGCAGGACGTGCTAGGTTATCTCAAGGAGGTAGTGGAGTATGGTAAAGCCCAGGGGATAATGGATACCTTGTCCCTGGTGCAGATTGCAATCAATGGAGCCCCACCCCTCACTGGAAGGCTCTGGTGCTTTCTCATGGTTGATGCCCCAGTCCTCGAGCAATGGGACAGTTTCAAGGCTCTCATAACCCTCCAGTACCCAGAGATCAAGCCAGTCAAGGACATCCTTGAGTACTTCAAGGAGCTCTACTCCTACCTTGATAGGACTTGTCACAGTGAGATGAGCTCAGTCCCAGCCTTGGGGGACTACCTTCATTGATTCTGAGTCCTGCTCTTGGCCATGGTAAGATGGAATGTCTTGGAGATGAGCCATCAGCCCTGGTTGTTCCTTCAAGGCCTCCCACCACCAGTCGAGTGTGAGGTCTCAAGGAGGCTTGCACACACATACCCCCTGTTTAGGCCAGACTGCCTATGGCCTGTTGAGGTCATTGTTCACATTATCAAGGAGGTTATCAAGGATGGGGTAGGCTGCTCACCCACTCATATAGCTTTGAAGAACCCTTCATCAGCTTTTGAGTCACCCGAGGAACCCTCTCAGTGTTCACACTCGCCCTTGATCAGCTACCGGTTCGATGCCCCTGTGGAGTACTCTCGGTCTTGTTCTAGAAGATGCTCCCAGGGAGAGGCACACTCAAGCTCGAAGTTTCCTCCTCACTGCTCGATAGAGGATTGACCTTCGCATTTGCACTCAGTAGGTCATTTCGAAGGTACAAAGGTTCATTCCCCTCGCCCCCAGTCAGCTTTGAGCAAGCCTTGTGACCTCGGTTCAACCTTGACTCACCACCTTCAACCTCATGAGCCCTCATGCACCCCCTCAAAACTTTACCCTTGCCTCAAAACCTCTTCAAAGCCACCCTCGTGCCTTGAGTTGCCCCATGGTAACTTGTTTCTCCTTCGAGAGGCTGCGAGTTTGAGTAAGCATTCCCCCACCCATCGAGAGGCCCCAAGGCACCAAGTGCAGCCTCAAAGGTTTACTTTCTGTTTCTTCTGTGGTTGAGAAGGGCATATCTGAGCTCAGTGCAAGGTCTGCAGCTCGTATCTGGCTGCAGGCAGGTGTAGGATTGTTCAAGGTTGAGTTTGTCAGATAATTAGTTCCCCAGTAACTCCAAGCTACTATATTCATATCTACCTGTCAGATAATTAGTCTACAGATGGTCAGTAAAAGTAAGGCTAAATAAAAGGGTGACTTACTCCCCAGTAACTCCAAGCTACTGAGGAGGGAAGGGAGAAAATTTACCCTACTGTATGTACGCTTTTTTGCTTATGTAAGCGACACATCATCGCACCTAAGTCTTATACTACTAGGGGCAGTTTATATTCCAACAGAGTTGTACTGCCTACAGGTGAGGAGATCCCTCATGAGGTGCTCGGGCACACCCTCCAGGCTCATCTAGGCTCCTGGGCACTTGCTCATGGTCCAAGCACTTCAGCTATCCAGGTACAGTCCCCCCCTTTGAGTTCCTGGTTAGTCCAGCCCCCCACCTCATCTTGAGTCGACTCTGAGGCTACCTACGAGTGCCCTTTGACTCCGAAGGCTACTGGAACCCTGCAGGTGAGTCCCAGTTGAATCCCAAGGCTTGCCTTGGCCTTTTGAAGGTGCATTTCCTCTTTGTGAGCCCCCCCCCTTCAACTTTGAACCAAGCACCTCCCCCAAGTCACATCCCAAGGCTCATTCGAGCTTGAGACAAGGTACCCAACCCTACATATGGGTCCCCTGCACTGTCTGGCTGCTCTACAGTGTCAAAGGTTTGCCTTCAATCCCCACTCTATCCCCCACATTTCTCTCAACTTCGAAGCTCTGCCCTCGAACTCCTTCATGGCCCCTTGATATCAGTCTGACACCCTCTCGTGCAGGTGCTGGTGCAGATACCAGTTGGTATATTTGTTTTTCTTATGGTCTTTTTCTTCTTTGAGTTCATGTTTTTGCATTTTAACTTAGACTTTTTGTTTTGAGGAAGATACCCCAGTCTCACTATATGATACAGTTAGGTATGTGATGACTGGGGACAGTCACTGTCTAAAGCCACTCTCAGATGTAGGGAGGGAAGTCTCCCTACTAGGTTATTTTATTTATTTCATTGTTTTCGCTTAGGTTTTCTCCCCTACACTTTTATTTTATCTTTTACTTAGTGTTTCGAAGTTGGGTGGGCACATGTTGTGGCTTATGTAAGCCTGCACGCACACTTAGAGTACAGCCTACCTACTTGGAAAAATAACAGACACTTTACCAGATGAGAAAAGACAGAATTCCGAGACTGAGGGCTTGGAATATTAGTTCTCCCTTTCCAGACACTTAGTAGATGTTATCTCAACTCTTCTTTGGAATATCAGGGTGCATTTTCACAGTTTTCATCCTACTCTTTGACTCCCCACCAGGCAACTCCAGTCCCCTTGGGTCAAACTGAGACCTGCTTTCCAACAGGAGACTTCTTAGCTCTCCTCTCACACTCTACCCAAGTTTACACTGAACACTGACCATCTGCCCATACTCACACAGATTGACCTTGCCATAGACTCATCAGAGTCTTGCCCAACCCAGAACTATAGGGAAGTCAACTGGGTAAAGTTCAACAGGAAGCTCCAAATGGAACTTGCATCAGCAAAACCCTGGGTTTGGTACAGAGGCACAGACCCACAGATGGTACAGATTTTCCACAGACCAAGTACAGACCCCTACAGACCCTACAGACCCTACAGACTCTACAGACCCCACAGACCCACAGACACCACAGATCTGAACTTTGATTTGTCCATATCTCATCCAAAAATAGACATACAGTGAGTGAAAAAACGTGTGCAATGTTTGGCTGTTTTGTACTAAGTCCAGTGTAGCGCCATGAGGCGTGGGAATCCTGCTTAGCCTTGGTGAGGTGGATGGTAGTACTCGCTCTTGGCTACAAAATGGTCCCAGGGTCACGTGATTTGGTGCAGTAGTCATTGAGATATGTCCATTATAAAACAGCTACACCATTGCACACGTTTATTCACTTTTGGGCTGGAAGTAAAATCTGAGTCAAATGAAGAGATAATTGTGGTTGTTTGGTCCTACAAACAAAGATACACATATAAACATTGTGTCTGAGTTTGAACAAGTTCACACGCTTCTTTATTTCCAACCTTTACCACCATGAGATCCATCTCCTCCACCCAAAGGAATACTATCCTCACTATGCTTGATTCTGGTCATTCTCCTTCCTCTATTGCCTCCAGTACTGGCCTACATTGCTCTACCATCTCTAGACTTTGTTCCAAGGAGCATTCCAGCCTGCAGAAGTCCACTGGAGGTCATCCATCCAAGCTTTCCCCTGCTAATGTCTGCCATGCCATCCACCTCATCTCAACTCAGAAGGCAGACAATGCTGTGCAGGTGACCAAAACTCTCACCAATGTCATCAACCAGCCCCTCCACCCAAATACTGTTCGCCAGCACCTGAAGAAGACTGGTATGAAGGCTGTGGTAAAGCGAAAACGACCTATCCTCTCTGCCAAGCATCGCAAGGCAAGGTTGGACTTTGCCTATGCCCATAAAGATTGGACTTTGGAGGACTGGAAGAGGGTGGTATGGTCTGATGAGACTAAAATTAATTGCCTGGGGTCAGATGGGTGCAAATGGGCATGGAAAAAGCCAGGGGAGAAGCTGAATGATAGGCTAGTAGAGGGGACACTGAAGTTTGGAGGAGGGTCTCTCATGATGTGGGGCTGTATGACCTGGGAGGGTGTTGGGTATGGCACCAAGATTGATGGTAGGATGGACAGAGACCTCTACCTCCAAATTTTGAAGGATGAACTACAAGATTCCCTTGAGTATTATGGTCTCCATCCTCGTGACATCATCTTCCAGCAGGACAATGACCCCAAGCACACCTGCAAACAGGTCAAGGAGTGGCTAGAGGAGCAGGATTTTAGGACTATGGTATGGCCTGCACAGTCCCCTGACCTCAACCCCATAGAACATGCCTGGGGTTACCTCAAGAGGAGGCTTGCAGAGTATGAGCATCCTCCCAAGGGAATACTGGAGTTGTGGGAGAGGACTCAGGTGGAGTGGAACAATATACCAGCTGAAGAGTGTCAGAAGTTGATTGAAAGCATGCCTAGGAGGGTGGAGGCAGTGATTAAAGCAAAAGGAGGCTATACCAAGTACTGATATTCCCCAAATACCCCTCACTTTTCAAAAGTGAATAAACGTGTGCAATGGTGTAGCTGTTTTATAATGGACATATCTCAATGACTACTGCACCAAATCACATGAACCTGGGACCATTTTGTAGCCAAGAGCGAGTACTACCACCCACCTCACCAAGGCTAAGCAGGATTCCCACGCCTCATGGCGCTACACTGGACTTAGTACAAAACAGCCAAACATTGCACACATTTTTTCACTCACTGTATTGATGAGATAATCATACTGACATGATCATGACATCATACACTACAACTTTTGTTATGACATCATAACTGTACAGCCACTTTTTTATTTTTGCAAACTGGGACTCCACAAGAACTTTGCAAATATCTCACCCAAAAAAGGAGATATTACTAGGGTAAAAATATTCCCATGGTCCTGTGATCATAGGCTACAACTTTCATTTTCGGCGGAGTTTGAATCTGAGTTTGAAATTTATAGAGGTGTGCCACACAACCCACACAACTGGCTTCGAAAGTTGCTGAGGTAAGCAGAAATGGATATTTAAACCCAGCTCACTCCCACACTGCATCTCTTTCCACTACCACCACCATCCCTCTTCCTCACCATCATCTTCATCGTTGTCCCTCCCTCACCACTCTCCTTTCCTACCACCACCCTTATGGTGGGTACCCTCTCCCTACTAATAGTAATAAGTGACCACTTAGTATAGATAGATATGTATATCCTTGTACCTTGACATGTAATTTAGGTAGCTTATGATAATATGATTCAATTATTGGTCAACTACAACATATGTGAGTAGTGAGAATCTGTAGTACTGAAACAATCTGGGGTAGGTCTGTGGTCTGTACAGACCTGTATAGAGGGGGGGGGGGGGGGTTTGCTGATGTGAAGCAGTTGGACCACCAAGCATATTGGCAAGTGAAGCTGAGTTCCAGACCTCTGCCTGCAAAATTGAACTTGCCCTGTATAACACTGTAGAAGCCAAAGTACCCAGCTCATGCCCCCACCCACACCAGAAAAGGTGGTGGAACAAGGATCTCACAAAAATGTGGAATGACCTAAAAATGCTAAGTAAAGCCTCTCATGCATTCAGGGCACTACCCAATCATCTGAGTCACAGACTATGAAAAGAAAAGGCCAAGGAATATGACAAAGCAATAGGCAAAGCAAAAAAGGAACACTAGACAGACTGGCTAGAGGAAATAGATGGCAACAGACTGTGGACAGCTAATTGTTACATATCCAACCCCACAGGTGACAGCAGCAAAACCACAATCCCAATGCTACAAAAGATGAACAGCAATGGCACCACAACAACAGCCAACACAAATGAAGACAAAAGCACCATGCTAGCACACTTGATGTTCCCCCTGCCCCCACTGCAAACTTAGTACCAGAGGACTATGGCTATCCAGAGCAAGCCATGAAGTGGTTTCAGATCATGGAAGACCAACTCCAGTGGGCAGTCAAAAAGCTCAGCCCATACAAAGCTCCAGGCCCAGATGGAGTGGCTAACATATGTATGTGCCGACTGATACCAAAATGATAGTCGCAATCTCCAACCATCTCAAACCGGAGAAAGTCCTTGCTACTCCCCCCTCTCTTATGATACCATGGGTATCACTGTCTGCAAGCGCTTGAATTCTAAGGGGCTATGAAAACGAACTAAGCAAAGTCTGCACTCACCAACATCTTCAACCTCGACGGCATGCCATAACTGAACATAGCCTCTTCGTCCCTCCAGAGCACACGTCCCTGTAGCGATAAGGAACCTATCTTCCCTACTTTTGACATGGGCCTGGAGGACCCCGTGTGAGCATCACTGCGGTTAGTCAAAATGAAAGGCAGTACTCAACTGCAATAGAAAGCACAACGTCCTTGGCTGTTGGGCATTAGAATTGGTCAGAGTTTGCTCGGAGACACTCACTGTCATGCATAAGTGTACCAAGCAGGGATCTGTCCGTGGAGTCCCATATTTGCACTTTCCCACATGGGCTGCCACCAAGTACAGCCTGCCCTCCATGTATGAAAGCCACCGGGACAAGCATCCCATTACTCAGCTGGAGCACGGAACCGTCTAGGCTACTGTTGTTGAGGTGGTAGATATCGAATCCAGTTGTAACGTTGGAAACAACTAGCACGTTTCCATCACGAGACACGCTCATAGAGCCACTGCCTCTTTTTTATCAATAGCGGCACCAATGCTAAAGAAAAGATCAAGCATACACCAGGGTCTTGACGTAGATGAAATGTGCCATTTTGACTTTAATCGCATCCCAAAGGCTGAGGAGGGATCAGTCATCTCCTGCGCAAAAAAAAGGATGGAAACGTACAGTATGCCGTGATGCAAGTAAGCGACCAAAAGCGTTCTCTCAGAATACTTCGTATGTGCCCACGCTAAGGACGTCACAATCACCTCGGATTCATGATTTACTGAAATGGACGGAGGGGGAAGAGTTGCATCCATTTAGCTAATGATCATGATAGCCCAACATCACGAGACAACAGACGACCCTACCTGTTCCCTCGTGATTCCAGAGAAAGACTTCCGAGCGGGCACCAGTGACCACAATGCAGTCCATAACCGCAAGATATTCAACTGGAGAGCTGGAATGAGCTGTAAACCCCGTGACAGTAACCTGCTGCCAAACAGGGTCAAAAGTATTGGAAAATAAGCTGGATTTACTGAGCCCCTACGAACACAGTCATCTATATGAATTGAGATGACCACGCCGTTAGCAAGCCCACACAACAGGTGATTTTCGGATGGCATCATCCAGATGATTGAGAGTACAGCATTACTCCCAGTGACAACGACATGGAGCTTCCGGCCGGAAAGAGTTGACCATAATGACAGCTTTCCGTCAAGGCTGCCAACGGCTAAGAATGTGCCATGCGAGCTGAATGCAAGAGACGTGATGGTGTCTTGATGCTCTTCCTCGAGGTGGTGGTACAGCTTGTATTGAAGAGGCATCCCGAAGGTGGAAGCGTTAGTCCAAGACTGTTAACAAAGCACTGGGTAATAGGGCCCATCTGCAAAATTAGCAGGACCGTAACGGACACGTGTTGACAATGACGTGCCAATAACAGCACTTGCCGAGCACTCAAGCAGTCATTCAACGTACAGACCAGGCTGTCAAAAGTATATCCCGTAGGATCTCAAGTGAATATCATGAGTTCTCGCAATCGCATGCGCATGGGATAGCACAGGAACAAGCTCAAAGTTCACATGGCTGTGAGAGGGTGGTGACTCTGGCGCTGGTCGGAGTGGCTCGACTTTTCTTTGTGACAGAACGTTTATGTGAATCAAATTTGGACATGACCACGTATCGACTGTAAGCTTTGACCTCTACCATCGTTCTCTGATATGCAGATGCTCACTGCCATGTCCCAAGAACAGTGGCTGTTTCGTCAAAGTTCACCCATTGACAAAGACGGCGGGGTCACTCGTATCATAATCTCTCACATACCCACCGTGGCTGCAACTCAAAAGAACGTGACTCCACTGATTCTGCAGCGCTTCTCGCCACCAACCTCAAGTGTTCCACAGTAAGTGGTTTTCTGACAGTCATTGAAAGTCTAATGTTGACTCCAAACAATTACTTTCAGCGTTGATACATCTTCTCGTTCAGAAGGGGAAACATCAGTACCACGAGTAGAAGACATGTCAGTCATTCGGATGATCTTACGTACTGAGGAACTAATATCGGAGTCTTGTAGCTCTGGCGAGGCGAGTCAGCCCTCAGCAGGGCACCCTCCTTTGATAACGGTACGCCTTGGTATTTTAGATGGACACGAACTTAGTGTGAGGGATCGCAATCTTCGGCAGGTGTCTCCCCAGAAGCTCAACAAATTCCGCGATACCCCAGGGGTATTCCACTGGTATAGATCGGAAGGAAATGATCCCCTCAGCTTTCCGCCTTCTCACATTGAGAATGTCGCAGAAGGTGATCTCTTTTTCTACTGGGTCAAAAGTGTGGGTAAATGCCAAATGTGGATTTGGAGGAGTGTCGGCAGGGCGAGCACTTGGGTACCAGCCCGAGAGGGAGAGCAAATCATGGGCAGTGATGGTACTATAAGGTATCTCGTTGTTACCGATGGTCATCAACCATCCTTAGTACAGGCTGTGACATGGGAGAGACGATATAGGCATAGGAAAGTGTTCGTAACCTTAGCACATTAACACTGTACTGCGGCAATGGGTTTTCAATCAGGTTGGC
Source organism: Pisolithus thermaeus (assembly GCA_024663475.1). Classification (NCBI taxonomy): domain Eukaryota; kingdom Fungi; phylum Basidiomycota; class Agaricomycetes; order Boletales; family Pisolithaceae; genus Pisolithus; species Pisolithus thermaeus. The sequence continues at coordinate 299,869 of JANFAF010000087.1, forward strand.
GATAAGGTGTTCTCGCTTCTAAGCGACCGCCCGACTGGCTTATCGCAAATGTAATATAGATAACCTCGACCTTGCCTTACTCTAAGAATGTCAATGAGTGTCGAAAAGAGAAACCACACGATAGCCTATGTGAAGCCACCTCACCGTACTTAGCTAAGTTCTAAAGAGTGGACGTGGGGCGTGGAGATTGGCATATGTAGAAGTTTGTACTAGATTCGCAAAACGAACTAAGTTTTAGTAGGTGTTAGCATTCCATTGACGTGCTCAGGCTCTGCGGTCAGTTTTCTAAGAACACCTCCCCGCACTACCAAGGGCAGTTTGCCTGTCAAAAACATCATAGGGCCCAGCCAAGCTGTATGGCAAATGAAGATAAGTTCAATCCACATGTAGGATCAGTGAGACAACTTACACAGCTATAGCTTGTGGGATATCCAGGGGCATGTCCTCCTGAAGAAGCAAATCGTCCAGGCCTTCCGAAGTCAGAGAAGAAATATAGTCTTGAGCATAGAAATTCTTGGGAAGACCTGACAGTGGTTTTCGGTTGCTGACTTGACTAGACGGCATACGAAGGTGCGGCCATGCGCCGGCAGTGGCATTCCACTGTTCCTGATACCTCATTCGGAGATGGAGCTTGTCAAGCACATGCAGGGCGTCTGTTACGGCAGCAGATCGCCATGTTTTATGGGTGATATGGTAGATGTGTTCGCCATGCCCGATGTCGTGCTCTGACTCATCAGAGCTCATACCAGTCGGTCCGAGTTGTTGCACCACGCTAACCGCTGAGGGATATGATCCCGAGTGACGGTGGGCCGTTCGAAGGCGGCGGTTATACAACTATGGCACCTTCTAAGCATTGTGTCGTCGCCAATGATGAGAGTAACTGACCTGCAACTTGCATTCTCTGCGCCTGTGCACAGAGTGAATGCCAGCCAACGGACTCTTGTAATCCTGCTCGTTCGTATACCCGGACGCAAGATCCAAAACTCTGGCTTGTTCTTCACGAGCAACCATCTGCTGCTTTGCATATACCTGGCGCAAATAGTTGAAATGAACTACCCAGGCATCAAAAATAGTCTTCAATGATCTGTCGCAGCCAGGATGAGCGTCACGGAAACTGGCAGCAAACACGTGAGACGCTGATGTATTCCATGCAGAAGCTGGAGTGTCATTGAGGTCAACACGGAAATTGTCAGCAGTGCAGCAGGGACGCTGAGTCCCCTTCGTGTAACTTATGACTTCAGCTCTATTGGGCACATTGGTAAAGGGAGAATGTTTATTCTCACGCTTCATGAGCGCTAGAGCGTGTTCGTGGATCAGTTTCTGGTAATTACAGCTATTAGACATAATCCAGAAACCAAGATAAAGACACACTTGGAATTCCAGATGTGCGGGCTTGCGATGAGCAGGGAATCCTTTTACCCTACAGCGACCTTGAAGTGAAGGTGGTTTCTCTTCATCTCTAGCACTTCCATGCGCACCCAGTGACGTTCCCGCAAGATGAGCTTTCATGGTGTTGGCTGCCTCATTAATCGCATTGATTGCACCATCGAGTTCCAGCTGGATCGTCTCTTTGAAGAGTCGTAAGTCGCTCCAAGTAACCGGGATCTGAAAGGGGATTACCACGAAGGTCTAGGCGACCCAAAACGGACCTACCTCTTCCACGTCATTGGAAAGTTCACTCGTGTTTGGACCCAGTACTGTACTACGCGTTCCGTTGGAGGCGGTGACAGTCCCTGAACACCTGCAAGCTGCCTGTGATACTGGGTGCACGTGAAGTGGGTGGGAGAACGTAGGGAGAGTGGGAATCTATTTCGAGGTGAGCACGTTGTCACATTCCAAGCTGCGTGACAGATTACAGGTGCAGCATCCAAGGTGATTGTCTTGTCACCTCGTTCATCATGCTTTTGAAGGTCAGCACAACATGCGTGCTTAGCACGAGGAGAGGTCACGTACTTCCTCATCCTCCCCAAACGAATCGGCCGTAACATAAGTATCATCGCTTTCACTTGCGGACACTTGTCGTGTTTTTCGTTTGGGTGCCATGGAACGCGCGACATCTGGGAAATTCCTCCCACTACAATGTCTTTTATATGCGGGGATAGCATTAATTGGCCACAGGGCCTGCAATATCGGTGAGATCGCTAACCTCCTTCACTTGCTTTGTCCGCCTTTGTTACTTTACTGCATTCTTTTTACCTCAGATCTTGGATACGATTTCTTGTTTCCACGTCGGCGTTCTGTGTCGGTTACTCGCTGTATCAAGGCTAATGTGAGTGGCGGTACATGGATCGATTCAACCTGCATGTCAGTAAGTACCGTTTGTCTTTCTTTTTACTCATCTACTTTACTCTCCTCTTTGTTCTCGAATCTGTGCATGCTGTGCTTCGGAGTGGCGAATGCGTAGCCTGGATACGCTCTGAACTTTGCCCTGCGCTATATATGTTGACGAAGCTTGGCCAGACCTCCAAATCATACCCTACCCACATGCTTTTCGGACGAAACGATTCTATCACCCAAATTTGCCACTTGTCCCGATTTCGGGCCAAGAAGCAGGCACGGTCCGATTTGCAAAGCGTGGATCGCCCTGTGGTGGGCGCTGTGCATGTAACTCCTGGTGGGCTGGTTACACATTCTATCGATAACGTGCCAACCTTTCCACACAGCCAGCACCCGTGCCAGCCCTCAGATATTCAATGTCCAAAGGCGCTTTCCCCCGCCTGTGGGGAATAATGGCTTAACCAGTCTTCGTGCGTCACAATTCAAGTGGATCGCCTTTATGAGCTTCCTTGCAGTATTCTCCCTTCTTCATTTTGCATATCCGTCCGGCCCACGCACATTGCTTCCAGCTTCTGCATCGCCCAACCCTTATACCGCCCAAACCCGAATCGTTGCCTCTCGAATCATACAACATTCTTACCGTATCCTCCACCGGAAGACGCCGGTTAATACCCAGCCCATCCCCCGCAGTTCGTACGACTATGCCTTGTGGAGTAATGGTGGGGTAGTCCTCAGCTCCTTAACCTCTCCTTACGGATACGACTCTTGGGTTAACAGACTTATAGGCAAGATAGGGTCTGTGCAAGCCGTTCTGGAGGATGATTTGCAGGAAGGTGCATGCTGGCGCCTTCCTAATTGACTCGGACAAATAGCGATCACATTTCAGGATGTTGTTCGTGTGACGCATGTCATGGTTGACCACATCCCAGCCGAGCTTACCAATGCCATCGAGATTGCTCCCTGCAAGTTGCTGTTGTGGGGAATGGTTGATGGAGAAGATAATCTAGCCAAGTATCATTCCCTACGGAGCAGCGCTACGGGCCCTTTATGTGATCTTCTTACAGCTCGTATGGCACCTGCCCTTTCACGCGGCATGCCCTTCGTGCCTCTGGTTTCCTTTGACTACAATATTCATGCAGCAAACCACACTCAATTATTTCCAATCCCTGACTCCGTGGTAGCTGCTGGTATGGATTTTGGTGTAGTAGTCTTGGAGATCCTGGACAATTGGGACGGTGAACTGACGTGTCTATACCGAGTGGGTATATATGGGGAGCGTAGGACGTGATTACGACTGGGATGCATCTAACCAAGTAGAAGGCCGTCAGGACGGCATTCACTTTGTTTACGAAATCGCCTTACACCGATACTAGTTATGGTTGGAGTCTCTATGTACAAGCACATCTCGGCTAGTTTTCTAGTGCAAACACACTCGACTGATGGGTAGATACTCTCAAAATCAACCCTGACTTGAGCATAAAGCCAGTCCAAATTTCTCGCAGCAAGTTCTACTCGGGAAGGGCCGCCAGTGGCGGCGCCAACCTTGCCCGATGGACCGTAGACCAAGGGGTATGTCCCCTACGTTCTTTCCCCATTTGTCTCGAGTTCTTACACTCCTCGTTGCTGTCAAGCGCAGTCACCGCAGAACAAAATGTCAACAACAACCACACTGGGAATGAAGCATCTTGATATGCCATGCCATCATCTCATATAGGGTTCTCTTCTTGCCATTGAGTCAACACACACAATGTATCCTACAACACTAACACTAATGGATCAGTTGACGAGACGTATCCCACATGCTGCTAGCCTTGAAAACAAGGCAAGTGAGCAAGCGCGAACTACGTCAACGCGATGGTGTCGTACCTGAACAGCTCTCGCATCGGAGCTCTCGGAAGTCGATGCGCTTTTCTGCGATGAATAGAATGTCAGTTTTCGTCGATCCCTGTGTAGGGAAGTGCTTTCCATCGTAGGACGGCTCCCACAGCGTTTATGGGTGCGGTATAATGTAATGTATGTCAATTCCAAAGTTTAGGTTATGGCAAAATCGGATAGTAAAGTTGATTGCATGAACAGCCGTCGAATCCGAGTAAAAGGATGACTCACTGGTGAGCAGTTTGGTGCATGCTTGGGCTCGACAGCTTGCCCATTTTCTGTCATGGTCGGTCAGACGTGCCTAAAAACCTAAGAAAGGACAGAATGTTAGTTTGGTTCGATACACAGATGTAGTCTGAGGAAGGCGAAACTGGGCAGCAGAGGACAGTGAGACCCACACACTTCCTCTACAACCGCTGGAAGGATCCTTCATGCCCCAAGTTGGATGCTGGCATGACAACATGCACGGCGAACAACGCGACTTGAAACGCGTCGATACAAACGTCGGGTGAACTCACGATCCGAGACTTCATGTCCTGTACCAGTGATCATAATAAGACCCTACTGCAAACATCAATCGAAATACTTGGCATCTCTCTCTGCAGTCTTAACGACGTACAAGCATGTTATCTCTTCATGTGCCAACCCTGTGGGCCTTGGTACACCACATTGCCTAGCCTTTGAGGCGGAGCCTCACTTCGGATATGCGAGGGGCCCCTACTTCGACCGTTCTTTCAATATAGACTAAAATGGAATACACATCCGTTTCTGTATGGGTCGTTTCGGTGGACTTGAGGAGAGTGCACGGTATGGGGAGTCCGAATATCGGAGGTGATGTCCCGGTCTCATTCGGGAGGCCAACGAGGTGAAGGGCACAAGCTATTTGTGCAGAAGTCAGCAGATAAACCAAATATTAGGGTGATACTTACATTTTAGTGCAGCTCGATTAGACTCGCCGTGCTTACATCGCTAGCCACAGGAGAAAGACAGAGAGAATTCATACCGTAACAACGAATCTGTAACGCTGCTTGAGGCATCGTCACAGGCAACAGACATACACCAGCATCGACTGATACCGAGAGTGAGTACCAGTGTGCCAGGTCATCCTCAAACGCTAGCCATGTTTGGGACTCATCTGCAAGGGCGACAGAGGTATGCCACCATGACCAATGATCCCCAACACGACAACGAATGGGACTACACTGCCTTGACGCATCATCACAAGTCATGGGCGACAGATGTACACCAGCATTGACTGATACTGAGCGTGAATACCAGTGTGCCAGGTCATCCTCAAATGCTAGCCATGTTTGGGACACCTGCAAGGGCGACAGAGGTATGCCACCATGACCAATGATCCCCAACACGACAACGAATGGGACTACACTGCCTTGACGCATCATCACAAGTCACGGGCGACAGATGTACACCAGCATTGACTGATACTGAGCGTGAATACTAGTGTGCCAGGTCATCCTCAAACGCTAGCCATGTTTGGGACATCTGCAAGGGCGACAGAGGTACGCCACCATGACCAATGATCCTCGACATGACAACGAATAGGACTACACTACCTTGACGCATCATCACAAGTCACGGGCGACAGATGTACACCAACGTGATGGACATTGCAACGAGGACGAGGAGCAAGTACTAAGGCGCTGGCGGGAGTCGGTGAAAATGAACACAGCATCACATGATCCATTTCCCACTCGCGTTGGCATACGAGAGTTCCCAAAACAGGATATTGCCTGATATAGGTGACATGGCATGACAGCCTACGGCACTTCCCAATGCTCCGTGAGAAAGCGGCGTTGTCAGCTCTGGTGACGAATGTGACGGCACACCAAGTATCAGCACTTCAGCCAGATACCTGTCCCACTGAACACTGTCATATAGATACTTTAGATTGACAGTCATGTACGGTATTATATTAACATTATGGTGTTCACTACATCGTATCTTTGCCTTGCACTCCAGTCCTCCTCTCATTGGCCAAGCGTGACTTCACTCGGCTCGTACAGTCATGTGACACATCACAGTCACAAGGCACATCCTGATCCTTGCGTCGAGGCATCGTCGTCCTGTCCTCCTAACTTCCCTCCACCTCAGCGCTCGCTTGCAGATACCTACCACCGCGTGCGTTTCTTGTCAAGCAAACAACTTCAGATAGTGTGGAATGGGCAAAATGGAGGAAAACCAGGTCCGTCCTCACCAGTATATGTACACATCCCTATTCCCACCGTCTGCAAGGTACGTTAGATATCATGACTGATATCACTTGACGCCACGGTACTGACTTGTAAAATAGTCTCTGGGGATGTGCACATACACGTCGAAGAGCCAGCACTAGGAACTGACAATTCCAAACGATGTGGAGCCAGTAGGACGACGACAGTACAAACCACGCATACAGCCTGCAAGTCGTACGTTGCTGTCCATTTTTTTCGGGTATATGGATCTGACCTGAAATGTCTCAGGAATACAAATTACTGAGATCATTCACCTTTAGTACACGTCCAGTCTACCGCTCTTGTGCTCATGCTTTGCTCTGCCGTTCCAGACCCTTGCCTTTACCTACATTCCAGTGACTCACAGATATCTCGACCGAGAACCCCGTTGAATCTTTCGATATGGTCCATACTTTCAAAACAGTCTGCAGAGCATGCGCATGAAGACTTACGAGATCGTCACCCTTGCCAGGCACACCCGGCTCTTCCTTTGGCAGTGAACACACCGAGGTTGGTGGTACATCAGAGTATCAGTGCCTTCCAATGAAGAAATCGATCGTTATCTGATAACAGCCGCGTATATACTAAAGGCAACCAAGGGCGGACATGTCGCATATTGGGTGATGTCGCTCGTGATGTTTGCTTACCGTACCAGTCCATGCTCGGTCTCTTTGTCGAACCTATCAATTCTGATTGACATGTCTCGTTTATCACAGCCAAAATCACCGGTCTTGTCACCTTGCTTGTCGATAGCGTCCTCCCTCGATAATTCGAAATGTCTTACTATGATGACAACAACGTCGTCGGCAACTACCAGCCCCCGCAGTTCGCCTATGTCGTCATCAACAGCGTTACCGGTCGATCTGGGAAGTGTGGATTGCGAAGAACAGTTGACGTTTTCACACTAAGCGAGCATCTGCCGACTTATTTCCACTTTCTATCTCTCAAGTTCGGATGCTATGGCTACCTCGATACGCATTCGGTAGCGCTAACAAGTTCAAAAGAATGTGCATGCCGAGAGACCACCATCGTGAAACCCACCCTCCTCTCTTTGACACTGTTCTATACAACTGACTGTATGCTAGAAAGTAACCCGTGCCAGTAGTCAAGAGGAACATCCTCATTGAACTCATGCGCGATCCGTACAGTCGTCAACAACGAACGTCGCTCCCCCTCAGTGGACGCTATACGTCAAACGAATGATCCTCTGCACATATAGTACCATTCCCAGAATCGAGCGGTTAAAACTCGGGAGGATCACTTGGCTCATCGTCCTCGGAGAGATGAATAGGATCAACCCGTTCAACCTGGTACGTCCAGTGGAGACCTGCATTGTGAATTACACTTTTATCTACTGCTTCATAGAATACATTATTGTCCTGTTCAGTATATTATTATTGGGAATATATCTGTATACTCGATCATGTCTGGGCATATCTGAAATGTCTGATAGATAGTGGGCAGCTGGACTACCATTATGTAAACCTGGTTCATACTGGCGATTGCCATTTCCTAACCTTGCCAGAAATTCAAACCTGAAATGTGGCAGATCAAGGTACCTCCAACAGCGCGGAGACACCGGACATATGCCATATCTGGTAATATATTCTCGGATCTGGCTTAGGGAATTTTTGTGATTAGAAAGGAACACGTCTCAGTGGCACTAGTACTCATTCTCTTTCTTTCCAACGCCTGATTCCGATACTTATGGCCAGGACGAAGCAGACTGCGAAAAAGTCTTGTTCAGGGGTTGCTAAGCCAGCTAAACTTGCTGGTTGCAAGAGACGTCGTACATCTTCTGGAGACACCACCCTGACGTCTTCCAGTCCACTCTCATCCCCTCCATCATCCCCCATAATTGCGGAAACTACTCGCTCGGGTACACAAAATCGAGTGCGTCCATGACTTTATCCTTCGTAGTCCTGCCCTGTAACCCATACCTTAGTTCTGCTACCTTTGCCATGACAGTGGAAACACCGTTGCGTGTTCCAATCGCGTCTGTTCTCATGTCGTTTGCAATGTCTGTATTAAGATACCGCAAGAAATTGAAGATAAACTTGGGTCTCCCGGAATATCTTTCAAGTGTCCAGCTTGCCACGAGAAGGACGAGCGTGCAGTGCGATCTAAACCAATGCCGTACTTTGTAAGTCACTTGTGATATTTCCGGGTGGAGCTAATTTGTGCTCGAAGGCATTTACACAAATGGTGGAAGGAAAATCGGTTCCAGCATGTGATAAACCAACGTTTATCTGAGGTGTGTGCGAAAGAGCCTCGAAAGCCGAGGTTTGCGCAGGACTGATTCTCCTCCTGCACTTCATCTACACAGGAATGAACTCCCGAGGGTCTCTTCCTCAGGTACTCAACACCGCGCTCGAGGAGTACCACACCACATCTACGCTGCGTTACCATGAAGTCGTCTTCGACTTTGGCACATGGGACAAACTCTGTCATTGGGAGACGAAAGCTCAGGCATTAGCAATGGAAATTGGTGAAGACAATTTCGAGCACAAGGTTATCTTCGTTTCGGTTCACAGTGAGGTAACGCGCGGTGATTTGTTTGTGGGGAAAGACGAGAAAGGTGAAGACGTAGCAGTAGAACCCGTGGAGGTATGAATCTTCTGAGCTTTCCGTTGAAAGTTTCTCATTCAGCTAGTTCATGAACTATTTGTTTTTTGGAGGCCTTCGATCCCTTATTAGAAAGTCTATTATTTTCATGCTGTCGTGTGGTCCCCTCGTCACGTTCCGCGAGTCTATAAGCAGCTTCAAGAAAGCAATAATTCAGTAAGTCTTTTAGTTTGTGCTGTAGCCACGGATTGGATCTGACGTATGTTAGGTTGCAACCCGCATACACAGTTGCATTCGGTGCAGACCGATTCATCAGTGCAGTACTGAAGTCCTTCATCATTGCCTTCAGTGTTCGTGTCCTTATCCAAGGGCACGTGCTCTGTGAGGTTATCACCGACCTTCTTGATGTTTCGCTCGAGCTGCGCATGCACAGTGACACGTTTTTCTTTCAATCGAAAGTGCAGACTACGTCTGGTCTCCCGCTTCCATCCTCCAACCCCTTGTCTGTAATCGGGATCCGCTACTCATGGTACCACAACCATCGTCGCCCATGGGGTACGGCCCTCCCCATGAGCTGCCCCAAATGTAGTTCAGTCCGTTCGTGGTCGCGGTCAAAAGTGGGTGTGGACAGCGCTAACACCATAGTCCGCATCAGTACTTGCTGTTCTCCGGAGTGCAAATACGAGTTTTTTTCGTATCCGCCAGTAGGTCCATATGAAGTCATCAAAGAGAACAAGAGCATGGGATGGATCAAGCGGACGGGGATTTAGCAGTGTCTTTATTTCTCAGTCACTACTATATTATCTGTATGACAATCTGTGGACGTTGCTCCTCCCGGGTGTTGCCGGTGTGCAGTCCCACGCACGTCTATTCACATACAGTATCATTGCTGTGAGTGTGGCTGAGTGTTTTGTTTCTACGCTGGCGTGCGTCGTCTCAACCCCAGTGAAAACTGCGTTGGATCGGGTGGGTTGTAGTCGGACAAGATCGGATTTTTGTGATTGTAATCAGATCTCATCCGAACTCAACAAATTCTCTCTCTGTATGTAGAATATGCTGACATCTGTCCTCATCCGATCCCATAGGATTTTATTATTGCAATCCGATCTCGAGCTATTCAGACTGATATAGAACGTTCACAACAGATTCAATTTGGTTGAAATCGGTTACAGTCATATTTATGAGAACTACTATCCTACATGGGATATAGCGGGATACATGGCGGGTGGCAGGCATTAGCAGGCCCAGTGGACGAAGTAGCAGCGATGCGACCACGGAATGCGCGGCACTGAAAGTGAGAACAGCGTGTGGATCGATATACCTCGTGTGGGCAGGCGGCGGCCAAAGACGTAGCGGAGGGGCGTAGCAATGCAGCGCGTCGAAGGCGGGGATAACGTGCAGCCCAAATAGGTGATATATGTAGGCAGGACGACTGGGAAATGCGGGACACCAGATACAAGAACTCTGTGCAGCTCAAAATATTGCATGTAAGTAATGAGCGGCTAACACGTACCGGTATGGCAGCACCACCCTCATCCTCACCTACAGCAAAGACGGCTCCATGCGACAGCATCTGAGGCCTAGACTGAGCTGCTGCGCTATCGGGCACTTCCTGAAGAGTTATCAAGTACAGGCACATTGAAAACTCATCTCACTGCGATCTTCTCGCCTTGCCATCGGTGTGCGACCATATCATTAAAATACATTACCTCTCAAAAGTGTTTCAGCTAGCTAGTCCCCACTCTGTGAGTCTCCTGTGTTATCCGTAGCCTGCCCCATTCATGAGGGGCTCATGCACGGCAATCAGTAGCAGTACACTGAAGCAAGCAGCATACTCACCTGTACGGTCTCTAACTTGAACCCGTCTTTGATGAACCAAACTTCGGCACAGAGCAACGCATATAGGGACCCCACATTGAAGTCTTGTTTGTCTCCTGCTAATAAAAGCACAACCAGACCTTCAGACAGATATGAGATGCCCGAGAGAGCAACTTATCTTGTCAGAAAGAGACTTGACAACATAGTCCAGTACCGACTTGTTTCTCCACGTGCGGGAGTTCCGTAGTTCGTCAGATATGCCGGTTATGACACAGAAGTGGTTTTGGGATATAGAGAATGGCAGATCCATGCTTGTTGCCTGCGGTGGGTCGAGGAAGGAGATGGGGGAAGCAAAGGACGGGTGCTGGGCGGCGGGCGATAAGGTTGTCACCCATGTGACAGTGACTGTGACACTATTAGTAAGGACGGGACTTCGCAGATTTTGAGCAAACTTTTGGATTATGTAATGTCGCAGGACGAGCTGGTCAACCAAATGATGTAATCATTGTAGACCGGTGCGATGTGCGATCGAGTGCGATTCAATGCGACGTGTGTTGCAACGCTACGTACTCGTCATCATAGTACAACAGTTCTTTGAGATGTCTACGTTGGTCTGAGCAGGAGTTCATCGCAATTACAGATCTATATACGATCGTTCTTCGTGAACGACGGGGCAAATGCCAAGTGTGTGGGAAAAGTTCCCGCAGATGCCCTTGCACGAGGCTACGTACTCGCCATCACAGTACAATAAATAGTCCTTTCACATGTGTATGGATGACTCTGACACACACGTTCTCCCTTTTAGGGCAGTACTGGCATGGCGTCTATCTCGGCCCGACGTCTATGCATGGAACTCGGCGAGATCAACGTCGAAGGATGTCCAGCTGGTGTGTTTTTCCCGTCTTCCGCATCGTTTTCGATCCGAGATGTGCACGGATCAAGCTCCTTAGCGCAGATAATTTCGACATTTGATTGTTCTCTATAGAGGTCTTGGGCGAAAGTTTATACCAGGTATGTATATACACATTCCTCATACTCTCCTACTTATCCACCTTCTGGGTGTGTGCGACAAGGGAGAGGTTTTCAAGGTCATGTGACGCCAATTACCCTATTTCAGTAGCAGCCGGACGGCTTGTCGTAGATCAGATGGCGGAGGCGCCTATCCTTCCAGTTCGTGAATCTACTTTCCCAATTAGCCATCTATATGTGGCACGCTGATGCTGTGTATGTAGCACATATATTCTAATGGACATGTAAGCGTTTGTTACCTGTCATCGGAAAGCATCCCAATTTTTGAGCATGTATAGATATGTGCTTCTATTCTTGGGACGGAGCGGTCCGCAGTGTTGAGTGTGTCCGTTGTGTGCGTCACGCTGCACAGTATGCTCGCATGTTGCAAGGTACGAGGGATCCCACCTCTTCTTTCTGTGCTAGAGTAGAAAGGTCCCTCCCCACGTCAAGGAACGGTTCGTCTCCTCGTCAATCTCACAACGCGCGACCTAATGGAGTCTTGTTTAGGCCCGTGCATAACGACAGATACGTACGGACTGCGCCTAACAATCTGAAGAAAGTACGTGTCCTTTCATTCCAGTGAACATTCTCGGTGCTCACCCCAGTCTGCACGCGCAGCTGTTCCTTGACCCTGACGCTGTGGTCGCACCGTGCAAAAAGAAACAGAAAATGGTAAACGCTCCTCACCCACATTACACTTGCAAACTAATGTTGGCGTAGTGAAACAATTCCTACGAACGCTCCCGGGAGTCATACAGGTAAGTCCGCCATAGCGCCCACACCAACCTCCTAACCTAATTAAACGAACACAGCAAACCAAATGTCGTGACTGCGCCTGTGCGATAACGTAGCGAGACAAGTTTACCGTCCAAGAAAATGTATATTAGGGTTGTCATAATCCAAAATACTCAGTATCAATATTCCATACACAAAACAGAAACGAGCATTGCAAGCAAGGTTGAAAGCCGCCCTCCAGCGGCATTTCCTGAGTATGACCAGTGCATAGGATAATACAGTAATGATTTCCTTGGCTTAGTTCTCGCTTGTCGAACGCTAGCTACATGATTTTATGGGAAACATTTTCTGTTCTTCGAACGATATGTTGCCATTGTCTTCCCGGTTACCCAACTAGGTTCCCCGCTCCCGGCTATGGAAAGATAGTAACCCGCAATGGAGGGATGTGAATGACCTTCCTGAACCGGCATCCAACCTGACTCTCCCCACATCCAGGCTTTATGTCCACGGTCGTGAGTATGCACGAACAAATCTCCACCCTGCAATGTGTGGCTATAGCAATTGGGAGAGGATGGTGGAGCCTCCATGGGCCCTGAATTCAGGCTAGAGAACCACGAGATACAATCACTGCGGCTATGGATCGCCTTCTGATGTCTGCGAAAGGCCCTGGCAGGCAATACGTGCATGAAGTCGGATGTGGTAGCTGTGAAACCGGTCTCAGGCGAAACGTGTACTGGGCCTTCGACGAAGTCGAGACTACTCATACCGAGTATAAGCTCAATGCCCAAATAGAAATGATATTCGCACTTACATTTTGCATGGTCGTGCGGCAGAACCAGTCTTAGCAGGGAGTGTTCTGACGACGGAATCACCCACATGCATTTTACTGGCACCTGTCCTAGTGGACTGGTCAGTAAGCTTGGTGGTGTCGTATTCCTCGCCCTTGACACCACTATTTCTCTCATGTATCAGACGATGGAATACATGGAAGACGTTAGAACACAGGCCTAGTTTACCATTCTCGAGAATCCTGGATGAGACGTCCGAACATCTGGTGGCGTACTGGGACATTCTGCAATACGCAAAAGTCAGTGGGAATCGTTACATTCGCGGCTTGATTGTTTGTAGGAATACTCACATCACGTTCCAACTCCAGGCCTCGCGGTGGGGGCGAATGGACTGAAAACATGACCGGATGGATAGGCTCTATCATTAGGTCTGAAAGCGGGGATTAATGTTGTCAGCATGGCCAGTGGCGAAGTTCAACGACTTATCTTGCTCTTAGAACAAAGCACAACACAGCGTGCCCCCCCTTTATGTGTAAAAGGTCCGAAATTCTAGAGTGTGCATAGGGAAGAACGGGCCGCGAGACGTGCAGCCCAACTGACAAGTTTGGCAGATATAAATACAACATAAAAAGCAGTAAGTATGAGGCTACGGCAACTGGAGCACTTGGTGTCCTGGGCGCAACAATATTCGGACGTGCCCAGAACGATACAGCAAAGCGATGAGGACAATTTTTAGGGTGTTGATGGGGGGCTGCCACTGTCCATACTGCGTACGACCCAGGACATCCCCCTCCGCACCCACGAAAGAAGCGAGACGTACGACGTACGAGAAGTGGAGGGAGGGATGGGTAATTCGAAAGCTACGCTAAACTATCGAGATGAACGGAAACAGGTCAGAAAGACGGGAAAAAGACATGCTGAGCACTGGCGTACCTAGCGAGATGCGGGAGCAGGTCAGGAGGGGCGAAGCTAATTCCCCTGTAACCGCAACCTCACCAGGGCTGACCACGAACTCCGATTGCAGCGAACGGAGTTGAGAGCAGGGAGGATGACGAAGCCGGTGACGTACTGGCATAGCCACAAGGTGGCTGTAAGCTTCGGCCGCAGGCGGCGAGGACAGAAGACTAGTAGAAATGGCCGCACCTGACCGGCGACGACCCACCTGCAGCTGCCCGCCCGGAAAAGAGCCCACAGGACAGCGGTCGAATGATGACGAGGTTCCTCTTCAGGGAACCGTCGCTCCCCTTCGGAGTCGCTTCTCGTCGTGAGTCCTTATCTTACTTGACTCATCAAATTCAATCATGTTCGTAGCAGATCCGCCGCGGTTTCTGCATACTCCCCTCCTCTAGACAACGCCCAAGCCCTTGACATGTCCAGGAGGGTTAATTTCGTGTAGTAAGCCGTTCATGCACAAATGGACCCCCCTCCCTCCTTCCAGTCCATCACGCAATATCTGAGCGGACCACTCACCATCTATAGTATTTCCATTGTTGATACCGGAAAGCCCGAATGACGCTTCTGAGTTTGGATTCACGATGGATGCTTCATGCCGCGCAGGCAGTGTTGCCTCGCTTCGTGATCATTCCCTCGCGGCATAGCGGTAAGTTGAACATTATACATCTGCAGGGGCTATGAGCAATCCAATGCCTAACCGCTTGTACGAGAAGATCATCAAGCATGGTATAGCGAACCAAACATTCTAGCTCCCACCAATCCTATACCCTCATCCCCACCCACTTGTCCAGCCCTCTTCCAAAACGAAGGCGATTCCAATTGTCCAGTACCTCGTCACACAGCCCATCCTCAGACGACGAATCTGTGCACCCCCACCACCCAAGGTGAATGTTTTGCCTGCAACGTCGAATGGTGCAAGTCCGACGTGACCAGTTCTAGTGCCGGCTTTCTCCCTCCACCGAGATTGAAACAACCGCTATGTCCTGGAATACTTGTTTCCCCCCTGCTACCCACACCAATGGAATGCCGGAGTGCACGGAAGCGATGAAGATGTTCCTTTGGGACGTGTTAGAGGCCGTAAACGATCGCCCATGGGTTCCACGAGGCAAAGTACATTTTGCGGTAAGAGTAACACGGTACATTCAAGCACTCGTTCTATAATACTTGACAGAAATCCAGTCCGTTCACATAGTGTTATGAGGGCGGACTACAAATTTCAGTTCAAATCATTTTCAGCTCAAACGTCCGTGGTTCATTTCGATGCGGATGGGGATGCTGATAATTCATACAACCAGAAGACAGCCCCTACCTCTCCACCACGCTCACGTATTCATCTACTTTGAACACGATGCACTCATATGTGATAGTTTAGGCACCATGTGGCTGATGCGCATCTACAGCCTCCCAGACTTGGGAGTTTTCACACCCTAAGTTCCTTCGTGCGCAATGGACCCCAGGTCCTGTCCTTATTGGGTTTGACTCTTACCATTCCACTTCGGTGCGTGGATTCAAAACTCAGTGGGGCGGGGAGCATTTTAATAGAGCCAAGGCACGTGGTTGCATATTTTTACATAGTAATTATGTAGCTGGTACTATGGTGTTTCATGAGATTGCACTGTTTGACCGACGTGGCAACCAAAAAAGTCCAGGATGCAGAAGCAGCCTGTCCTAGGTGAATCTTAGGGTTATGGCACACAGACTATGTATACATCGGTGCAGAGATGTCCAGCTTTCACCAGGTTCAAGGCCTCGGGCACTGAAGAATAGCGATTCTTTCACGTCAATGTCACCAGCTGGATCCCTAATCCTTTCTTACGTCCTGATTATCACTACCATAACACAAAAGACAAAGGAAGGTTGAGAAGGATCATCGAGCAATTCCGACCGGCGTTTTCCGATATGTTGCCAGCTCCGAGCTGAGCGACAAACGGTCATATAGGCCCCGATCTAAGGAGCAGCGACGGCCCTCGCTATATGCTTTTAGTCGGATGATGAGGCACTCTACCTTAAGTCAGGGAACACCATTCACTCTGGCCGTGTATGGTATCCATCTTGATTCGAGAGTCATGGTCGCTGATGGATAATTTAATTCATTCCAGGCCCATGTCTCCTCCGCAGGTGGTCGTCTTTTAAGAGTACCAGCTTACCGCCAAGTGTACACTAATGCCGATTGACCTCTTTGTCTTCGAAAAAGGTATCGGATGTCACTCCGGTTGGCCACTTCCCTTTGTGTTTGGCCTCCGTCGGTCGTCTTGGAGGTGCTTTAAAGTCACTCATTACCCGCAAGACGTGTTCTATCTCATCCTAACCCTCGCTGAGAGCTACGAATCAAGCTGAGTGTCATATCTCATATCTGCCAGTTTACCCAGCCTCGTAAGTCCTCGAGCTTCCGTGCAAGGTAGGTATTAAGTGACACTCATGGCTTATGTTTGTAGTCCGGTGCTATGGAAAGCCTCTATGACACCCCTACGATTTCATCGGCAACATTAAACGAAGAGTTCGTTCGGATCGTCGCAGCTGCCGATGCAGAAGAGCTCGACCAGATGCTCCAGGTGTTCCACTCTGCGATTGTTTGCGTTAGCCAGTGGCGCAACACCTTTGCACTGGCTGCGTGCTTACCCGGCGATATTCTACTTCTAGTGTTTGAGCATGCATTACCAGACAGGGATACCCGTATGCTCAGAAGTTTGAGTCGGGTGTGCCGCTGGTGGCGGTCAATTATTCTGCATGCTCCACTTCTTTGGCGCAAAGCTTTAAACCTTGCAGATAGAAGCGCGTGGTTTTCTGAGGTCCTGAGACGAACCTGTGCTGTGCCTCTTGAAGTCTTTTTTGACGTTGCGGAGGACTACACCGGCTACGCGATTCCTAACCTTACTGCTGTAATGATTGACAACCTCTGGAGATGTGCGAGCCTGCACATTGAGGGATACGGAGACGATATAGAGGAGATCGTCAGCTCTCGCACTAGAATTGATCGAGTACCACTCCTGCGTTGGCTGTTAATTCGCAACATCTCGTGTTCGGTTCCAAGCACTCCTGATGGCGAAGCGGGGATTCCAGATTCCTTCCTTTCAGTTTTGGCTCCACAACTCACCTCTCTCCATCTCGAGGGTTGTACCTTTAACTGGGACATCGTTCACACGAGGCTGGCTCCCCGCTCCCCACTGCTCTCTTCGCTTTTCATTCGTAGCTTTCACATCCAGTCAGCCGCCACCGTTTGCGCAACTTCTTTCGGTGCTGGAATTGCTTCCAAACTTGAAGGATCTTAGTTTGCCGAATTCCTTCGTCAGTGGAGAAACGGACGGGAATGTGCCCTTTCGCAAAGTTCTTTTATCACAACTTACCTCTCTCGCTTTTGAATCATCAACTGTAGCGGGGGCCATCTTTCTGGCAGCGCTCGAGCTCCCATCACTTGCCAAGCTGGAGGCAGCCGTCGATGTTGGACAAGTCTCAACGAATGTCCGCCAATTCATGGAGGGAGTCCACTTGGCGACTTGCAAGATGGCGCATCTTCCGCTTCTTCATATCTGCTATGGCCACCGCATTCTCATCTTCCAATCCAGCCATTATCACCGTTTTCCTAGGTTGCGGGTGACGTTCATGAATTGGTCCCTTCACAGCCCCCCTATATCTGACACCCGCTGTACCGACCTTATTAGAGGCATTGCCGACGTTGCACTGCTACGGAGTACACGGGAAGTGAAAGTTTCCCTTCCATTCAGCTTTGAACAGTGCCTCGCACTAGATACTTGGACGTACTTCCTCGGGCACCTAAAGTTGATCTCACTCATCTCCTTTGGTGCTCATATCCCAATACTCCTTCTACGCACACTATTTCTGGATGCCTACCACAGCCACGAAGGCTTGCAAGCCCAATCGCAGCTCTTGCCATCTTTGGAGCAAGTCGCTATGCCTTCAATCCCCGAGTTGGAAGTTTTGATCGATATTCTAGCTGAGGCGAGAAGCTGGGTGGGCACTCCATTTGCAATCTCTGCTATTTCGCGAATGCATCCACGGCGAACAGGACCACCCATCGAAGTTGTCCGTGAGCTGATGCTGGACTGGTTGACTAACTCGGTGGTGGATGGCATCCCAGGTGATTCTGTCTGGTTTGTAGATGATGAGATTACAGACAGTGACGATGAGCTTGACGAGCTGCTGGACGAGGTAGACAGCGATAGTGAATAGTCAGGCCATAAATGTTTTTTTGGTGTCCCTGTCGCTGCAAGTACAAGTATCAGAATTTTAGTACGAGAATTCTACTGAAGCCCTTTGTATAAGCTTTCATTCGTATTCGTGTCCGTCATTTGTTGCTGTGCTTGGCATCTTTATGTTGCTCCCGCCTCACGGTACGTTGACAAACCTCCGGCGTTCTACACCACCTGAGATCCACCCACAATTAATCAGAGTGCTATGTGCTGTACACTGAACAGCTCCTTATCGCCAGCACTCCTTCTTTACTTCCCCTCATCTCCATCGACGTGCCACGCGTAGCAAGCACAGACTTACTGTTCGTTTGGTGCGTCAGAGATGGGTTCAGGCTGGGGAGGATGGAGGTAAGTGTGCTGCTTGTTCCGTGGTGCTACTACAAGTGACGCAGGAGATTCACATCGTAAGGACCAACCAGCCGTCTACCATGCCCGCTTTGCAAGTTCCGGTGTACTCTCCCGTCACACCCCCATTACAACATGCTGATAGGTGGCAGCTTATAACGTTTGCGATGGATGTAAGTTGCAATTTCCCGGTGTCATCGTTTGTTCATGTCGTGGTGGCCAAGGACCCAGCAAGTATCCTCACCGACGAAACGACGAACCAACGGTGGTTACAGCTTAAATATATGATGGGATCTTTAAATGTCCCCAGCAGCGATGCCGTCCGTTAACCTTGCACGGACTCATATAAACTAGTCATCACCATTTTTTCTTTTCCTTTCGTTCACGTCACTCCTCCGATGTGGTGCTCTGGTAATGCAACTTACGACCTTTTGCATCTTACAATTAGCAGCTTTACTCTCCTCCGTGCGCTCAGCCGCTTCCCACTACCGTAAGTTGTATTACGGGCCTTCACCCCCTCCCCCCTCCCCCGACAGGGTGGCACCATCATACTTGCAGGTATCATCATGCAAATGGGTTCGTTCCTTGTGCACCACGCATCACCATACTGTAACAAGGCGCCACCGCTAGTCACCGCCACGCCCACGTTCTTTGCTATCAGCCCTAATCTGACAGGGTCTGGGAGTTGCTACCCGGGCAACAAAGATGACGAAAATGCATATCTGGCTGGTGGCAATTCCGGCTGGTATGACGTCGCCACATTCAATAATGTAAGTCCACCTTGGCTGCCGTGCGATCACAATTCAAACCGATCATTTTCCAGTAGTTCGTTCCAGTTGGTTGGAAACCTTCCGCTGATAGCCTTCACTACCACAACTTCCCGTCCAATGACAACATGACTCTAATTCTCTCTTTGTGGCTGAGAGTTGTCGATACCTTGATTGATGCTGGCTGGAGTACGGTCTCGTCTGCGCCAATGGCATGGGGTGATAGCGGCAAGCTGAATAGCATAAGGAAGACAAAACACGTGCATGAGGGTTTTTGAGTCACGATCCGGTAATGTGCACAGATCCAATGGACGTGGCTAGGCCAAAAAAATGGACAATTACTTGTTCCAGAGTAGCTGCAGACACTACGTGACTCCATGACTCCATGTACCAACCTGGCCTCCTAGCGTAGCTCAGGACAATTTCATTACCATGTCCTCGAGTAACGCTATGGTTACATTGAGGACTGCAATGGTACACCGCGCAAGAGGAGACCTCCTATAGGAAAGACATCAGATTGCCATGCTTGGACATCAGCAAGTCGATACTCGCCCCGGTACGCAGAGAGTATCAAATAGTGTATGGTTGACCCCGACGGCAAGGAACAAGACCAGGACGGAAAAGAGTATGGACAGTAGTGGACACGTGGACTACCATAGTGACGGATGAGCAGCATCAGTCACTTACACAGCACAGCACCTACAGAAAGACGAAGGCGGAGTGATTGGCATATTCTTCCATACTTCGTACCGCCGTCTGCCCCCGGGATGTTAGAGGAACTGGTAAGGTTAGAAAACACTTACCTGCCCGCCAGATAGAAATATACGTTGCATGCCCTTTCTGGGAGGACCCAAGGGCAATGATGCTACTATGCGGCCCATTAAAATGACTGTCCAGGTACCTTTTTCGTGAGGAAGCGATTGCACATAGTTTAAAGGCCACTAACTCACCGCAACAGCTTGGATTATGTCCCCTGTGAAGGAATTTCAGTGAATAGCCGCAAATGGTGTCACGAAGAAGATAGATAAACCTTTCTGATCCAGAACCTGCAGGGCCTCCTTGTTACCCGGCACCCAGATCACTACCTTACCGGAATTAGTACCACACACGATGGCATTACCCAGAATGAATGAGAGGCTGGTAGGATAACACCAATCTGGTTCATGTGACAGCCTAAAGTGACCGAAGTGGTGCGATTCCCCAACATTGTAGACACGAATGTCTGCATGCATCGCCTTCACAGCCAGTAACCCAGGCTGATGGAGAAGCGCAGAGCTCGCACTATACAATGGGTCGATAGCTACACTGCGATGATAGTTGAAGCATTTACATTTGCAGAGACGTAGGGGTTGGCTCAATCCGCCAGATTAGAGTTCGGTTCCGCAAGTCCCAAGCACTGCATGCAGGAATGATGGAAGAATATGTGCTATGAGTGTAGAATCATAGACTGACACTGGATCAACAGCTTACACTACTCCATGGTTCAGGTATGCAGCGATGCCCATGTTGCCCCGATCATAGAAGTGGAATGACAAGGGCCAGAGCCTGTCATCATAACCCACGGTGTGAATGTTCTCTGGAGGGGTAAGTCGGGATGCTATGACAAAAGGCACCTGTAAGGAGTCGTGCATCAACGAACTGCGATTTGCATGTGCCAAAAAGACCCCTTCCCTGTAATTGATTTGGAAGAAACGAGAACTAATTGACCCATACCCACACCCAGATGGCGAGTGTGAGAATCATAATCAATACAATGCACTTGTCCTGTGGACACCGAACCATATGGGCCTCGGGGAGAATGTTTTCTTTCTGGATGTTGAGACCATTTCACGACGTTAGTGAATCCATGGGAAGTGCAACTCACGATACCAAGACCCTTCAGTTTGGATATAGCTCCATTCTCGCATCCACAGTATAATGTGTGAGTCTGTGCGTCGGGTGCCAGGTCAACGCAGTGACTGGACTTTCAAAACCTAATACGTATAAAGGTGCTCCGTCCGACACCTTCCAGACAACGAGCAACCTATCATTCCCACCACTGGCCAAGTAAGATCCACAAGGCGAGAAGGCCAGGGTGTTGACGGAGTCACTATGACCACATTCAAGTCGTAGGCAAGCTGAAATGTGGACATGGCAGTTGTATTAGTGGGAGGTGTGAGGTGCGCAGATATCATTGTCATTAATTCATTGCCACGTGTAGTATCCTAGCAGCGGCTATCTCTCCATAATCTAGACCTGTCCCCAACTCAGTAGTATTTATGTAAGTGCAAAGGCAACGAAACCCTACCCGTTGTCCGGCTGGTCATTCACCTCACAAACTCCTTGGCCTTTATCAATACCCACATCGCCACCAAGAACGAGAGTATGCTAGCCGCCTTGGGGACTTGCCAGGCAAGAGGTATGTCCCTTTAGACATGTTCGTACGACCTGCCGGTATGTTGCAGTGATGGCGCACCAGTGTCATGCTCTACGCGTCCACGAGGTGTAGTCAATGTACACCACCTTTGGATGCAAACTCGCACTTGCCTTTACACAACGGTGTCGCAGCAGACCTTTCGCAACTGCATGGGGACGAGTGTACATTTACTGGATCTGTCTTGCAAACATCGGTACGCTTAACATCTTGCAGCACCAGTACCTATAAGAGCCAGCACACTCGATTCCACACAGATATTACTCGCATTACACTGCCTTCCACCTCGTCGACCAGCGTCGCTGAAGGATCAACTCATCTACCGGATCCTCGCAACCATGATGCATCCTTTATTATGAATGCTATTTTCTCTGTGCAAAAGCGGGTGAGTTATCTTCACCAACGTGTCCTTGTTGTTTCTCGTTGATAAGCTGCTCATTTGACCAATGGCTCGTACATATATCTCGAGCTACGACATGCTTCGCTTCTATACTTTATCATGCGACTGTCCTTTCTTCGCATCGACTTCCGGTGAGAAGCTACTTTAGATGTCATCTCTACCACCTCTGAGCTTTAATGTGGAAGGTCCTGGCAGTTCCCAGACGAGACAAGATTGGCTTTCATGAAACATGTTTGTCACAAGAATATCATGGACGTTGCCTTCATCCACTCAGCGAGTTCGTCGAGTAAGTCGGTGAATGGAAATACTACTATGCTTTAAGATTTTGCAGTATTCTGCACATGCTTTTGCTGCGCCTGTGCCTCCTCGACCACTTGCCAGCCTCAATGATGCAGTTCCAAGGACGACAGAGGCTGCAAACCGCAGCAACCTTCACCTCTCGCTGGACTCCCCGGTCTTGATGTCATACACATGTTCTCAGAGCCCTTGATATCGTCCATTCCCGTCATCGAACAAGATACGTACAGAGCAGCTGGAGAATGCCTCGAGGGAAACCAACGTGGGTATCTTTTGATGCCTTCGAGCATATATCGCACCGATGTCCTTGTCCAGCCAGCATACATGCTCATGCTCTCCTCTGAACTCGCAAATGAAAGTTCGCAAATCCGCATTCGCAACGCAGTAGCCTTTGCACTGAAAAACAACCTCTCAGCTCATGTACGTAGAAGAATCATTTCTCTCCCGACACCGTCGTCACACCGTTATCTAGGAAACTGCACACTCCAGTGAAAATGCCCCAGGAGGGCTGTTATGCCATATAGATTCAGTACACTACATGATGGCTTTCCCCCGACAATGACGCCAAAGCTAAGATCAAGCAAGAAGTTCTTGTCACCCTCGCATCTCCCTTTTTGAGAGCTGGTGGCTTCTTCGCTCAAGTCGTTGCTGCCATTGCCTGCGTAGAGCTTCCGCACGATCAGTGGCCGGACCTCATCGAACTTCTTGGTTTCGTGAATAACCTGACAAATGCTAATCTCAGGATCGCAACACTAAAAAATGATTGGCTACATCTGCGAGTCCATAGTACGTACCTCATCTCTGTTTTATTTTCTTTGTTTGTTCCCTTATACCTCGCCCCTCGCCCACCACAGCAACCTGAGATTCTGAGTTTGAGATCAAACGAGATATTGACTGCCGTGATACGTGGTGTCCGCCATCACGAACCCTCCTCAGGTGTTCAGTTAGCTGCTGCGCATGCTCCTTACAACTCACTTGAATTCGTGCGCGAAAACTTTGAGTGTGAGGTCTGTTGTCTTCCTTTTGAAGTCATTCGTCGCCTCATGTCCTGCAGGGAGAGCGCAATCACATAATGCAGGTCGTGTGCGAGGCAACTCAAAACCCTTCGGTTTCTGTTCAAGTTGGAGCCCTCGAGTGTCTCGTCAAGATCATGGCCCTTTACATGGAGCAAGCCCTTCTCGTGGTATGTGCCCAGTTTTCAGGTTGATATCAGGTAAGTGATCCGCCATCTAAGCTTACCGTGATGGGTTTTGGGCCATCATTTGTGAAGAGGGAATCGAGCTTGCTCACGAGACAGGCGAAGTACGTTTTCGGGATTTGTTAATCATATTGCCTGGATAGGGACTGACTATTTATTTTATTTATCGTCCAGGCTGCCGATTATGGTGAACCACCCGAGATTGAATCTAAATTCTTTGCCAAAATTGCATTGCCCGAGGTCAATCCTGTTCTTCTCTCACTCCTCACTCTCCGGGAGGAAATCGTCGAAAATGAATGGAATATGACCATGTCTTTTGGCACTTATTTCAACTTTATTGCCTGGGCTGTTACTGACCCAATAGTTGACACTGTCAGTCCCTTTCATCGAAGCCTACATCAAGTCTCCCAATCGGCATCAGTGGGAAGCAGCCGTGATGGCTCTTTGGGTCTATCCTGGATGGTCCCGATCCAAGCGTCCTGACAGGTAAGTCAGGCACTCCCATTGCTGATTGGGATGACGAGCGATTCTAATGTACACGTGAAAGACACGGCTGCATGGACGCTTGGGAGGATACATGGTTTGCTCATTGCCACCATCAAACCAGACATACATTTACATCCACCGGTGCCAGCACTCATGACGGCGTCCAAGATAACCCAAGAACTGTGACGAACTGCTGTTGAACCTCACTGATCAGCTCGAATTTTTGGAAGAATCAGTGCCATCACAGACTAGCCACTTGTCACTGTATTTTGATGGCTCGTCAACACACTACTGAGGGTTACAGACACGTGAGTGACACAAGCTACCACTTCCCTTGGCTTACGGGATCTCCGCACTTTAGAGCGAGTCACGAAGCCCATTCCCGTACCTCTGCTTACGGAGCGATAACCTCCAATGTCAATCCCGCTATGAACGACGTGATACCAGTCATCCAGAACACGTTGATAACTATTTTGATGTGGATGCAGTGGCTTCTAGGAATGCAGGTGTGTAGCATCGCATTTTCACTGTTGGGCCACAGTCTGTGCTGTGCAGGGCTAGATAGTTGGAATAGATGACCAGAACAACTGGAACGAACCTCAGAGCAATCTTTGTAGTGTGGTCATCGTAAATATCACATTCTTCCAGTTTGAGTTACTGTCGTCTTACAGTGTGTTGCCAGAGCGTACGCGGTGGCTGGGGGAGGGTATTCAACCCATGGCAGACCGTATCATGACACCCGTGTTGCAGGTCATTCAGGCTGCCGGACAAACCTCCCAACCTCCACTGTCTTAGAAGACGCATTTCTAGCGGTCAGGTTGTTAGCTTCGGGTGAGCAGACTACCTGTCATGAGGTGCTTGCATGCTTTTACTCCTTTATATTCAGGCTTTCTTGCAATTTTTATTGGTATGGTTCGGAATCAAGTATTGATCTGCACATGCCCCTGCTGTGAGTGTCCCAAGTTTCTTTCTTTTATCACCTACCAATGCTAATGGTCATGACAGTCATCTGATGTTACGCCACAGCATGCTCTCGCCCCATTCCAAATTACTCCTGCAGCCCAGTGCTGACTCCCTAAGAGCATGATTTCGGACATGTCGTATATGTCATTATTCAATGCTTCCGATGTGTCGCTTGCCAGTATGTCATCCAAACATCTCAAGGATTTGAGGGATACATCTAGGAGACGGACAAGGCACCGTGACGAGAAGTTGCTGAAGGGTGGTATTGGCCTCCCCACCGGTCTGGGATGGACTGATAGGTGGGTGGATTTCTTCAATAGCACTCTCTCATCCGCATTGCAGCCTTCACTGCCAGCCCTCCCAGGGCATTCCTGTGATGTCCTTTCTTGTATGTGATCGACCATGCTGACCGTCCTTCCTAACCCAGCGAAGATGAAGATGCACCATCTGCACTGACGTGCAGGCCATCCCAGACTGCTCTTTCTTGCCATACATCTTCGTCCTCGATCCACTCTTCTAGGTCCTGCCATTTACAACAGTGCTTGCTGCACCCGCTGTCCTGCTCGATATTGCACGGCGTCCTACAGGTGATAGAGAAAGACATCAAGGTAAGTCTGTAGGGTAAGTTTCTGCAACTGCACATACACTTTTTCCATCATATTCCTTGTGCATAGACATTTCTGGTTGTAAGTATATAGTGGTGGTACATGGGTGTGGCAGCATCACACGTCATGATCCAATTGCCAGGGTACATATACCAGATCGCTCTTATGCTGGTATGACTCCAACGTGAGTGCAATTTCAATGTGAGGATGACTCCGACACGAGTGCAACACCACAATAGGTGCAACTCCGACGTAAGTGCAACTCCAACATAAGTGCAACTCCGACGTAAGTGCAACTCCGACATAAGTGCAACTCTGATGTAAATGCAACTCCAATGCAAGTTCAACTGCAGAAGCATAGGGTCAGTCTACTAGGAACATTTATCCTTTGTTTCAATGTAACAATTGTCCATTTGTCAATCATCCAATTGTACCATTTGTCCATTCTCCAATTAAACTATTAGTCCATTTTCCAACTAAATCATTTGTCCATTCTCCAATTGGACCAATCAGCCATTCCACCAATGGTGGAATTGATTTGACTAATGTTTTGAGGGTGGAACATATACTATGTTCTGATCTGAAGTTGGAAAGTTTCAAATGTTTTGCTTGAAATCATGATTTGAACACATGATAAAACAGTGAAAATATTTATACAATGATTTACCCAATAATCATAAGAATAAACACTATGCATGTTTCAATGGAAAATGTTATACATGACCCTATCACATTTTCTATCCTAGAACATTAGATCAGGTCATGTTATCCATTGATGACCAATGTTTTATTCAGGAACATTTTATGAAAAGAGTATCTGCTAAATTTAATGATTTTACTATGTTTGGAGTTAAACCATTAGATAATGCCCCCAGTGTACAAGTAGAAAATATTCTGGCTAAGTAAAAGGGCAATTATGTAAGTAGGAAAATGTTCTCACTGACCGAGTATGACACAACACCACAGATTTCCAACATCACCTACAAAAATCAGGGGCACTAGTACCTTGACTGCAGTTGCTCACACAAGGCTGATCTCATCCTGATCAATGGCTAGGTTCACATCAGGGCTGGTTGGATCAAAGTGACTTGACTTGCTGTGCACTGACAGGAATGCTTGGGTCATAAGATTGATGATGTGGGCCATACATCATAATTGTTGTTTTGTGGCATCAAATGGTACCCCAGTTTCATTTGCAACATGGTTTGCAAATTCTCATAGCATCATGTTGTTATTCTTAGCATTGTCGCTCATAACATAGCCAACCTGTAGAATATCAGTCCACAATATAATATTACTTATGGTGACATGCAAACTCACCTTAGGTGTTGTGCCAATGTGTTTGATGACTTTGTAAAGTGCTTGACCAAGCTGGGTTCCATTGTGAGTGTTATTGAGACACACAAAACCTAAAAGGGCAGTTTCAACAGTCCAGACACTAGGGGATCTTCTTCAACCCAGGATCCAGTCACAGCAAAATACCCATTTGTATTTGATGCCTGCCAAGCATTGCATGTTAGGTTGATGCACCCCTGGATAGCATCGCTCTGTTGGTATAATTTTCTCAGATGAATATCCTCAGGAATGTCTGGCTACTCACTCAAAAGCACTCCTGAAGGCCAGTAAGATGAGACACAAAGGACTGGATGATTGTTTGTTGTGTTTGCTTTTGGGTTGGGACCTTGATAGCATTTGTTGCCCAAGATGCAATATTGACCGTCTTCTTGAATGTGGGGTGTTCTGTAGCATGGATAGGCTAAATGGAATGTTTTACATTAGTGTTTTTAACAAAATTGAATATAGTCCAGAACTCACCTGGTCTGTTGCAATAAGCCACTGTACAACCACTCGATGAAAAATCGAGTCAGAGTAGAGAATATCTTGCTGCTTTGGAACAAGGTGACCTTTGAGGTTTGATTGTGAACTTGATGCAGCTTCTTCCCTGCACTGTTTGGTGTCACTTGGCAACATTGAAGGAAAATTGTTTGCTGTGGCCCACTTCAAGTACTCAGCCTGGAAATCCAATGAATCAGCATGGATGAGAGCGATCACCAATAATGGCCTGGTACATACCTGGTGGCTTGCATGCTGATGATGCTGTAGAGTTGTTGCCTTGTTCACAATGGAAATAGGTTTTCAGTGCAGTTTACTGCATGGAGCTTGATAACCAGAAGTACTTGGCTCATGGTAGAGGAACTTACATGCATGCCTTGCAGTCTCAATACTTTTTTCCTTGTTTCATGTAGGGTGCTGAGAAGAATGTGTCAATGTCCTGGCAGCAATCTGCATGCAATTTCTTGTTTGGGCCATCAACTTCAATGACTTCAATGTCTTTGAGAAGGCCATCTGAGTCTGTCTCAGTAGGGTCATAAGGAACTAATCTCCCATTGTCGACTTGGTTTGGCAGTGGGGGTGTCAATTCAGTGTCACTCGGACAGAAATCTGTTGCCTTATCCTTTCTTGGTCATGTACATCGAAATTAGCTATCAATTGGATTGGGATGGGTAGAGTTACCTTTCGAGAGTCTTTTTTTTTGCAGGACTTTCTGTGTCAGAGCTGGTATTGATGTCAGTTGAAATGATGTAAGCCTTGCATTTGGTAGGTCTGCCTCGACTCTCAGTGTCATGTGTCATCCACATGGCTACTTGTGCCTGTCTGTGGGAAGAAAGTTCCAACTCAGCCGCATTATCGACACTCATAATTTTTGCCAAGGGGGCAGGCACTCACCTGCAGCATGGCTGTTCACTGTCAGTGGCATTAATGATGTCAGACATGCCACAATTTCAGTTCAAGCAATCGGTGGTAATAGTCAGGGTGAACCTTGACTGTGCTTTGGTTGCCAAATTTGTATGTACTGTACAGCTACCAATGATTGCCACTAATGCCCCTGAAGCCCTGGCTCTGCAGCTTGGCTTGGGCCTTACAAATCCCAGACCAGGCCTGGAGCCCCCACAGGCCAACTTCAAGGCTGGGCTCAGCCCAGCCCAAATAAGGCTTGGCCCAACAGCTTCACAGCCTGAGGCTGGGCCAAGCACAACACTACTGGCATGCCACAGTGAGGTTACCCATGCATGCTTCATGGAAGTGCTTTTGCCATCCCATGGGCAGCTTAGATGGCAGGCAGACCAGCATGTGAAATTCAATCTGACTTCAAATCCCATTTCAATACATGGGCACAAATACAATCTGGAGGAAAACTGAAAAACAATCCACCACATTACAAACACTCAATTGTGGTTAATAGACTAATTGTATTACCACCCCACAAAGAGTTACTATTGATCACTTTTGAACTATGCACCTTAGTACAATAGATTTTGATTTTTTGTTGATTGTCATGCAAATGTCACTCATGGTCATGTGACATTCATCAAGTTGACAATCTGTCTACCTTACAGTAGTATGATTTCTATGGTACATGTGAAGTGGATTATTGTTTCAGTGTGACCAGCACATATTATTATAGAGTCCTTTATGTAAGAGTCCCCATGAAGCAAGGTTGGATGGTGCTACAAACCAAACTGGTCCCTGTGCCCATATACATAGAGGTGAGTGGTTTGAACTAAGTTTAGCTGACTGAAATTGCAGCTAAGGAACCTCACCATATGACAGTAGTCAAAGTCAAATTGAATGCCAGGCAGTGGTGACACTGTATTTACCTAAAGCAGAGTCCAGTTTAGCCAAGCCATGGAAACACTATCAGTTGCATCTTTGTTTGTAATTACTTAGATGACTTTCACCATTCTGTGCAAAATTGTCACACATACACATTGCTAGGTCCAGTACAATGCTGGTTCACCTCTCATTTCTCACTGAACTGTACAGATACATGCTAGATAGCTGCCTGAAAAGATTTGTACCATTCCTCTCCATGGACCATCTGACTTAAGTCCAACTCTACACAACAACCTCTCGGGATGACTATTAGGTTCAATGATGAAGAAAATGGGTTCCTTAGTGCTGGGGGTATCCAAAGCAATAATCTTCTGCCTGGACCTCTGATCCAGCCATCATCACACAACTTTACTGGTGGAACCCATACACCAGCAAGGGCCTGGATGACTCCATCAACATCATGTTGACCACCACATAGTGCATGAGAGGGGACTGATGAAAAGCAAATGTAACATCCCAGAAAGCCTTGACCTGTTCTAAGTGAGATCAGAATACCCAATGAGGTGGTACTCACCATCAGAGGTGTGAGGTGGGGCTGGCACACTGTAAGAAGTAGGTGCCAATGCCTTCAACTTCTCATGTGCACAAATCATATCTGCATGGCTGAGAGCATCCAAACCCTCATAGTCTTGTCAGCTGCTCCAGAGACAATCCTCTTGCCATCAGGGGAGAATGCAACTGAAGTGACTTCAGAAGTATGGCCCTCAAGAGGGCTGCCAATATCCACACCTCCCTCTACATCCCAGACCCTCACAGTGTTGTCCCCTGAGCCTGAGACAATCCTCCTCCCATCAGGGGAGAATGCAACTGAATTGACTTCAGAAGTATGCCCCTCAAGAGGGCTACCAATCTGAACACCTCTCTCAACATCCCAGACCCTCACAGTATTGTCCCAAGAGCCTGAGACAATCCTCTTCCCATCAGAGGAGAATCCCACTGAACTGACTTCAGAAGTATGGCCCTCAAGAGGGCTACCGATCTGAACACCCCTCTCAACATCCCAGATCCTCACAGAATTGTCCCTTGAGCCAGAGGCAATCCTCTTCCCATCAGGGGAGAATCCAACTGATCTAACAGAAAAAGTATGGCCCTCAAGAGGGCTGCCAAATTGCACACCACTCTCAGCATCCCAAGCCTTACAGTTGTATCATTTGAGCCTGAGACAATCCTCTTTCCATCAGGGGAGAATGCAACTGATTTGACAGGATGAGTATGGCCCTCAAGAGAGTTGCTAATTTGCACACCCCTCTCAACATCCCAGATCCTTACAGTATTGTCCCTTGAGCCTGAGACAACCCTCTGCCCATCATGGGAGAATGCCACTGACTTGACTTCAGACATATGACCCTTAAGAGGACCACCAATCTCCACACCTCCATCAGCATCCCAGATCCTCACAGTATTGTCTGAGGAGCCTGAGACAATCCTCTTGCTATCAGGAGAGAATGTAACTGAATTGACAGAAGAAGTATGTCCCTTGGGTGGGCTGCCAACCTGCACTCCTTTCTCAACATCCCAGACCCTCACAGTATAGTCTAAAGAGCCTGAGACAATCCTCTTCCCATCATGGGAGAATGCAACTGAAGTGACTTGAGAAGTATGGCCTTCAAGATGGCTGCCAATCTGTACACCACTCTCCACATCCCAGACCCTCACAGTATTGTCCCAAGAACCTGAGACAGTCCTCATTCCATCATGAGAGGATGCAACTGAACTGACAGAAGAAGTATGGCCCTCAAGAGAGCTACCAAGCTGCATACCTCTCTCAACATCCCAAACCCTCACAGAATTATCCCCTGAACCTGAGACAATCCTCTTCCCATCAGGGGAGAATGCAACTGAATTAACAAGATAAGTATGACCCTCAAGAGGGCTGCCAATCTGTACACTTTTCTCAGTATCCCAGACCCTCACAGTCTTGTCCCAAGAACCTGAGGCAACACTCCACCCTGATGGGGAGAATGCCACTGAGCTAATGACATCTGTATGACCCTCAAGAGATTTGCCAATCTGCATTCCCCTCTCAACATCCCAGACCCTCACAGTCTTGTCAGAAGAGCATGAAACAATCCACTTGCCCTCAGGGGAGAATTGCAACTGAATTGACTTCTGAAGTATGCCCTCTAAGGGGACTACCAATCTGCACACCTCCCTGAATATCCCAGACCCTCACAGTCATGTCAGTTGAGCCTGAGACAATCCTCTTGCCACCAGATGACACTGCAACTGAATTGACCTGTTTACTATGACCTTTAAGGGGGCTGCCAAGCTGCACACCCTCTTTCAACATCCCAAATCCTCACAGAATTGTCCCCTGAGCCTGAGACAACTCTCTTCCCATCAGGAAGAATGCAACTGAATTGACAGAAGAGATATGGCCCCATAGGACAAGCTGAGCAGCTGGCCAATCTTTTAGACCTCCTACAGCAACTCTAGCAAGGCTACAGAATCTTGGCAGGAGCATTGTTGATAGCAGGGTGTTGGGGGAATGAATGGCAGTGCAGAGAAATAAACATGTGGGGTGCTTTGCCACAGCACACTGCCAAAGTTCTGAATGAACTTGATTCCATCTTCTGCTAATGCCAATGTATCCTCAAAGTCATCTCCCCCCTTCCATGTCATGTCAGACATCATCCAATACATTTAGTTAGCCATGAACTACTCACTGGCATCCATGTCACAACAGAGGCAAGAGCATCTACACCCTTTCCAACTACCCCAAGAAGGCTCATTGTTTCCAGCCAGAACATAATTTTCTTGCTTCCAATAATATCCTTGACCAATTTCCCAAGTGATGGCTCATATGGACTCTTCTCCAGATGCTTGGCCCAGAATTGACAAGAGTAAGAGAGATGGGGTAGAATATTCTTGTTGATTCTCTCCAACAGATCAGGTACCTCCACATTGGTCAGGTAGGAGCTTTCCAATCCACAGATGTTGAACCGAAGTTCATCACAAAGAGTCTGCAACGTAGCAAAAGCTAGGTCTTTTGTATCAGAGGTAGCAACACAGTAAAACACCACTCCATGATTCATCCATCAAGAAGTCATAGAAGGATGCATGAAGTGGCCGGACAGGGGAGGAGAGCAGTCCACAATGCCACCTAGCACAGGAGACATGAACTCGAGGATGAGAAAGATATCATAGCAGTCCTCATTATTTGGGAAGTTCTTATGGATGTGATCCAATGCTGTCATAGGAAGGGGTTCAAGCATCATCACAATTTGGTGCATCATGGAATGGAACCATTCTAGGCCCCTCCCTGACTGTGGTACACCCCCCTCCAGGATTGCAAAGTAAGTCACATCCAGGAGGGTTCTTCCTTCTTTGGACTCGAGAGCCATCAGGTCACCATAGCATTCTTTCGGAGTCTCTCCAGCTTTATCTGGCTTGATGAAGGCGCAAGCCAGACAAGCCCACTCAAACAGACCATCAGACTTTTTGATAATATTCTGGATTTCCTTCCCCCCAATGCCCGGAATGCAGTCAAGTTCTTTGGTGATGTAAAGCCCAATATCATGTTCCACCAACTCCAGAGGGATGTCATCCAATGAAGTTGCCTTCACATGCGAAGCAGCTCGCATGTAATGCTCAATGTCTGGCAATGCCTTGGATGTCAATAAAATCTGGAATGGCAATTGTGTGGCTTCAGGCAATGTCAGAAGGTGTAGGATATTTTTCCTCAATGACAATGGCCCACTTTCATCCAAGGCATCAATTACCACAACTATGTTCCTGGTCATCTCTCCATCAATCTTGGATAGTGGGTCCAAGATGAATCGTTTCCACTGCTGTAGCACATCAGACGTGGTCTTGATCATTCGATACAACATTCGACAATGCTTGCTGAAATGAGGGGTTATGATCTGCTAGGTCATGGGCAATGGTGGTCAGAATCTTTCCCTCCCACCATTCAGCCTGCCTTTCACAAGCGAAGCAGAAACAGGACCCAAGTACCCCAAAATCTTTGGCCCATGATGTGATTGTATGAGCAATAGCAGACTTTCCCCTTCTGGCTTGCCCATGCAGCCACAAGATGCAAGGGGCCTTGTCATCACAGTTGGTAGCCCAGTTGGTGATTTCCATCAAGATTTCTGACCTCATGCTGTCAAGGCATTTCTTGCTCATATTCAGGCCCACATCCCCTGCATAAGCCATTCCTTTGAGGTTCAGATCTTCAAGGATGGGGCACATGTTGACCTGGATGTCTCGGACTGACTGGTCCTGGTACTGTTGCATCAGATCACCTAGATTCTTGATGTGAGCACTGGCAATGGCCTGTGGGTCGTGAACAATGCTGTCTGCAATTCATATGACTGACAATGTACCACATCAGAATAAGGGAGGCAAACAGAATTACCAGAACCATAAGACCTACCAAAGTTCTTCTTTTGTGTGTATGTTATGATGAACTCTGCTGCAACCTTAATCTCCAGTGAAATCTTCCCTAATGTATCTTTTTTAATATTGGTGATGGTATCATTTTCCTTGAGGAACTTGTAGACATCCTTGACCATTTTGAGGAGGTCAGACACCTCTTTATCTAGCTTCACTTGATTGATAAGCAACTATTGGGGACCAGGTGAGCGAGGGATAAACAAAAGGAGAGGAAACATACTTGAGAAGCACTGGTCAAAATCCCCAGTGCAAACTGGATGTAGGGGTGCACCTGCATACTTATATCAAGACATGCAAGCAACAGAAGGATATAAAGTGCTTACATTCGATAATGTGGTAACGAAGGAGTTGAACAATGTGAGAGGCTGAAGGATGGCCTCAATGTTTTGAATACTTGTCATAGTGGTATCAGCCTGCCCAACAAGACCAGCAGCTGTTGGAGACCTGAATGGATGGGTTTGAAGCTATCCAGTGCTTGTTTGGCAGCATCAACTTGCTTGCCAGGACTTGGGTCAGTTGTCTTTGTTGCAGGGTGCTCAGAGTCTGGTGAGACCAGCGGAAGATATTGGTGAGCAGCTTTCAAGGGGATTGGCCAGCACTTCAGTGCTTGGGGAGGCATCAGGAGGGTTGTCAGATGCATCTGGCAACTTGTTTTTCAAGGACAGGTAAGTATCATATCTTTCAAGGAAATAAATAGGGTTGTTCAGACCTGATTTCGGTGGTGGATTTCCTGTCAATTTGGATGTCAATTTGGCCATCAATTTGGACTGTGAAATCCATGTGAAATCCACTTTGAGCTCTGTCATCCCTCGATTTCGCATGGATTTCGCTACTGTACCAACAGGCAGAGTTTGAAACTGTGCATGCAGTGTAGTAGTCACCGAG